>JANZLC010000005.1:18123389-18137657 GCA_026413385.1 Erythroxylum gracilipes | reverse complement strand
ACTGATGACTCACCAAACTACATGAGATCAACCAGTTGCTCAGAGGCAAGAAAGGAGCGTTCTCACTCTCAATCTCACAATTTGTTTCAGGGAGGGCAATGTAAACAAATCCACCATGGGCATTGGGCAACGACATTCTTTTAGGTGGGGAAGGCAACCTCTATATACATACAGCATATATATATTCTTTTTTTTAAAAAAAGTTGAGGGTGGGCAAGTAGCTTCGCTCAGGTCAGTTCTAGTGGTTCGGAAAAACTCAGTTCTAGTGCTAGGAACAAATCAAGAACCTTAACGAAGTGATCAAGCTTGAAATTGGTGAGAACCTTGACAAAATCTCCTAGCTTTAAGCCAACAAGAGGAATTGCTAGGAAATCTTCCAGGTTAGTGTGCAAAGCACAGATAGGAATGTGCAAAAAGCTACTTGTTCTTCAACTCTGAAGGACTCAAAGTTTCCTGCGTATCTCATGCTTAAAGCGTTGACAACGCAGTCTATGTTCGACGTCTACGTTTATATAGGACGAAACTAAGAACTAACCAGTGCGTTTTGATCCGTGGGTGAGTTTTGCGTTCGACGTCTATGTTCAGAGAAGGTGAGTTTTGCGTTCTTGTAAACAGAAGAAGAAAACCACAATGAAAAGAGTCGTTTTAATTATGATATATACGGAACTGACTGGAAAAATAGCTTCAGTTAAAATTTGAGTTTTTAAAAAACTTCAAATTTTAGTTTTTTAAAAAGTTATATTTGACTTTTTTTTAAAATTATATCTACTTCAACTTTAAAAGTACTTTTCAATTTACAACTAAACACTTACTTTTTTTAAATAATTTTACGGTAAATAAAATACTTTTGAACCTTCCTGAACCAAACAAGCTATTCGTCCCGTGGACCAACCCTAGTAGGCAGTGAAGTGCTTCTGTTTTCTTGGGATACAATTAGTCCCGTGGACCTTAAACCCTAGTAGGCAGTGAAGTGCTTCTTTTTTCTTGGGATACAAGAGTTATACGGTGAAGAACAAAGTTCAAAATGGGCGGAGCGACTCCTCCTGAGCTTGTGCATGGCTATGAGCTCCGTCTCCTTCGATGCACTTTCACTTCTCCACCACCACAGCCACAGCCACCGCCACCGCCACTTTCACAGCCAGACGTATTAAACAATAAAAATCTGCATTCACATATCAATGAAGTCCTCAATTTGATCGAGTCTGGAAACTATGTCCAAGCTCTTTCTTTTTCCAAGCTCCTCCTCCCCCACTCCCCTGCTACTCACAATTTCTTTGCTCACACTTTCTACTCGGACCTGGTAGAGAACATGGAGGCTTTTCTTCTGGAGGACAGTGATGAGAATTCTGATATGGCTTCAAGGGTTGTCTTCGTCATTTGCTTTGCTGTTGCCGCTTTCTTCTGCTTTATAAAGATCAACATTACTGGGTAGCTACAGCTTTGTCATCGTCGTCGTCATCATTATTTTTACAATAATATTATCTTTTAAACAAATAATGAAATAATGGTTTGAGATGATAATAATAGTGACCCATTTTTATTATCATTATTATTGTTATGATGTTGTTAGACCTCTGGACGAGGACTTGCCAAAATGTCCGGTACCGTGCAAAGTTCTAGAAGATGCAGAATTTGTGGAATGGGAAAATTGGGCGTCTACGCAGCTCATGTCTGATGGCTCTCACTTGCTTGCTAAGTTTTCTAATCTTCAGGTACCTTTTTCATTTCAAATACATGTTATCAATTTCTTTACAAATTGCATGCAAAAAGCACTCATCAATTTGTTTTGTTGTTTGTAGTATCTAGTTTTCGCTAAGATGTTGGTTATGAGGACAAGAGATTTGTTATTTCAAGGAAACATCTCTCCTGTTCATGGAATTAGAAGTATTTCCTGGTGGTTGACCAGGCTTCTATTCACCCAACAAAGAATTTTGGATGAGCAATGTTCTTCTCTGTTTGATCTATTACAAGTGTCTATGAATGAAACTCTGCATCACTTTGGCACTTTGGAGAAACTTCAAAGGTACTGGGGTTACAATTTGTGTGATCAAGAAGCATCCACTATCATCTCAATGATCCATCTTGAAGCTGGAATGGTTGAACACATTTATGGACGGGTGGATTCATGCAGGTACCTTTTTATTTTAAGTTTGATGTGCTGAAAAAATTGCTTCAATATAATGGTTATATTATATGTTTAATATCCAAATGCACTTAGACATGGAGTCAAAGATGTTACGAAGAATCATTTTCTTTTTCCTTTTCCTGATACTGCATTTTCATAATGAAAGTTCTGTCCCAATCATTTTTTATATAGATTAATTTTGCTGGTTGATGATATTTGGTAAAACTTCTAACTTGGCAAGTACAATTTTATGCAGTTAACTTCCGCTGTTTCCATTTTGGTCCATTTCTTCTATTATTGTCATTGATGCAACATTTTAATCTTACATTTTTCACCAAATGAACAATGTACATGGCCTTGATACCACTGTTTTCTCCCTAGCTAAGAGGTTTTTTTTTTTTTTGTTAATTTCTAGACCTCATGATTTTCTAAGGAAATTGTAATTTATTAAGATCCATCTAGTTGTGCATTGTTTAATGAATGCTCCATCATACTAGCCCATTCTTGTGTGCACTAGCGTAAGTCAATTAAAGTTCACACAAACTTATTTTAGGACATAAATTTAGGTGGTGCTCTCATCTTAATGATGTGTAGTCCAACATTTGCATTATATGCAGACAAAAAGGATATTGGGCAAGATTAGCATTTTTACATGGTTGTTGGACAGAGGTGAGAGAAATAAACCTACATAGTTAAAGAGAAATGTATACTTGGAAAAAGAATAATGACAAGATTAACATTGCTCTATGGTTGTCACAGGAATTGAGAGGTGAGAACTTTTTCATAGCTCAAATAATGCATGCTTCATATATGTTTTGATAAACCTTTTGTTTTCATTGCGAAGAGCGAAGTTGATGATCTAAACGATCATCTATGTCCTCTATTAAACCTTGAATAGTATACTTTGCGCTTTATCTAGGTTCATTGTTTTTCAACCTACATTTTTGATATGTTGTATCCTTAAATTTTTGCCCTTATATGAAGTCCTTGGTACTGCTAAAGAATTTCGTGAACCTTTTGATTCTTTGAAATTGGCCCATCTTGTTTTAAACATTTTTTTTGTGAAAAAGGGTGTGAAGTTGTATATCATTTTAGAAATGTTAATTTCTTGGTATCTAAAAGTTGTGGGATTATAAGAGATTACTCTCTTTTCCTAGGGAAGTATAGAATTCTAGGAGACTATTTTCATTTCCTAGGAGGGTGTGGAATTCTAGGAGCCTGTTTCAATTTATTAAGGGAGTGTGGAATCCTAGGAGATTAATTCTTAGAGATTGTTTCTTATTTTTCTTCTTCTCTAAGGTGTATATAAGCGTGTATCCTAAATCATTTGGGAATAAGACAATTCATTCCCCTTCTATTTTGTGATATGGTACCAGAGCCTTAAGGTTTTTAAGGAAAAATTTGTAGCCTTCATTGAAATTTCTAGCAACTATCATTGCTACTTCTCTAATCATTATGCAACCTTCATTGTTGCACTTTCCCAACCAAACCATACTCCTTCTCATCAATGTGATTTCTTTTCTTTAAACTCTAATCATAAACACCTTGTCTGGAATCACATAAATTAATTATATCCAAAAACTACCAAGTTGAGAATGGGGCAACAAGGGAAACTAGAAAAAGGCTACTAGTTTAGCCCACATCTCAAAATAATAAAAATGCTATAGGAATTGGGAGAATTTAGCAATGGATATATTGAAAAGCTTTAAAAGCTACTGGATTAGATAAATAAAATAGTTGTGTGAGTTCATTAGCTCTCTCAGGTAATCCTTCTTGTTCAGTTAGATTTAATTCCTTGGAAAAATCCTTTTGCCATTTATGGGTGATAGATTCAAGCACCACAACCCATACAAAATTTTTATCCAATCAATTTAGAACTTACACTCCTTGTCCAAGTAATAGAAAAATTATTGTTGTTAATGGGTCTATTATCACTGTTGTCCCCATCAATCAATCCATTAATCTTGTTTCTATACATAAAATAACCATAGAGATGAACTGCATAGCCATTTTTATTCCCCCTTTTGTGAATTTTAGGACCAAAGTTGGGGAAGAGGATTGGACTTGTTAAGGAAAAGGACATGTTGTACTAATTGGAAACTTCAAACCAATCCTGTATTAGCAGCAATAGTAATACATCTTTATCACTTTTATCATCATAAAAAAGGGATGTAATTTTGTTTCATCATTTTGTTGGGGTCATCCATCATTTGCAACTTGCAAGGGATAGGTATAGCAAGCTTTCATTGTGATTTGTATAAGTTTATCAAACACACCTATGTGTCTTTTCCCATTATCAACAAAAAAACTTCTACATCTTTTTATTTAATTCATAGTGACATATTGGGTCCTTCTCCTGTCCCTAATATTGCTGGTGCAAGATAGTTTGTATCCTTCTTGTCACATGACTTTTCTTGTTGAAAAATAAATCAAATGTGAGTAACATTGTCCTCAGCTTTCATTCTATGATACAAAATCAATTTGGTACTAAAATTAAGCGATTTTAGTCTAATAATGCAAAAGAATATTTTAGCCAAAATTTGTCATCATACTTTCAAAACGAAGCATTATTCATGAATCATCTTGTATCTATACACCCTTGCAAAATGGAGTGGCCAAAAAGAAAATTGATCATCTTTTAAACACTACTAGAGCACTCCTATTCCATCGTGACGTGCCAAAACAGTATTGGGGAGAAATTGCTCTCACATTTGCATAAATGGTCAATAGGATCCCATCACGTGTAGGTTCCAAAATACTTCTAGCATGTCTTTCTCACTTTTATCTAGATGTCAGAACTTCTAATAATCTTATTACTAAGATTTTTGGTTGCCCTACATTTGTTCATGTTCATGGTCTTCAATAGGGAAAATTGGAGTTTAGAGTAGTGAAATGTGTCTTCTTAGGGTACTCACCCAATCAAAAGGGCTATAAATGTTATCATCCTCCTCCTAAGGAAATTTGTGTATTTGTTGATGTAACATTTATCGAAAATGTTCCTTATTATTCTCAACCTTATCTTTAGGATGGGTCTATATCTAAGCAAGATAAGGAAAGAGAAAATAACCTAGAAAATTTGTTTGACATCTCTCTTTCACCATCACCATCTCTACCATCATCTAGTCGTAGGGTAGAATCATCTGAGTCAAATAGGGAACTTAATCCTAACTTTGTGATGAATGATAAATTTGATACATATATTCCTAGTGATAAAAGGCGATTGGAATGATCTATTCAAGAAGGTCAATTGATGGTCCTGACCTGAAGACAGCCCAAGAATTGGCTCCAAATCATCCACCAATAAATGAGGTAATTGAGATATGTGAACCATTTATTCTAAAATGTCTAGTGAAACTCAGAGCTAGGATGATGATAGTGAGTTACCTATTGCTTTGAGAAAAGGAACTCGAGCATGTACCAAGTGACCTTTGTATCCTCTATCCCACACCATGTTCTTCAATAGATTTTCTCCTTCCTACAAAACCTTCCTTATCAGCCTAAGTACTATTCCTATACATAAGACTTTATTTGAGGCATTATTCAAAGAAGAATGGAGGAAAGCCATAGAGTTGAGATGGATTTAGGGATGGCAATGATCCGGGCTGTAATGGACCTGCTATTGCCCTAGCCTTGCTTGACCCTCTTTAGACATGGTCCAAGCTCGGCTTGAAGCCTAATCATGCCTGGCTCAGCCACGTAAGCCTGAGCTTAAGCCTGAGCCTGATCAAGTTTTGGGTGACCCGAAGCCCACTCAAAGCTTGACCCAATTCTACCCAACTTGACCGGACCCATCAAACCCTTTCCATCGTCTTCCTCCTCTCTTTATCGCCAAATGTAGAGATTCATCACTAAAACTCATCGTAGAGAAGAGATATATTGCCAAATACACCCAAATTTGTCACTAAAATTCAAACAATTTCTAGATTTGGGTTGGAACTAGAAACATTTTGAAAAGCAGTAGGTTCTTTTCATATGCAACATATGCCAAAATAATAGTAGAAAGATTGAGAGAGATGGAGAGAAGTGAGAACCATGAGCATGAGAGCCGTGAAAAGTAGTTGAAAAACAAACAGAGAAGAAGAGATATATTGAGGGAGAGCCATGGAAAAAAGTTGAAAACCAAAACAAAGAGTAGAAGTGAGGAAGAAGAAAGGGTTAAAACATCTGGGCCATGGGTTTTTGTATATAGCTAGGCCTCAGGCTGGGCTAGGTTGTGGAGTTCGAGCTCGAGCCTGAGCCCAAGCTAGGTTCAAAGTTTGAAAATTAGAAAAAAAGCCCACCCGACCACGTTCAAAGTCAAAGGGATTTTGCCGAGCCTAGATGAATGCATTAGAAAAAAATAAATCCTAGGAGATAGTAGAATTGCCAAAGGGGGAAAAAAACCAGTGAGATGTAAATGGGTATTTACCTTGAAGTATAAGGCTAATGGATCTTTTGAGAGGTATAAAGCAAGACTAGTGGCTAATGGGTACACTCAGACATATGGATTGGATTACATTAAGACCTTTGCTCCTGTTGCAAAGATGAATATGGTAATAGTCATTGTACTCTTGGCAACTAACTTTGATTGGGAATTACAATAGTTTGATGTAAAAAACACATATCTCCGTGGTGATGTGGAAGAAGAAATATACATGAATGTTCTTCTTGGATTTGGTGACAATATGGTGGGTAATAAAATTTGCAAGTTAGAAAAGGCACCAAGGGCGTGGTTTGGTAGATTTGCTAAGGTAATGACAATTATGGTTAAAGATAATCCTTGATGACTTTAGGATAAGGTGGAGTGGTCCAATGAGATTGTGGTAATAAATTAGCGATAAATATTTCACATATTCTAGTACAACATGGTTGGACCAAACTTATTGAAATTGATGGGCACTTTTTTAAAGAAAAATTGGAAACTGGGTTAATTTGTATGACTTATATTCCAACTTGAGGATAGCTTGCAGACGTGCTTACAAAAGGGCCAAGTACCCAGGTACTTGAAGGTATCCTTGGCAAGCTAGGCATGACAAATCCTTATTCACCAGCTTGAGGGGGACTGTAAAAAAGGGTGTCAAGCTGTATATCATTTCAAGAAAGTCAATTTTTCGGTATTCTATGAGTTGTGGGGTTCTAATAGATTGTTCTATTTTCCTAGGAAAGTATAGAATTCTAGGAGACTATTTTCGTTTCCTAAGAGAGTGTGGAATTCTAGGATAATATTCTCCCCTAGGAGATTAAGTCCTGGGGATTGTTTCTTATTTTTCTCCTCCTCTAAGGCATATGTAAGCATGTGTCCCAAATCATTTGGGAATAAGACAATTCATTTTCCCTTTGTGACATTTTCCTTAGCTGAATAATTTCCCTGTTCTCAGATTGCATTTTGATTCTGCTGAAACAGCAGCTGGGCTTCAGCTTTCTCTTACTGGGGTTCTTGGCTACCGCACTCTGCATCAGGTACAATGTCACAGTTTTAGTTGTAATCCAAATATTTAAATTGTTTTTAAGAAAAATTCTGTGATTGTTTTGGCTTACAGGTGGAACCAAGGGCACAACTGGTGCTGGTTGCAAATACATCTAGCATTGATGATGGAAAATTTTCAACAAGCTCTGGTGGGAAGCTCTGTGACTCTGACTCTGTGAGTGCTGAAGATAATATTTATCCACATGAATGTCGAGCCTCTGAATTTTCTGACATACTTATGACACCAAAATTAGTAGAGAATGGTGATGAACATGGAAACAGAGTAATAGGCAATACAACTGGCAACACTGGTACCGCTGGCCCTTTAAATGGAATCCAACAGGCAGTGGTTCTGGCTCACTGTCTTTTAATTGAAAAGAGTCATCGAGATGATGAGTTACAGAGTAAGTTATTTTGTTTGAACAATAACTGAACCTTGTAATTGATATGTTTAGCACTGTTTTATACCTTTGTTCTGAATGTAAATACCTCTCTATTTTACACATATACGTCCAAACATGTGAACAAAGTATACGAAGTAATTCTTGACCATTAGTCTTGAAAAATTTCAATGGATGAGCTATGTTGCCTAACATAACTTCTTTTTCTGTTTATCTCTTAGCTTTTTTTTTTATATAACGATGTGGCCTTTTGTGACTAGAGATAGAAAACTTTCTTTTATAAATCAATTTTTTATGCAAGTAGTATCATTTTACTGGAATTCTTCTTCTGGTTGGAGGATTTTCTGCCTCTGATAAACTTTACCAATGCCCAGCTATAAGTAATGCAGAGTTGATTAAGAATCATCGTACACTATCTAGAACAAATTAACACTTAAGGTTTGTGAACCTAAAGCTCACTTTGTCTAGGAATTTGTCAATGCATGCGACTTTTTTGTTTCATGGAAAAAATGCAATTAGAAAGAATGGTGATATATACTTCCAAAGAAATGCTAGATTGTGAATCTTCCAAGTTATCATATTCTTAGTGCAACTAGGCTATTAGAAATGGTTACTTTTTTAATTTAAAAAATTGTCTAGGATATCTCAATTCTATTTGGTGGATAATTAGTGGGTTATTCTTGATAAATAAGATTTGCAAAAACTTCTGTTCACCAACTTTGACTAGAGGTCCATACACAGTGTTAATACTTTGTAAAGTCCATTTACTAAGGGTGCTTTCTATTTTGGCATTACCGTCTCTCTTTCTTGTCATTAAACATGTTAGGAGCATTTGCATATTCTTCTAGTTTTATTATTTGGACCTTGAATGGAGATGTTTATGAAGTCTTACAGTTTTTATATTAATGTTTAATGTGACATTATGGTCAATTAAAACTTCAATTTAAGTGCTCCAGTATGTCAATTCTTTAAGTAATTTATAATTGTCCATATGGACTCCTAATCTAGAAATTTAGGATTCAAATTGGTCTCTATTTTCTTTTGTTGCTGTTAATAAACAATGATCCCTTGAACATATCTAAGATGCTGAATTATACAGTTTGGGTATTAAAGTTCTGATTTGTTTCAGGGTGGAAGGTGGCTCCGTATATTGAAGCAGTTGATTCACAGCCATCATTGGTTTTTTCTGTAAGCAGTTAGAGTTTGTGTAATTGCTTTTTGTAGCACATCTTTATCTCTTTAATTGAATTTGATCACAATGAGCTCATGGGAAAGGTACCATAGTTTAGGCTTTTAAGTGAGTGAGGCTTGAATCAAATGATAAACTCAAATAAGAAAAGTTGACATGATTGCCAGCTGGTTGAATTGTTGTTAATGTGGTAATATGTGAATTGGGCTAGGCCAAAGTCAATAACTCATACTTTTGTTTTATGGTTTCTACAGTGATATTACGATTGTGGTAACTATATGAGATTCAATATTATGTTACCTATCCCATATAAAATTTCTTATATTAAAATATTTTGATTATTTTATTTGGAAATATTAGTATTACCTTTATATGCTAATTTTGTCTAATTTATCTTGAACATTTTTCTTTTGTTTTATGTTGGGTACTTTTGTCTCATTTCATCTTGGACATTTTTGTTTTCTTAAATGTATGGACTTGAGTTGTTAACCTATGGGCTGATTTGAGCCTTGGAAGTTTTAAAACTCAAATTCTAGATGAAGCTCGTCCTAGTGAGAATTATTCGAAGCTTCCAATCCTTGGGTTGGTTTATTATCTGTTTCAAAATTTTTATTATAAATGAGAAAGGCCTTCAACTTGTTGGGGGAATTTTGTCTATACTGATTGGAAAGGGTTTCAGTTAGTTTGATTGGGGCATTTTTTGTTTTCGATGTTGATTAGGCGAGCTTATCATTATTTTGTTTGAAGAATTCTAATTGGAAGTGATGACTTTGCGGAGTCTATCATTATTTTGAATAGATGGTCTAAACCTAGTTAATAATAAGTCATCCTATGTTTTTTTTCAGGGTTTCAGATTGTTGATTTCTTAGTAATTGGTCTAGCATTGGAGTATTTGTTCTCACATATTGTTTGGAGCCCTTTCTATTATCGGTTCCTGTGCTTTACTTTTATTTCTTTTCCTTTATGCCTTCCTGACATTATCTTTTTCTTTCTCTAGCTACGATGTTTCAGCAATTTGTTACGCATTCGATCGGAGTCTACTCGCACTCACACAGTGGTACGTGCTTTGGAAATGATGAGAAAATTGGTACGTAGCCTATCTTCCTTTTGATTGTGATTGATCTTCTTTTAAGCATTGTACTGTTTTTACTTTTTGAGTCTACTACTGAAGTGGTCATGTGAAGTAGGAAACAAACTTGGCTGATTAGCAGCCAGCTTTAGAATCTTTGAGAGAAAGAGAGATATTGAGATGCCAAGGACAGATTATTAGTAGGAGTCAATACTACAAGTGTGGAAGGATTTTACATGTAGAGACTTGAAAGATTCGGGACCTTTGGCAAACGTTATATGACCATGGGTGAGTGGTTTGTCAAAGGTTTTGGTTTTGGTTGTCTGGTGCACAAATTGCACAAAGTTGGGGTTGAACTACATCAATGGTGGTGGCCATCAAGGGCTTTCCAGGCCCCAGATGTTTTTGACTATCAATGGTGGCTGTTGGTGAATTGCAATCGAGTAGTACTGAGGAAAGGGAGCTAAGTTTATGCTTTTGTGGTTGTATGTCCCTTGCACTCCCTGTTCTGCATGCCTCTATAAATACAAAATTGTTTTGGTCAAATTTTACGTTACAGCCTGCCCTGATGAGCTGGATAGTGTTTGAAGGATCAAGTCGGCCAGAGAAGAAGGGAGTGTCTTTTTTTCTTGTCATTTTCCTGATGTAAATTCTTTGGGTATCTTCTAGACATTTCCATGTTTCTTTTAATTTTCTTTTGTGGTTATTTCCTTTGGTTTTTGTCTTTTGATTATAATTACTTTCCAATTTATTATATTCCATATAGGAAATAGAAGACACAATCTTTCTGTGGCTGTTACATTTTAGTTGTATCTTTACTTTTGTCTTTCTATGTCAATCATTCCTTTGGCAATTCATTTTCTTACTTATGGAGTCCTGTTTATGTTGTTTTAGGTGGAAGACATCCATGAACCTTTACCTGGAGTGGCGGAACGGGTTCCCTTTTGTTACGTGGCATATAATCCCACTATTCCTGCCCTTCAAAAGTAATTGGTTTGCTTCTCTTTAGTTGCATCATAGTTCTTGCATTCCTTAAGTTTTCTTGGTATCTACATAAGCTTCTGTAAAATAAAATTCTTTATACTCCTTATTCCTCTTTATTTCTGTTCACTTTTATTCATCTTTTATTTGCATGCTTTTCCTTGGTTTAGGGAATATGGTCAGCTGTTGGTGAGCTGTGGCTTGGTGGGTGAGGCGATTAAAATATTTGAGGATTTAGAGTTATGGGATAATCTAATTTACTGCAACTGGTAAAATGTCCCTGATACCATCTTTTTATTCTCTTCGTGGGTTATATTAACTTCAGTAACGTTCTCTATGATGTGTGGATAATACTAAGAAGCACTGCTTATATGAGATAATTGTTCAAAACAGCCTTTTGGGTAAAAAGGCTGCTGCAGTGGAGCTCATCAAGAAACGACTATCCGAAAGGCCTAATGACCCAAGGTTGTGGTACGTAAGCCCTTTTCTCTGACTCCTAAATGTGTTTTACATTCTGATTTCTTTATTATCAATGTAATGAGATGTAGCATTTTGTTTGTGGAAGTCCTAAAGATCTTGAGCAGGAAGTCCATGTAAAAATTTTTATAGGTCTGTGTGATGAAGTTGTTCTGTAAGGTTTTATAAGAATATTTGTTAGTTTTTTAAAGTGTCAGTGGCGGCAAAATATTAGTTCAGAGAAGGTGCTTTGATTCAGTTCTTGATATGTTTCTCGTTAGATAAACTTTCAGTTGTTATTTATTGGAGTTTAGAGCAAGTTGGTCGTCTAAATTCATCTCAAGGTCCTATTATACTTTGGTATATTTATGCACTCAAAAGCTAATTTGTTATACTTGGGTATATTTATGCACTCAAAAGCTAATTTGTTTCTAGGTGTTCATTGGGTGATGTTACAAATAATGATAGCTACTATGAAAAGGCCCTTGAAGTTTCAGATGATAAGTCAGCACGAGCTAAGGTTGTATCTTGTGTAACCAAAATTCTGTTTTTAAATATGTTGATATTTTACTTTCCCTTTTCTGTGCCAGCGATCTCTTGCTCGAAGTGCGTACAATAGAGGAGATTTTGAGACATCTAAAATCCTTTGGTATGCTTATCTGTTCATCTTCAACTTATGAAGTGTGCCTGATTATCTCATTGTCAAATTCTAATTTGAGGGAAAGCAACACTTGATTTTGGTATAGGGAGTCTGCAATGGCGCTTAATTCCTTATATTCAGATGGTTGGTTTGCACTTGGTGCTGCTGCTTTGAAGGTTGTATTCTCTTTTGGTTTATTCATTAGGATTTATTACAATTTCTATCAATCAATCTTTGGTTGATGCCTTCCATTTTCAATGTTGAGTCAGAAATTGATCATTACATGATAGTGCAGGCAAGGGATGTTGACAAGGCTCTGGAAGCATTTACTCGAGCTGTTAAACTTGATCCTGACAATGGTGAAGCTTGGAATAACATTGCTTGTCTGTATGTTGTTTTCATATTCTGCCTTTTTTGTTCCTTGTTTTCTTTAAGTATCGTTTTCGTTCCTGAACTTGTTTTGCTTTCATTTGAATTTCCTGTTGTTATTTCTAGTTTTTTTTTCGCTAAATGGGAGTTTCCTCACAATTCATTATATATTTAATAATTTTTTGCTAGATGGATCTCATA
This sequence comes from Erythroxylum gracilipes, assembly GCA_026413385.1. Lineage (NCBI taxonomy): Eukaryota > Viridiplantae > Streptophyta > Magnoliopsida > Malpighiales > Erythroxylaceae > Erythroxylum > Erythroxylum gracilipes. Next base: position 18,124,780 of record JANZLC010000005.1, on the reverse strand, counting down.
TAGGCTTGTAGTTTGACATTTTTGTGTATCAAACAAGACAGGAGTAACATCATAGGGTTGATTATTGTTATTTTGCTATTCTACCATTCTTATTGACGTGGAGAGCCCAATAAGCATTCGATCTCCAGTAGTGAGATGGATATATGGGTAGAGTTTGCTGTAACTAAAACTGAGGGATACTTTTGGTTTGCTTCTAGAGGGATTGGTTGGGGTTAGAAGGTGTGGTTTTGAAGAGTATTTCCCAACTCATCCAGTTGAAGAAGTCATACATACCAAACTGTAGTTTCTTGTATATTGCCTACTGCAATCTGAAAAATTGCAACATAATAGTTGCTCCCTTGATAATTTCTCTTTTTTCACTTCGAAATAAAGTGTGAATCATGTGAAAGTTGTACTTGTGGCATTTTTTTACAAATTACTTTATAAACTTTTGGTAGGTTGTATTTTCATTACTGTGTTTTCGATTCAGATTTATTAGTTCCAGTCCTTTAACAATTGTATTTTTGAGTCTATATTTGTACGCTAAACAGCATGCAATGTTGGCATCTAGTTATTAATGCAAGCACCCTTTGGTTCACGTTAAAAATTTTCCTTCATTTATTGTCATAAAAATTGTGAATTATGATGCATATAACTCATGATGCAGACATATGGTCAAGAAGAGGAGCAAAGAGGCTTTCATTTCTTTTAAGGAAGCCCTGAAGTTTAAGTATGGCATTGTCCATTTCATATACGTTTCACATTTATTATTCTTGTCGAGGCATGCCCTCAGTCTTTCCTTGGATTGATATGGATGTCATATTATGACATGACTGTGTGGCAGACGAGACAGCTGGCAGATGTGGGAAAACTTCAGTCAAGTAGCAGTAGATGTGGGCAATATTCGCCAGGTACTGTTGAATATTCATGTTTGTTGGTTTGCATCTACAAGATAATCTGGAAGATTACTTTTTGTGCTAGTAGCTTGTGGCATTAACTTTCTAGAATATGTTTATTCATAAAAGGTTCCCATTTGTTCTGTACTTTCAGATTAATTGAACTAGTTATTTATAACAAGTATTTGGACTTATAACTTCCCCAAAAAAAAGTATTTGGACTTAAGCTCTCAAATCATGAAATGAAATCATTGAGAAGATAAAGTTACTCCCTACGATAGAGAAGTGTCTTACAAATGATATTGCAACAGTAAACTTCATGTTTTGTTAGTATTACATTTGCTTTGAGAAAGGATGTGATGACATTGAAGGATATACATGTAGAAGGTGTCATTCATGCAACTTAGAAGATAACATAGTGTTGAGATACTAAACAGCCGTAAATAGATTATACTTAGATATAGATAGGCTGTAAATAGATAAGATAAGATAAGTTTGAAATCCCTTAAATTAAGG
>JANZLC010000005.1:18108161-18122273 GCA_026413385.1 Erythroxylum gracilipes | reverse complement strand
AACTTTCCAGATTTAAATTCCTACTTGTAATGTCCTATATATGGCTGTATACTCCTATTCAATGTATGAGAAATAGAGAAATTCTTTCACACACATAGTTATATGATAACAAGTTTGGATGCTTCAAGTAAAGGGGAAATAAGGCCTTAGAGAGACAAGATTGACTGCTGGTCTTACTAGCAGGGTGTGGAAACCAGTGGTATGGCAGGAGAGTATCTCTTCTCATTGTGGAACATTTGTTAACGTAATTGCCAATAATAAAATGAACAAGTACTTCTATAGATCGAGTTTCACAGAATGAACTATACCCTATTAGAATGCATTTTAAATATTTTTAATGCTCTAGATATGCTTATTTTTATCGGCTTAAATTGTTGAGCCTTCAAGGAAATCAGGTAGAGATGAGTAGCACTTTAACAAATCTGGTTGTAGTAGAAAAATCCTAGAGCTTCCAGAAACTGACTCCTTTTCTATTTAAGTTGAAACTTCTTGTATACACCAGTGATTTGGTGAGAGCATCTCATACAATTCAAATTGTTGTAGAACTGTTTGCATCATGAATATCAAAATGGTGTACTTTGAACTTTTTGACTACAAAATTTGGACTGTTCCCCATACTTTCTGGTACTTCAAGACGTGGGCCTAAGAATCTTATGATGTTAACAGCTCTGCTTTAAGTTATGGACCCTTAGGAGGTCACTCTGGATGAATCCTGAACTTGACAATATCTACACCAAATTTCTCGATGTGACAATGCAAATTAGCTTTACCTTTGTAATACAAGATTGCTGGTTGCTATTTTCTCCCCAGCTTATCAATCATGTCCCATCTGGCTTAACAAGACCTTTCCTACTGCTTGAATCATATGGTTGAGAAATATAATCAATGGGCTGATGCATCTGAATCTTGAGAATGATTTCAAAAGGGATTTGCTGATTCAACTTATTAATTGAACCATTATGTTAGAATTCAGCCATTGCAAGAATTTTATAGCATTTATTAACATTGTGACCTGCCAAACATCTCCTAAGCTCCAAATTCATCACTTCTGTATGTCCATCTATTTGATGATGAAGTTTTTTGAAAAATGCAGCTTCAATATTCACTAACTTACAAAATTCCAATAATAGTAGTAAATTTCACATCTTCACTTGAATATAGCAGTCTGGGGAAGCCCAAAGATACTTGCCTTTTCCATTAAAGAATAAGTTTCCAAGATAACAAGGAAAAGGCCTTGCAACATGCTACAATTGTTCAATAATATGTCAACTACCACTACTAAATCATGCCTTCAATTGTTTTTGTTAATCCAATAGGAAGTTCAAATTTGAGCAATTAGTAGTGACATAAATCTTGGCATTTGGTTTTTCCTGTCACCTAGTTCATATTTCATTTTGAATGCTTCATGGCACAACTTGCTTCAAAAAAGGCTAATAGAAAGTATCTTTATCCATTGCTATGGTCTATCATGACCAAAAAATATCCAGATATCTCCTCCATAGGTAGTCTGTTACTGTTATTTATTCTGTCCATTTGGAGTCTTTAACCTAATTCTAGTCCTTGTTGAAATTTTATGCTCTGACCTCTTTCAGTATGCCACTTTAACTTCAAATTATCTTTACAATTTGTAGGGTTAAGTCATCTCTTGCTTTTTCATTGAACAAGATCTTTTTCTTTCTTCTATCTTGTTTAGTCATGAATAAACCATAAATCTAATAATTGATGTGGCATCGCATTATGAAAGATTTTGACCAACCGAAACTAAGATAATGTTTCAAAATTTGAAGTTTTGTTTTAGAAGTCAAGAGTTCATAAATATGAGAACATATATGGTTTGCTCGTATTATGTTATTAAGAAAAGAATTCTGAATAAGGATATGGAGAAAGAAACATGACGCTGGAATTAATATCTAGGAACAAAGACAGGCACCTCCTCTTTGATATAATTTCTTCTTGAAAAAATCTTGTTGTTTAATGTTCTAATAAAAGATTATATACTTTGTTAAAATGGATACACAACTCTTACGTTAATTTTCTGTTAACTTTTTCTACTGAACTGACATGTGGCATGCTTCGAATCATGCAATGTGTCAGTTCCATCAAGTTTTTAACGGAAAAACTAATGAAATGAGTGTACATATCCATTTCACAAAGTATGAGGAGTTATTTTTAGAATATTAACCTATAGTGAGTTCTTAAGGAATCAAGCAAAACATAGGGATGGTTTATGTCTTTTACCCTAACATCTAAAACTGAACTTAACTTGCCACAAGGATAGTGTCTGATTGTTTTGTGTTGATTTATTACTAAAGTAGAATGTTGAGGTTTAAATTGAACTAAAATAAATTTGAGGGATAATTGAACTATTTGAATAATTTTTTGAGGACCTATTTGGTACAATCTGCTATGTAAAATACATATCTCTATAACCCATATCCTGCTATCTTGTTACATCAGATCATTGTTCTCTTTGTTTGCTACTTAACTGATGGTGAGTTATTTTGTGTTTGAGCTTTTGGAAATTTCGGGTAGTTCATGGAGGTCACTGATGTTAGGTAGAAATTGTGATTAGGATGCCTTTATAGAACTAGTGCTTGTGATTAGGATGCTGTTACAGAACTAATACAATAATTCACTGCATTGTTGGGCAACTCTGTTTACGCTAGTTGCATGGCTATATTATTGCTATCTATTGTTGACCATTTGCTTATTTATGATACATTTGTCTACCTTATGTTACCCAGTTGCTTTGGTAATATTAGGTACATTTATTTCCTAAGAAACATTTAACTTTATGTATAAGGAGGTGTCACATATAAATCTGTTGCACTAACAAATGGAGTTCAGGAATGAAAAAGAATTGCCCAGAAGAGGAGAGAGAATATTGAAGAGAAAGTTTGGTTAACAACTCCTACTAACAGTCTGTTACAACACAACCAATCATGGGCTATCACCTAGCCAGTCTAACTTTATTAGCTTAACAGTATGGTGTAGTATCATTTAGAACTAAATTGTCCATAAAACAACAATCCAGATCACTTCATCGACTCCCTCGCAATTAGAACCATAACAAGTTTCCCTCCCTATAGAACCATTTCGACAAGGTTGTGGGGTGGAAAACATTGTTGAAGCTCATAGGGGAATTCCCAAGTTGTTTCCTGAGGATTGACTCCTGACCACTACACCAAAACCTGAGTGGCTGGTTTGCTGTGCGTCTTGACAAGTCTCCTTTCCAAGATCACTATGCTGTAAGATCAGCAGGAAGAATATAAGTTGGTGTAGAAGACAGAACATGTTTCTTCATCTGAGGTATATGGAACAGATCGTTCATTACAGTGCCTGAAGAAAATTTCAGTTTATAGGCTACCTTTCCCACTCGATTCAGCACCTTGAAAGGGCGATAAAACAATGGGGTTAGCTTCTGGTTACTTCTGCAAGCCAATGAGGTCTCTCTATATTGGAGCTTAATAGACATTGAGTCTTCAATCTGAAACTCCTTGTCAACACTTTTCTTGTTTGCTTGCTTCTGCATCCTTTCCTGAGCCATCCACATATGGGGTTGAATCACTTGAATTGCAATTTCTCTATCAATTAGTGCTTGATCCATTGCCAAAAGTTTGGAGTCTCCTGTAAAATAATGCACATGAAGAGGAGGTGGATAACCATACACAACTTTGAAGGGTTCATGTTTATAGCTGACTAATGAGTGGTATTATACTGCCATTCTGACAAAGGCAACTAGTGAGTCTGCTTAGTTGGATAATCACCTGCCGTACAGCTTAATAGGTCTGCAATGTTCAGTTTGGAGGTTATAAGCTGATGACAATTGAAGTCCCGCTCCCTGTAACTTGTAAAATTCCTGCTAGAAAGAACACTCGAAGATAGGATCTCTATCACTTGTTATAGTTTCAGGCATGCTATGGAGCTTGAATATGTGTGAGAGGAAATTCTGAGATAACATTTTAGCTGTGTAAAGATGCTTCAAGGCCCCAAAATGTGCATACTTTCTGAATTTATTAGTGACAACTATGATTAATACATGTATCTGTCCAACATTCACTTGGGATGCATAATGCTAGTCATAAACACCAATTTCAACCTCAGACCAGCATTGAAAACAACCACCACCCCCCTTTTCCACTTAAGAATACCACTTGCCATTGACAGGTGCTGACTGTTGAGCTCCAGCAGCTAACTGAACAATAAGGTCTTTAATCTCCTATTGTCACTCTTGATGAGTAAGGGTCTACCATTTAAATAATGATGCCGATATTTGATTGCCATAATTATTGCCAAGAATTCTTTTTCCGTAAACGGATAGGGACTGGTGTTATTAGCCAAACACTTGCTAACATATCCAATTGGATGATTCTCTTGCATTAAGACAGCCCCCAACCCACCTTGACCAGCATCCGTCTCAATGATAAAAGACTTAGAATAGTCATGTAAAGCAAGTACTGAACTTACCTTTCGAGATCCTGAAAAGCTATTTCTGCTTCTTCACTGCACTCCATAGCTTCCTTCCTAAGCAAATCAGTCAATGGATTGCTTGTAGCTCCATAATGCTCCAGGTAACCCCAAAAATTCTCTCAATTCTCTAATAGACTAGGTGTTGGCCATTAAAGCACTGTTTACTTTTTTTGGATTTATAGGACTGATACAAGATGTGCCTAGGTATTCCACCTGAATAGCACCAAAGATGCACTTGTTGCCGTTGACAAAAAACTGATGTTGAAGTATTTCTAGTGTGGTTCTAACATGTTTGACTTGTTCAGTGGAAGAGCTATTGTATATCAATATCTTGTCAGAAAAAGCCAGAATGAACCTCCTAAGTAACACCTCGTTTATTGGACTTTGAAATGTAGAAGGGGTATTGGTAAACCCAAAGGGCATTACATAGAACTTATAGTGGCACTCATGGGTTCTAACAGCGGATTCCATATATAGAGTTAGATAAAATTTTATGTGATTTTTTAATAAGATTCCGGCTAGAAGCATACAAGTATTGTTAAGTAGTCTACGAGCTGCAGCCTAGGACACTAGAATATTAAACCATGAACGAACTTAAACGCAATTTTCATGAAATATATAAGGATTAACGGCATGTCAAAGCCCTGTTGAATATTGGGAATTGTAGTATTGAAGATTAGTTTTTATTATTCAATGAGCATCTTGACACTTATTGTAACGATAAACAGCTCGTCTCGCTGTGACCTTTTCTTGAATTTTCAAAACTTTTGTCGTTCCATGCTCGTAGGGGCAGGGAACCTATTGCTGTCTCCGCTTTGCTACCAGGGGCTCACTGAGCCTTTCTTTGAGACAGTGCTCATATTTGATTTTACAATGACCGTAAGTCAAGCTGAAACCATCCTGCCCCATTTAGTTCCTCCAATATCTCTTTAACGATTGGTATTGGGGATTTATCTTTGATGGTTTGGCAGTTTAATTTTCTGTAATCCATGAATGATCTATCCTTCTTTGTAACCAAAACCATAGGGAATGAGAAAGGGCTAGTTGTATGCTGAATTACACCTTGTTTATAAGGTCCTGAACCAACCTGTCAATAATCTCGTTCTGTAAATAATCATATCTGTAATGTCAGATATTAATGGCTTCCACTCCCTGTTTGAGCTAAATTTTATGGTGATGACTCCCGTGACATGGCAACTGAGTAGGTTCAGCATAAAGACAACTAAATTCAACGAATAGGTTCAGCAACTCATGATGCTGGCTGTCCTCCAACTTAGAATCACCCATGTTCAATTCCTGAAACTGATGCTTTAAGGAGTATTTCAGTTATAACTTGCAAAGCTGACCTGCAGATTGTGGCTTTGAGAACAACTTTTCAAACCTTTTGGTATCACCCTTTGACAGAATTTGCTTTGTCTGCTTACCAAAGTTATAAAGCACTTCATCCAATGTGGAGAGCCACTGAACTTCCAAGGTCATATCACAGCCTCCAAGAGATAATCCTAGTGCATCTGTACTACAATTAAGCTCTTCCATTGTCCATTCAAGCACACTGCAAATTTTTGAACAAGGCTGCTGCAGGCCTCCCCAAGCTGTAATCTTAGCCCCAACTACATCCTGCATTTGATCCCTTATGTACACAGGCAGTGTCCACAAAATTGTGGGTATTCTCATTGTCAATATTAGATTGTGGAGAGGTCTCCCTTTGTGGTGACCAACAAACCTCATTTGTTTAAATCCCCATTAAAAACTCCCGACAATTTTTGTAAGGAAATCATCAGTTTGTAGTAACCAACAAACCTCATAAATCCCCATTAACACTCCTGACATTGTTTATAACAAAAATCATCAGTTGATTCCATATCTGTTGAACTACCAGCCATTTCTTCCCAAATCTATTCTTCTTCATCCTCAACCACAAATAAATTCCGTCGTTTCCTTTTGCATTGGTGCCTAGGTGCATATTTTATCATCACGCCAGGAGCAGATACCCTTAGCCCCCTTCTCTTCAAACTCCTTGCTACTTAGTTGCCTTTGCTGTTTTTAAACAGTCATGGTAGCCATAATGTGATTAGTGTTAGAAGGTGAGAGCAGTAAAGCAGAAGGATGAGTTGGAACCATTGCTAGAGAGAAACAGATGGTGTAATAGCAGTAGTATGTTTAAATGTATTCACCTAGTGGAGGGATAACAGATTGCAGCTATGGCCTTTTGTTTCTTTACTAATATATAGGCTTGCTGTAAGGATTTAGAATTTAACAACTTAATAGGTTATTCTAACTTAGGCTTTGACCTACTAAGATTGATTCGGGAATTTGTAACTTATTGGAGTACCTTCCAAAGAAAATTCATTATTCATGTACAGAACCTGTTTGCCTTAATTCCTTGAAATCTCAGGCCGAGACCTCTAATGCTTCCTTCATCTCCGAATGGTTGAGTTATCGCAGCAATATACTTTCCCCAGCTGAGCTCCTCATTCGTCAGACGGTGTCACACATATAATTGATGCTGGAGACGGTGTCACACATATAATTGATGCCATTCCAGCACTACACATTCCAATTGAATTGCGGCAACCTTGACCCTTAATTAAGGAAGACTTATGTCCATGTTAAAGAGCTGCTTTGCTTTGTATATCCAGCTGTGCATATGAACCATCTTAAACAGGGAATTCTACTTTGCCCAGTCTTGTCAGAGCTGCATAGGGAAGCTTTTCTGTTGGGGATGAATCTTGATTTGTTGGGTTCCTAGCTGACTCCTGCAATGCTTCAGTAGAGTGGAGCTTTGTGATATATGGAATGTTACCTACTGTTGGAGAAGTTGTTTATGTGCGCTCATATTGAGTTTGTTTTCATGAATCTCCTGCTGCAGTTTCTTTCATCTGATTGCATAGAACTTCCTCCATTTGTCTGAGTTCCTCTAGTTCCTTCTACCATATTCAATATAGACAGTAGTAGAAGATGGATTGAGTGTGATAATAAGGTGACAGGGTTGATGCTCTGATACCAAATGTGACCCTAAAAAATGTTCGGGCTGAAAGAAGAATTGAAGAAGAGAGAGAGAGAGACTTGAGGGAGACTTTGTTATAACTTCTGTTCTGGGGATTCTTGCTAATGGACAATTTCTGGAATATATCAGTTAGGAGCTAACAACTCAATAACGGTCTATTACAACTGGCACCAGTCATGGGCTGCCACCTAGCCAGTCTAATAACTTTATTAGCTAAACAATATGGTTTAGTATCATTTAAAACTTAACAATCTGGTTCACTTCATTGACTCCTCAATTAAAACCATAATAGAATCCAGGCAACACTATCTCCATAGTATATTACTTGTTAATCAGTGCGAGGCTGTCTGCTTTGTAGAAGTTAATGGTTGTTTGTCAAACTGATAGTGGGACTTGCTAATGACTTTTTTCTGTTTGATTTGATATTAGCAGGCCCTTGAAGCTATGAAGATGGTGTTGAAGTTGACTAATGGAAAAAGAATTGATGTGGAATCATTTGAGGGAGTAATGCAAGAAATAGAAAGAAGGTCTTCAAGACAATCTACAGAGATTACTCCGAGCTGTCAGTGTAATGCATCTTGTCCAAATGATGGAAATGGTCCTATAGACAAGTTGGAGTCAACTGTTGGAGGGCAAAGGGAAACTGAGAAATTGGTGGAGTTGTTGGGCACACTTCTGCAGCAGGTATTTTGAGCTTTTATTCCTATTTATATATTTTATCATCCACCCATATTTTTCCACATCTGGGAAAATGTTGCATCTGAAAGTCCAAGTTCGATAATCATCTTCAATTGTTGCACCAACTTAAAAAGTAATTAGAAGATTTAGCATTATTTGCTTGAAGTGATTCCTTTATTGAAGTGATCGATATCTAAAATTGTGTCTGTTAATTATGCAGATAGTCAAAAGTGAAAGCAGAGCAGACGTGTGGGCCTTATATGCAAGGTGGCATAAAGTTAGAGGAGATCTCACTATGTGCTCTGAAGCCCTTCTGAAACAAGTTAGATCGTATCAGGTGACTCCAGTTACCACTTCTGTAATTTTTGCTTATGTGATTTCTTTCAAGTGTTCAAGTTAGTTGTTTTAGGTTCATTTTTCGCTGTGATGTAAGAAATGGGTAAGTAGGAAGTTAGATCATATCAGGTGGCCCGGCCCATTGCCGTATCTATTAATTTTATGGCAGATGGCCATTTTACATAATGAGGGACGTTCTCCATCCAAGTTCCTAATGGAGCTGTAGATTTTCTGTTTTCATCATTGAATTTCATAAGTCCTCCTAGGTATATGAATTGGAAATAATTTTTCTTCGAAATTTCCTACAGCAACTTATGGTTTTCTTAGGATAGATCTAGTATTTCCTTGGGATGTGTTTTTACACTTATATCCATGATTATTTTAGTTTCTGACAATTTCTTTGTCTGCCTCTGTACAATCTTCTTTTTCTTCATAACTAGATATATTTTGAAAGGACATTACTAGGATTTCTTGTGTTTTTTTATTAACTGATTGAACTTATTACATCAGGGTTCTGATTTATGGAAAGATAAGGAACGATTTCAAAAATTTGCACTTGCCTCCTTAGACCTTTGTATGGTATACATGAAAATTTCATCTTCAACTGGTAGCCGTCGCGAGCTCTCTGCAGCTGAGATGCACTTGAGAAATACGATTAAACAGGCAAGATGGCTACTTTTTACTTTCTTGGGAGTTACTAATTTTGAGCTTTATATTTTACTGTAACTTTCAATTATTTTACCACAAAAGTATGCATCCTTTAGCTAACATTCACTAATCCCAGGCCGAGTGCTTTTCAGACACACAAGAGTTCCGGGATCTCCAAGCTTGTCTTGATGAAGTGAAACTGAAACTTCAAGCCCATTCTGTTGCCCCGCTTGTATAATTTCTAGCTAACATAAGTTGGTCGAGTAATTATATTTATTCTCTTGTTTTTGTACAGGCTGTTTCGGCTCTATTTAAGTAATTGAGTCTCCTAGTTCAAAGGAAGAGTTTTGAATTTGCTTTCCCTGTTTTTAATTATTCGAGTAATCTTGTTATTTGTTGGCGATGCCACAATCTCTTATGTTCCATTTTTCACTTTGTGCATTTATTTCTTCCATCAATACTAATTTTCACTTTGTGTCATTAAGTGCATCATGAATGCATTGGAATCCGGTAGAAACGTTTTTTTTTTTTAATGCAAATATCTGGTGACTTGGATAGAGTTTATCATAGCCAGTGTATTAAGTGCTTAATGAAGAATGAATTCCTTTCTTAACTGTTAACATCAAGGTCATGGTGTCTTTCAACAGATTCATGTGGAAGATAAGCGCTAAGTTATTAGGTTGAACATATTATATATATATATTTATTTATATTAAAGAGTATTATTTTAATTACTTAATGATTGTACTATATTAAAAATTATAAACATATAAATTGGTATCTCTCTACTACTGATTAGGGTTACAGCATTAAATTTATGTAGTCTTAGGAGAGTCAGAGACTAATTTTAATCATGAGCGATGTGAAATTTATTCTTGATCTCTAAAGAGAAAAATGACATTTCTTGCATTAGGTACATAATATTATACTTCAATGATTTGTAATAATTGTTTATTCTTTTAAAATTATGAATATAAATTTCGATTTTGTCATAAATTTCATATTTTTATTTGGTAGAGTTTGTTTTAAATAAATAATTTGCTCATCTAATATCCTATGATTGTTTTGATGATAATTATTAATATTTCAGTGTTTGGGAAAAAAGAAAGAAAGAATTAGATTAATGAATAATCTAGATATCAAACACGGCTTATTCATATAATATAAATAAGTAAATAACAATAGCAAGGGGACTTTCGACTATCTTTAGCCTTGGTCCATTGGTTAATTTATTTTAACCTTTCGAAGTCCTCATCAGCCATTGTACCTATTCCTTTATTGTTTTAGGTGGAGTAGGTTTCTAATTGAGTAAGATTATATTTACATTTTCAATAGTTTTAAAAGGACAAGTGAATGGTGACATCTCTCTCTCTTTTTCTTTTTTTTTTTTATCACCTAAAGATTAAGCACAATATATATACGTGTGTGTGTATATATATACACACATATACATATACATATACATATACATATTAGAATTCAAAGATCTTTTTATAGCAACATACCCGTAACGTGCGTGTGGTAAAGGCCACATCAAAGCAGAATTCTAATGGCTTTTACCATACCCAAGCCGAATATTAATGGCCATTATTTTGTACATCACATATTTTATTTTATTCTTATGTTATATATTCTATTAATTTTATCAATGATTTCATGCTAGCTTTATGCATATTATTATTGGAATTTAAAATTGTGTTATTTGTTAAATTTATACGTGATATTATAAAAGGATAATTTATTAGTCACTAAAGTGACTAAATTAATTAAGTGAATTTTTGTCATGTACAAAGAGTTATTTATTCATAAAATATTAATTTTTGTTATTAAATTAATTATATGAATAAATGAAGTTTATTAATTGATAGAATTTTAGAATTTATCTAAAGATAAATTAATAATTTACAACTAATAAACATACACTCGTCAAATATATTATGTATCAAAAGATATTGATTGTACTTGATGAACTGTTGTTTAATTACCTAATAAAGTTTATATGACATTGAGTTTATAACAATATATTGTTGACTTTGCCCAAAGGAAACATGCCATATATTTTAAATGTTTAATTATTTGAATTTGGTAATATATTGATCGTTTATATATTCACATCTATTTTTCTCCATTTGCATGCTTCTTTTGCTACCATTTTTAATGGTTTGAACTTTGCTAAATGGTGCGAATAAGTCAATTTTCATTTAGGTGTTTTAGATCTTGATTTAGTATTGTTGTAAGAAAAACTTACTTCTATTACAAATACGAGCAATTAGGTTGAGAAGACAAACTATAAAGTATAATAAAGGTCAAACATATTATAGCTTAATTTTATGCGAATGACTATTCCCTTAAGACCACTATTCTACAAACTAAAATGGTAAAGAATACCTTAAATTTATGGAAGAATTTTTTTTTTCTACAGACTAAGTCTCTTGCCCATATACTTATGACTAAACTCATGACCATAAAGTTCGATGGGTCATAGAGCATGTAGTAACATGTCCTAGAGACGAAGAATATTGTAGCAAAATTAAAGACCTTGGGTATGATAGTTAATGAATTCTTCTTAGTGCAATTCATTATCAACTCATTACCTCCTAAGTATGGACCTTTTAAAATTAACTACAACACTATAAAGGATAAGTGAAATATTAATGAATTGTTTAGTATGATCATTCACGAGGAAACAAGGCTAAAGAATAAAAGAGTTCATTTAATTAAACTTGTGGGTTAAGGAGTTAGCAAGATTCACAAGCTACAAGACCAAGAAATTTAAGAAGAAAGAACAATTAAAGCAACATATATTACTAATAATGTTGACAAGAATGAACAAAGGATAAAGAAGTGTTATTTCTGTAAGAAGCAGGAACACTTTCAGAAAGATTGTCTGAAATGTAAGGTTTAATTTGAAAAGAAATGTAAAACTAACCTTTTGTATGTTCTGAACTAAACTTAATTGAAGATCCTTCCAATATTTAATGTACTCATATTTCTAATGTTATATAGGAATTTTTTACAATGTAGACATATACCGAATTGAGAACTTTTTGTTTGAGATAAACTATAAGAAGGTCCTAATTGAAGGTATAGGGACTTAACCCCTAATATTAGATATTGGTTATCACCTAGATCTAATACAAACTCTCTATATACCTTCAATTTCTAGAAACTTAATTTCTATTTCTAAAATTGGTGAAAGTGGTTTTACTTTTTAGTTTGGTGATGAATGTTTTATTTTATTTAAAAATAATTTCATTGCTAATTATAGAATTCTTATGGATGGTTTAGATAAATTGAAACTTGAAGTTAATTTTTTGAATTCATATTTTTTATTTATCATACCATTGGAACTAAGCATATCATAATGAATAATAGTTCAATTTACTTATAACATAAACTTTTGGGTCATTCATCTAAGGAAAGATTGGTAAAGAATGAAATTCTTTCGAATTTAGATTTTACTGATCTCTATGTATATGTGGATTACATTAAAGGAAAAGCAAACTAAATGTAGTAAGAAAGGAGCCATAGGAAGTACTCAACTCCTTGAAATCATACACACCGCTATATATGAACCTTTTGACACTCTATTTTTTAATGGAGAAAATTATTTTATCATCTTTATAGATGATTTTTCACATTATGGATATATCTATTTGCTTAATAAAAAATCTTAAGCTATAGATTGCCTTGACATGTTTGTAAAGAAGGTTGAATGGCAATTAGACTAAAAGCTAAAAATTGTAAGATATGACAGAGGTGGTGAATATTATGAAAAATATGATGAATCAAGATAATGTCTAGGTCCATTTGTAAAGTTTCATGAAAAATATGGGATATATTCATAGTATATTATATTGGGCACACCTTAACAAAATTGTATGACAAAATGATGCAATAAGACATTAATGGATACGGTTAGGAGTATGATGAGTAACTCCCCATTACCCAAAACCTTATGGATGCATGCACTGAAAACTGTTGTGTATTTGTTGAATAGGATTGCTAGTAAGGTAGTAACTAAAACTCCTTTTGAGTTATGGACTGGAAGGAAACCTAGTATAAGAAACCTGCATATTTGGGATTGTCTAAGAGAAGCACGAATTTATAATCCATATAAAAAGAAATTAAATTCTCGAATAGTTAGTGGTTACCCGAAAAATATAAAGGCCATAGGTTTTATTGTCCAAACCATAGTCTAAGAATTGTTGAAACAACTAATGTCAAGTTCATTGAAAATGTTGAAGTTAGTGAGAGTGATAAGTAACATGCATGGATATTAATAAAATAAGGGTTGATGTTCTGGTACCTATAAATGTCCTGATATCCATATTTATACCAAATGTTATCCCAGTATTGGAAGAACAAAGTGATCCTAGACAACATTTGGATGAAACCACACCTCATGAAGAAACTAACTATAAGTCCAATTGTTATAAATGAACTATGTGGAATAACTTTAAATAAACCTATAAGAATAAGGAGATTAGTTATTCCTAGTAATTATGTGGTTTATTTGCAAAAGTCATAATTTGATTATGACATTAATAAGGGTCATCTTTCATTTTCATAAGCCGTAGAGAGTGATAAATCAGATAAATTGATTGATGCAATAAAAGATGAGTTAAATTCAATGGCGCAAAACAGTGTCTTATTTAGATGGTAAACTAATTGCTACATGCTAGAATTAATATCTGAAGAGATACACCTTCTTAATATGATTCGTGTAATTAAGGAGTTTCGAAAGGATGCAATTGAGCCATCTTTGGACAAAACTTTTGTTAGACCTTGTTTTATTTTCTTAAATTGCTAAATTGTTTATTTATGTTATAAATTACTTAATTGGTTCTTTATGTTTGATTAATGATTTAAAATTTTTAGAATTTGTCTTTAATCAGTAAAATGGACAAGCGAACTCGGAATTCATGATCCGAAATGAGATTGTACTAGTGAATTGAGATCAGAATGTCAAG
>JANZLC010000005.1:18081721-18101771 GCA_026413385.1 Erythroxylum gracilipes | reverse complement strand
AACTTTGAAGGACCATCTCTTCTCCCAGATGTAAGATGTGTGTGGTTGTCCGGCATCACTCAATCTACACTTATAGCCGTGGTATATAATTGAATTCTGCCGTAAAATTCTGCAGGATCCTGCCAAGAAACAATTTGTAGACGAATTGCTTTCTTATACCAATACGTTTAGTGGCACAGTGTTTAAATCATTTAAGGGAGATCCTCCAAAAGAAGCTGGTAAGTTTTGGTGACTTTATCATTTCATGGATGGTTCTGTGTTATAAACTTCAGTCACTAAATCAGCAAATGTGTTATAGGTCCTGTTTTTGATCATCTGGAAAATGCTCTTCATAAGTTTGATGATGGTCCTTTCTTTCTTGGCCAATTCAGTTTGGTAAGCCTGAATGGTTTGATATTAGATATTGATTGTATCTGATGAATCGCTTTTGTAGATTTTATTGTTAAATTATTTAGTTTGAATGGGGTTAATGATCTCTTTTTCCTCCTCTTATGGATATGGTTCTTGATTCCTCAGGTGGATATAGCCTATATTCCTTTTATTGAAAGATTCCAAATCTTCCTATCAGAAGTGTTTAAGTATGACATAACTGCTGGCAGACCAAAACTTGCTAATTGGATTGAGGTACTTTTTCCTTTCATTCTATTAGTCTTTTTATTTATAGTCATACGATTGGCTTATTTCCCACATGCCTGAGATGTTCTTCATTGGCATTTTGTTGCATCTGCTCTTAACTTGAGCCTGGGATGATTCATTGTACAAATAATTGTTACAAGAGTATTGCAAACTTTCAAAAAGCATGGTTGGTAGCTTTTTAGTAAAATTTCACAAGATTGGAAGTAAGGATGGCTGATTGAGTCCGGCTGGATTGGGAGAGAATCGATTCGGACGTCATTTTGGTTAATATGTTAAAAATTTTATTGAACAAATGATATCATTTTGGTAAGTTATATCAAAACAAAGTCATTTTGACTATAACTTGTCAAGTTTTAGACTCTCCAAGTCGATTGGGTTGAGCCATTGTGATCTTTATTTGAAGCAGGAAGGAAATACTAGTCATAGTCATATAACATATAACAAAGCTTTTGGGGTGGAGCCACTTATATATATTGCAATGGAGGCTTCTGTTGATAAACTCCTTCAAAAAATTGTGGTGCAGGAACTAAACAAGATTGAAGCTTACAAGCAAACAAAGAAAGTTGATCCTGAGGAACTGGTTGAGTTTTACAAGAAGCGCCACTCGGTAAACCCCCGATTGTAGTTGGCAGAAGATAGTTTTGTACCATAATGAAGTTCATGTCCATTCTTCTAACTACCAGCTTCTGAATGTTTTTTCATTGAGACTGTTGTTTATATTTGAAGATAACATTCCGTTGGCTATCCAAAATGGTATCACTAAGGATACTAGGAATAAATTCGATGATAAAAGAGAAATAGAAAGAAAGGAGATGAAATGATCTCAAATAGAGTGAGGTAGTTTTAATACCTATAAGTGGTCCAATGTGCTTGATGAAAGCACATTGATATATTTTTCTTGAAGATTTTTGGGGTCCTAAGCTCTTTTACTTTTCTGAAAAGTACATCATCGATTTTGGAATCAACAGCTTAGAAAATTTTCAAAAATTGCATACTCGAGAAGCAAAAACATCAATGACATGAGGTATTTTGATTTTTTCCACATTCAGTTTGTTTGTCATTATAACGTATATTAATGTTAAATTGACTTATATTTGGTATCAGAGCATAATAACATCTGCCTTGTTTTAGTTTTTGGAGACTTGAATTCTAGAAAAAAAAAATCATATAAAGAAATTTTCATTTTAGAGTTGCTTTTTAGAAGTTTGTCTTTCGATTAAAGATGTAGAAATCTTCAATTAGTGTTTTGTAAATATTCCTACATTAAAAAAAATCAGTTTTTTGTGGTGTCTTTTTGATATGGTTTTATTTGGTACCGTGTCACATACCAGGTTATGACCCGATTAGAGGTTAAAGACCTTTTCTCTAAATGACATCATTTTGTTTGTTTATTAAAAACAAAATTCTGATGTAGTTGTAGAGGCTCACCATGCATCCCATGCCAATATCTTCTGTCCTCTACCCTATTTCATTGAATTTCAATCATTTATTTACATAGGACTTATACAAATGGATGATTGAGATTTAATAGGACAGGGTAGGGACAGAGGATCAGTCCCCTTGCGCCCCACTTTTACCAACTGAACTGAGGGTGTTATGCTGATATATTATGTGATGAAATTGTATTTGTATAAAACATTCGTTATGTCTATATTTTTGTATTATGAATAAAATTTTGGATAAAATATTTTAGTGATTAATTATTAGGGATTAGCTACAGTAAACTTAATTATATAAAATTATATATTTATGTAATTAATCACATAAAGAGTTGAGAAATTTAATTGTAGTTAATTATTTTAGTATACTAAATTTTATCCCACATGAATTTTTATTATATTTGAATGAATAATTATGATAAAATATCAAATTATTTTTTCTACTTTTCCTACAGGTATTACAAATTAGAATATAATTTGATAGTTTTATAATAAAGTTTAAAATAAATTTGTTTGAATTAAAAAATTTAGCTTACAAGCATTCTTTTACGTTACTTGATTTATGTATTTTAAGATATGTTTTACATTAGTCACACATATATATGTTTGTTAACCTTAATTTATTAATAAATAGTATGTATGTTTAAATTATGTAGCTATTCAACCTGTTAGTTTCTTCTATACAAGTTATGAAATTCCCTAATTAAAGGGTGAAAACTATAAGCTTTGGAAGAAGATAATTCTTCTTCATCTATAGTAGATAGACATTGATTATGTTGTCTGGAAGGATGAACTGCTTAAGGTAACTGAGGTTAACACTATAGTTGAAATTGCTCTTTGTGAATATTGGAAGCAATCTAATAGTGTAAGTGTGATGTTCATAGAAACTAAAATTTTTGCTGAAATTTGTGATTTTGTAAAACAACATGACAATCTCTGTACTCCACTGAAAGTTATTGATGAGCTCTACTAAAAGTTATCGACAAGCAATTGAAAACTTCAGACAAAGTACTTGCAAGTATTTTAATTATGAACTTGCTAGCATTCTAATTATGAAGTTTTCAGTTTGGTTTGGGTGGGTTCCGAAGTTCACAGGGGAGTCGCCTCCGTATATGGATCTGCCCAAATCTGAGTGGGTTCCGAAGCCTACAGGGGAGTAGCTCCCGCATATGGATCTGTCCAAATCTAAGGAATTGTCTCTTTGGTCTGCCAGGGTGAGTTGCGGTGAGTCGAACCCCTGACCAAAGGGTTTTGTTGGCGTGGAGCGCCACGCCTCTCACCACTGAGCTACTTTTTGGTTTGGGTGGGTTCCGAAGCCCACAGGAGAGTAGCCCCCGCATATGGATAGCCCAGTGGTGAGAGGCGTGGCGCTCCACACCAACAAAACCCTTTGGTCAGGGGTTCGACTCGCCGCAACTCACCCTGGCAGACCAAAGGGACAATTCCTTAGATTTGGGCTGCTCCATAAGCGGGGGCCACTCCCTTGTGTGCTTCGGAACCCACCCAAACCACACTTCAAATTTTTTGTTCGTTGAGATTTAATATATAATTGTATTTACACACTTTAAATTGATTATTAATTTCCATATTTTTCTATTAGAACTGGGATTCTATATTTTGCATATTCATAAAATTGAGTTCTTAAGTTTTCAAAATAGTGCATAAAGAAGTGTTTAATTTTTTTTAAATATAACTCAATTTTGTTCTAAAAATAATTTGTTAAAATTAAAATAGAAAATTTCATAAATAAGATAAAATGGTTTATTGCACATTTAATTTCTTTTTGAAAGTTGGATGAAATATATTAAGGAATTAAGAAAAAAGTTTCTAACAAAAATAAATCAATGCCATCAATATACAAACATAACTTATGTAACTTTAAAGCCTATCCTAATGGTAACCAAACAGAAGGGAAATATATAGTGATTACATAAATCACTATTTGCTTCCTAGTACATCCATATACTCTAGGTTTTAGTTGAGTTTCATATATATGCTAACTCCCACGCAAACTTTGTTAGCTAAAAGAACTTTAATCCAAAAAATTGTTCTCGCTATTGGTTCATGTTTATCCAAGTTGGTTCTTATATGCAATTTATTGTTTCTTTCTCATTACAAAGTGTAGATAATGCTTATAAAAGATTTTACAAGAAGCATACATCATGTCCCTTCCCTTTGATCTGATTACTCGCGCATTGGACAATGGCCGGCAGTCCAATCTTTATTACTATAGTAGAGATGAAGCAATAATTGGACACTAGATCAAAGATCCTGGGAGTAAGTATAGTAGAAAAATATGGGTGAACTAGTTTCAATAACCTCTTGATAAAATAAAAATAAATGATCTTTAATGCCAAAGCACCAGTCCCTTACTCTCATTCTCTCCCTAATTGTTAACTAGCTTATAAAAGAAACTTTAAGGACCAAGGTTTTAGCCCACACTAAGTCACACCAATGAACACTGTGAGATTTAAATCTAAATAGCATTATACATGATTTGTTTGTAAACTTGTGAGAAACATCCTTCAACTAAAGGACCGTCTTTTATTTTCCTATTGTGGTTTTTAGTTTTTGGTGTTTATTTTTAATTAAAAAAACTAAAACTTGTTTGGTTGAGATTTCTAAAATAAAAATAGATAACAAAAACTTGTTTGGTTGAGGTTTGTAATAAAAAATAAAAACAAAAACACGTTTAATTTTATCATCTTGTTTCTATTTTTTTAATTATACTCTTATGTTAATTATTTTAATATAATATATTATGTTTTTAAATTAATTAATTCTCATTATGGTTAGAAATAAAATATATGTATATTTATATAATTAAAGAAATGTGCACATTAATTGTATATAATAAAATTCTATAAATTAGTAAATTACATTAATCACTCACCAAGGAAAAAACCAAAAAAGAAACCATCTTCCTGTTTCTTTAAAACTAGCAAAATATGACAACATGTGAAGGGAAAGCTACAACATTAACATAAAAATCTACTAAAGTAGCTACCATCCATAAAAAAAAGAAGCAAAAAGAATAAACTTTTTATGACCTAAAAATTCCAAGAAGCGTAATAAAGTAGTTACGGAAATAAAATGAGAGAAGAGCTTATGGGGTAAAGAGGTCTCTGCGAAAAGGAAGGTCGTTGATTGAGATGGTGTAGATAAAAGGTTTCAGCCTATCCAGTCTACTTATTTTCACTAATTAATTGTGTGAATCAATCTATGTCTTTTCAAAGATAATGAGCTTAAAGAAAATAGAAGACACAATGGAACGGTGGCTTGACTATGACCATGTCATCTCCGTGTTATGTGGTTTTGACTTTTCTTTTACCTTTTTTGGTTTTGTCCGAGACTAAAAAAGTTTGACTGTTATCGACCAACATCTCCACCGTCAGTTGATTGCTAACGAGAAGCTCTTTTGCCTTAAAGATTTTCATTGTGAAGGAGCAAGAATAGGGTTGTGAAGACAAAACAAGGCTGAAAAAGAGCACAAAAGACAGTAAAAAAGTTGGGATGTGTTATTGTTTTTAAAAAAGAAACTTGTTTTAAAAACATATAAAAACGTCCTTTTTACGTTTTTATAAAGTTGTTTCAGTTTTTACTTTTAGAAACAAAAAATGGCAACAATACTCAACCAAATACATTTTAATGACTTGTTTCTTTTTTCATGAAAACCATAAAAAGAAAAAAGGAAAAAAAGGAACCAAACAGGCCCTAAATTACTCATTCTATCTTTTTTAGTTTAGCTTGATAACTAGGGAGATTGGCTTGAGTTAACCCTTTGAAGTTATAGCTCCAACTCTCACCATATATGATTTCTTTGGCTTTAGCATTAATGGGAATCCTCATTCTAAAAGCATTCAATTCTACTTTAAGACATAAGGGCTAAGGTTGAAACAATTATTATACTAAAAGTAAGTCTCCTTGCCATAACTAAGTGCTCTTTACTAAGTTTTAAGCTCCAGAAGCTAGCGGTTATAAGATAGTACTCATGTATCCACTTAGTCCAGATAGATTCTTTATCACTGAACAACCTCTATATTCTTTCTACAAGAAGCATTAAATTGTAACCCTAATTGAGACTAGCCCCAATCCTCCCTTTTGTTTAAGATTACAAAATTATTTCCATTTGGCTTTAGCACCATTGTAATTATCTACTTCGCCTATCCATATATAGTATTTGATTAGCTTTTCCACATATTTACTTCCTTGATTAATTTCCTTGGAAGAAATAAATGTGAGCACCAATGAATATGAATGTTTATCATAATTAAAGCAACTAGTTAGAGCCTACCAGCTCTTCAAAGGAATTTGTTCTACCAACAATCAATTCTACTTACTAATGCATCTTGTTAGTCTTTGTTTAAAAACATTAACCTTACTGTTCCTTGGTATAAACTCACCTAGTATAAGCATCATTCCCCTCGCACCTCATTCACTTTATGGTTAGCAATAAGGAATTGTCTTCCTAAAGATGATAGAATATCATATTACTCAACTTGGCCTAACTGGTGTATTTTATGTAAGTCAGCCTTTGAAAGAATTCAACACATCTTTTTCCTATGTCAATATAGTCAATACCTATGGAAGAGAATTACTTAGCAATGCTATCTGTTCAATCCACCAACTACTTGGTAAGAAATAGTTGATTGGTGTTACATGATCTGAATGACAAAGGAAGGGAATCTTTGGTTGTTCATAGTTGCTTTTTCTTATCTAGTTACTAGTTTATGGGAAGAAAGAAACAATAGGATCTTTTGTGATTTACACAAACAAAAAAGAAAAGCTATTGCAGATCTTATTCTCCAAAATCAGGCAACATTTTTTTTTGTCTACAAAGACTATCACTGTTTCAACTCTCAGTGCCTACTTGATTGGAAAAGCAACTCTCTTTGTATCTTTTTTGTAATTTCAGTATAATGTTGTTAGAGACAGTTTAATCTCTAATGGTATTATCTTATTACTACTTTCGTAGTAAAATGGATTACATCTTAATACATTTTTTTCTTTTAAAAAAATAGTCAATTCTACTTCTAATAGTCTCCAAAAATGGAAGACAATCAATATATCTTAGCTTTTTAGTAGACATGGGAGCTCTTAAGTATTTGAAAGGTGCATTACAAACTTGAAGACTAAAGATAGAGCTGAGGATCACTGCATTTGGCACATTAAATGAGATATATAACATACTCTTACCTAAATTAACTCTTAATCTAAGCATCTTTGTAAAGGAGTTAAGGGAATTTACTAGCAATTGAAAGGAGTTGGAATCTAGCATTAATTCATTAATAAAGGCCAAATTAAAAATTTTGTGCTACTTATAATTACTGATCTTTATAATAAAAGTTATCATTCTTGTAAAAACTTCAATGGCTAGAGTGAAAAGGTAAAGGGATAGGGGATCCCCTTGCCTTAATATTTTAGGTCCATCAAAGATCATAGAGGGTGAACCATTCAATAAAATACTAAAAAGGTTGAGGTTAAGCAAGCCTAAATCCAATGAAGAAAAAGCTTAGGAAATTTGAGGGCATGTAAACTATTTATGATAAAATTCCAAATAAAGAGTCAAAGGCTTTAAAGAAATTAATTTTATTGAACCACTTATAATAAAAACTTTAGTATCATAGTCTTTAAACAATTCCTTTAAAGTAGAATGTTATCACATATTGTTCTTTTATTAATGAAAGCACCTTAACAAGAGTTAATTAAAATTTTTAAAGTAACCTTTAGTCTAGAGGCTAAAAGCTTTGAAATAACTTCATAAACTTTATTTTAATAGGAGATTAGATGAAATTATTGCATAGAATTATGATTACTTTTCTTAGAAACCAGGCCAATATAATTCTAATTGACTTCCCTGAGCGTCTTCTTGCTTCTGAAGAATTCCTGAACTATTTATACTAATAAAGGACTTGTTAAATCTCAAGTGTTTTGGAAAAATGAAGCATTAAACTCATTAGGCCTGGGTGATTTGTTTAAATCTAGGCTCACTGAGCATTTTTTATATCTTAAGAGCTAAAGGGTCTTGTAAGACTCTCCATCATATCATGGCCCAAGGTAGAACCTATAAAGGATCTTAGTTCATTAACAGAATAAACAAAAGGGAAACTTTCACTGAGTAGATTTTCATGGTAGCTGAGAGCAATTGAACTGATCTTACATTGGTCTCTATATATCTTCCCTTTTTCATTAATTAAGAAGGAAATTATATTTCTATTTCTTTAAGAAACTATTAAATTGTGAAAGAATTCCCTTTTAGCTAGTTAATCCTCGCTTTCTATATAAATAGGGAATTATGGAAGTGTAAAGCCTGATTGTAGTCATTGAGAGCCTCAATTTTTTGGTTCCTCAAACTAAAATAAGAAGGGCCATTTTAGCATTCAATCTGAGCCATTTGAATGTCTACCTTACAAACTTGAGTTGAGCCTCAGGGTCAGGACAAACATTCATGTTTGGAGTTTTAATCCCTTCTTTAATTGCCTTTAGCTTCCTTATCAATTGGTATGCTCTACATCCTTTCACTACCTTCCCTATACCATCCTTGACCACTTCCTTAATGCCTCTAACCTTCAACAAACAGTTGTGAAATCTAAATGGAAATTTAAGAGATGTAGAAGAAATAAGATGAAGAAACTTAATAGTAAAGTGGTTAGAACATAGGGGGGACTAAAGCAAGTAAAACTATCAATAAAATGCTTTAGCTAATAATTATTTACAAAAGCTTTGCCAAGCTTTTTTCTAATAAACCAATCACCTTGTTACTTATTACTTGTTGCTTTAGGTGTAAAACTACCCCATATAATTGAGGTCCATAATGCTAATCTAATTCACATCATGTCTTAAATCCCTTAACAAACTCTTTTGTTCCATTTTAGAGCCCTCAAATTTATTCATATATAACATATAATTCATATCATATAAAATTAGCCAATAGCTCTAAACATTTCCATAAATTGTCTTCCTTTCATCCCACAATTTCATTCTCTAAAAAGACATATTAGCAATGTAGATAATAAAAACCTCAAAATGGTAAAGAGATCAGTCTAGATAACTTGTAAAATGAATTAACTATTCTGTCATGAACAAGTCAAAAACCTCTATTAAAAAAGGGTTACAAGCAACCATTATCCTTCCATTGAAGTGGTTTGAGTGATTAAAGAACTAATTCTAGTTAGCACCCAAAACTTGCTTACTTTCAGTCATTTTATCATACTTTATTTTAGTTTCCAAAAGTCCTAGGAGAATAGATTTCTTTCTTAGGATTAGATCTTTAACTGATTGTTGTTTAAGACGATTATTACTTTCTTTTAGATTCCAAACTAAAAAAGATATCCAACATAGGATCTAAGATCCCTTCAGTTCAATCTTACCTAATTTTCTGTCAGACCTCCTTTTGGAATGAAGAGGAAGCCATTATAATGAAATCTTTATTAGGAAGCTCCATTTCCTATTCTCCTTATTGAGGAGGAGATAGTTAGGGGTTAGCATTTGCCTCATTAATGTTCGTAGAAATAAGGTCAGATTTATCTAAAATGAGATTGGCAACCAGTGTATCTTCAACTTAATTTGCAACGTTCTCTTGATTCAGAGATTGAGTTCTTTTGTCCTTGCTCAAGTTAACTTTTAGATCTCCTTCAACCAATAGCTCTCCAACAAGTTTGTCTTGAGTCTGATCACGGGTAACTTCTAGTTCTTTGGAGTTTGTTTTCCCCTCCTAAATCCCTATTAACTCAGGTAAAAAACCAATATTAAATGTTCATTCCATAAGTGTCCATCTTTTTATCCGATTTGAAGGCTTCTAAGTGTAAATGAGTATAATTTTTGATTTGTTTAAATCACCATCTACATCCAGCCATATAATAGAGAGAGTTTTAGGAAGCTCGTCCTCCTTATTAACCTCAATACAGATCTTAGCATATCCTAACCTCTCAAGTTTTGTAGTTTGAGAATTTAGACTAAAGGCTTTCCCAATGAGCTTGTTTAAAAGCTTAGTCCGTCTATAGTTTATTGTTCAAGCATGATATTGTGGAAATTAATCCATAAGGGAATTACTTGCACTCTAATCTTATCCAATGCCACATAAGACACCATTTATGTAAGATTATATATGCCACGGTCCCTACTTTGTACTACTCAATAATAAGTTTGTATCTTTAGAAAATTTGAAAGGAAAAGCATCATATTTAGTGAGCAACATTTTCTTAAGATCTAGCTTACATCATTTAGAAGTCTCCCAATGTTGCACCTAAGAGAAAGAAGGTCCCTTATTAAGAAACTATCCCACTAGAGAAAGGACCAAGTTGCTGCTCTAGCATACAGTATATTCACTAGAAGAGTTATTACTCGATCCACCTTTGAGTTATGAAAGAAGGAGAGTTTGTCTCTACTCGAATTAGAATCTACTAACTTGCTCCAAGTTTTTAAGAGAACAAGAGGTGCCTTTTCTACCTCACTAATAAGGGTAGGGAAATCATCCTTATTATGAACAAAGGGTTAAAGAGATGTCACGGGAGAGCAAGAAAGGTCGTTAACCAAGGGAATTTCACTTGATCTTTTATTTAGAGATGAGGAAGGAATTCTGACCAATGAGAGGAGGGGGGAGGAAGGTTTCCTCATGCAAAAATCCCAACTACCTTGTGAGCAGAAGGTTTCCTCGCCTAAGGACTTAGAATGGTAAATGACCAAAAAGGTAAAGCACCTCTATGTAGCTTCATCTTCTATTCTAATTATATATTATCTACTTCACATTTAAAAGTACTTGAAAAATATTTATTTCAAAGAGATTTAATATATATATTAAAAATTGCTCTGACAATATTGATTTTTTTAATTATTTTTTACTTTATGATTATACTTGTCTATACACATTTTATTTATGATTAACAAAAAGTCCATAAGTTTTAGGTTAACAAGTTTGCTTAGAGGAGCAACACTAATAAGATATTTTATGGGGAAAAAACACAATTGAGACTGGTATATGCTTAATTGGTTATGAATTTGTTCCATAACACTTAATGTTTAATGATTTGAAATGCTTAAGACATTCACTTTAGTTCAAATTTGGTTTTAGGTACAATTCAGAAGCGAAGGAGCTAAATTAAGTCGAAAGCACTATATTTGAGATGTTTTTCTAAGATTCACACTCACTTGTCTTCATGAAATAAGAATAAGAAGGATTAGAATGAAGATGCAACAAGAAAGCACTAAAAAGAAGGAAGAGTAACTTTGTCATGGCATGAGATGTATCTCACAGCCATGACAAATTTGTCATGGCTGCGAGAGATGTGTCACGACCATGACACATTTGTCATGGGCATGACACTAGCGTCATGGGCATGATATCCCATGTCACGCCCATGACATATGCCACCTGTCCTATTTTAACCCTCCTTTTTGGTATAAAACGATATAATGTGATGATAGACATATGTTTCGTTAGGGAGAAGTGTTTTTAAAGGTGATATCTCGATTTTGAAGAAGAGAAGGGGCAAAGCTCCATTCCTCTGGAGACCCATTTAGGGCTAACTTCCTGACGCTTGTTCGGAGGTGATATCGACGCCGAAAAACCTGGTTAAGGATTTCTCTCATTATTTGTTGTTCTTTCTCTTAGGGATTGATTATGTTATACTATGTTTAATGTTTGGGTGTTGTGTGAGAATTGATTAAATGGTCTATTTAATGATTTTTATGTAAGAACCCACTGCTATAATTTCAATATAATTCGTAAGTGTTATGTTGAGATTTGTTTGTGGCAACTAATGATATTATATCATTAAAGATAACGTAATCAGAGCTTATGAGATTATTACTTAGATTGGTCTGTTTTTCTCATTCGTAAGGCGACTATTCGATTAAACTTAGAGAACATCTACTAGGTTATCCGATAGCTAGAGTTAAGTAACTAGTTCTTCTTAATTAACTATGAAATAAGGGAAAATTGGGATTAACAGAGCTTGTTGTTAATCTACGACCAATAGTTCAAAGAGAGGTATAAGGATAACAATTTAATGAAATATGTTTAACTAAATGTAGGCTGACATTGAACCAAAGAACCGAGTCCTTAACGAATTCATCGCTTTCAGCATTTTTGCATATTTTCTTTAATTTGATTTCATTAGTTTAATTTCATTTATTGAAAATAAACAAACCCTCCCAAACACCGATTCTTTTCATTTCAAAAATTTTACACGCACTCTCTGTGAGAGAGGGGAAGATATTAATAGAATAATCTCATAAATGATCACTCGATATAAGAAAAGAAAGAAAGACATCTATAGTTTCATAAAAACACAGTAATTTGAGGTTGAATTAAAAAATTTAAAAAATAAAAAATTATAGGAGGGTTTGTAGTCATTAATTTTTAAATTTTGACTTTAGAAAAACTTTAATATTATTACAATTAAAAGTGTGAAATAGCATATATAATTCATAGGAATAGAAATAAAATTATTTTTTAATTTTAAAAGTTAATTGAATTATAATATATTTATATTTATAGAAGTATTGATCTATCAATTTTTTCACTAGACGTCTAATAAAATTGATCTTAAGATTTAATAAATGTCTCCAAAATCATTTAAGAACTAGATTAAAATTAAATGAAGCTACTAAAATACAAGCTTAATAGGAATAAGATGTTTTTAAAATCAAATAGGTTATCATGGCAAGATTTTTTGATTCAAGCCTAATTACTTGCTTGATTTTTCAATAAACTTACTCAACTTTATTATTAAGGGCTAATTTTTATGTTTAAATATTAGAAAATTGAAGATAGAAGGTGGTGATTATTTTAAATTATGGTTCCAATTTACAGAAGTTAGAGACATAAAAGTACACAGTTTTATCTTTTTCAGAAGTGAGGCAGACAGCAATGGCCTTATCTGTTCCAAACTCTGGTAATGCAACGATCCTCAGAGCCAGCTCCCAATTCTCTGCATTCCCAAAACTCACCTCTCCATCTCGTACCGACCAAACCAACTTCCAATTTTCAACGACAACAACAACGACGAGAAGAAATAGCAGCTCTACTAATAGTATTTTTGCTCAATTTTCTTTCTTTCCAGCTTTCCTGAACAAAGGTAAGAATGACAAGGCCCTCAAATTCAAAGAGGAACTACTTCAAGCAATCTCTCCTCTTGATCGTGGAGCCGCAGCTACTCCTGAAGACCAGCAGAGAGTTGATGAGGTCCCGTTTGGTTGCACTTCTGCTTGACTTTTTCCTTTTTTTCTATTTTAAGGCTCTTAAAGGTTTTAGCTTTGCTTATTCTAAGGTCTCACTTGCTTCTGCATATAAATAGAAACTTAGGAGTGAATAGTTAAAGTTCTGAGCTAAATTCTTTTATTCAGTGTCAAATTTGTCGCTTTGAAGTCATTATTAAACAGATGATCCGTGGGACTTATTACCCTATTCTTTTCTTTGATGGGGGAATTCATTTCTGAATAGATTGCTCGCAAACTTCAAGCAGTGAATCCGACCAGGGAGCCTCTAAAATCGGATTTACTCAATGGGAAATGGGAGCTGATATACACCACCTCCCAATCAATTTTGCAGACACAGGTAATATTCTTCTTCTTTCCAAGTCACATAGAGTGGACATGAATATAATTTTTTTTTCCTTTTATCTTCTCTCTTCTAATGAAGATGTAACAATTGAAAGATCAAAATTTTGAAACGTTCCATAGTAAAATTTCCGGAGTTTGGTAACACGTGATCATGTTATGTCATGATATCTTCTGTGATGCACGTAGTTGACTGCATGTCTATCTTATACAGAATTTGGCCTTACATAAACAGTCCAACCCCCTCCGGACTCTTTTTGAACTTGGAGCTAGTTATGAAAGTTGATGAATCAAAACAGAAGGGTGAAGAGATTAAATTATCTCTGCCACTTACGGTTTTTCTTGTTATGCACTCCCCTGTAAAATCTGTTTGGCACTTGATATACATGACCAAGTTTTCATATTTGTCTCTAATCTCCGCGAGTGCTTAGGGATAACTTGGGAGAGGAGATCTAACAATCTCAAAGTATTCCATTGATTAACAGTGTCCAACTCTCTTTCAGTCTTTTTCAGGTTTTCAAAGAATAATCTTCCCTTTATCCCTATGAAGACTGAACTCAAACACCATTTCATTCTTTCATTTCCGTACATGGATTCTATACTATTGCATCCGCAGACATATGTTAATACCCGAAATGTATTTGCAATAGATGTTTGCTCCACAAGCTTATGGATGGCCTATGTTTCTTATTTATTGTCACTTCTATGATTATACCTCCATGCAAATGGTCTAATTTAATTGAGGCTTCTCTTATGAATCTGTTGCCTTTATATACTCAACACTTGCTAACATAAGACATCGCCAGTCTTACAGCTGTTGATATGTTGTGCCCCCCTTTGTAGCAGTAATTACTCTCATAATATTCTCGTTGCATTTATTAACACATCAGGCCTTCATACCAGGATTGCTATACTGTTTTACAAATCCACCATTCATGGATAGTGTATTCCTATATTCTTCCAGATTAGACCATATTCATTGCTGTTTCATTTCTTAGCCTAATTATTGGAATTCTTGTTATGAGAAAACTTGGGTATTTGACTCTTTTTAGTAGTTTTTTTCAATAAGATACAGTTTACCTTGACTATAACTCTGTTTGGTCTCTATTTTGCTTCGTTTTCTCAAGAATAAAGGAGGGGTAAATATTTTTATTCCCTTCTAGCTTTTTCTTGTCTTACTACCCAATCTTTCTTCTGTAAATGTATTTCTTTTTTTTTCCCCATTCTTTTTTACAATTGTTTCCCCCTTTTTTGCCATCTTTTAAAATTTGAGCTTTTTCTTGGCTGTTTTTGTCTAAAATGCAGAGACCTAAGTTCTTAAGGTCTGTTACAAACTACCAAGCCATCAATTTGGACACACTTAGGGCCCAGAATTTGGAGTCTTGGCCATTCTTCAATCAGGTACAATTTCTACTAATTAACTTCAAAGTATCATTTTCTTGTTTGGTTCCTTTGAACTACCAAAGAAGAAAAAAGTCAATTGTATTTCATGTTACCTAAGGCTATGTTTGGTTGGATGTAAAGTTTTTAATGGAATGTAATGGAATAGAATGGAATGAAATGATTTATAATGGAATGAAATGTAAATAGATGTAAAATTAGAAATTTGATGTTTGGGGGAGAAGAAGTGTTTATAATGTAATATAGTAAAATGTTGTTTGGATGAAGGGTTTATAATCTAATATAGTGTAAAATTATTTATCATTTTACATTCCATTGTAAACCCCCCAAATCAGAGGTTTTTCATTTTTATTGTTTAGGATGAAATGGGATGTAATATGAAATTCTCCTCTTCCATCTCATTCCATTATAAACACTCCTCCCAAACGATGGAATAATATTTCATTCCATTCTATTCGATTAATTTACCTCCAATCAAACATACCCTAAGGCTTACGCTGGTGATCAATAAAAAAATCCTTGTGTTGCTGTATTTTTTAGCCCCCTTTAATTCGATCTGACATGGCTAATGAAAGTTAAGATTGGATTAAAAAGATTAGCAGCTAGGATACAAAGAATAATCTATGACATGTTTGCTTATCCTTTGTCAACTGTGAAAGCTACGAAGTTATTTGATTTGAATTTACACCAAGAGAGAGCAAATTATTTTAATCCTAATGAAAAGTTTGAGACAACCTTTTGGTGAAGCCATTGCCCATGCAATCCTGAAACTTTGCAAATGGCTCACTTTTTCTTTGTTTGTGTCAAGTTAAATTATTTCTTCTATAAGTTAGGGAAACCTGTTGATCTAGGCACATGAGAAAAAACTTGGGATTTGGAAATGCTAAATTTCATATAGAATATTTCTTGGTGTACCACTTCTATAG
The DNA here is from genome assembly GCA_026413385.1 of Erythroxylum gracilipes. Taxonomy (NCBI): domain Eukaryota; kingdom Viridiplantae; phylum Streptophyta; class Magnoliopsida; order Malpighiales; family Erythroxylaceae; genus Erythroxylum; species Erythroxylum gracilipes. The sequence goes on along the minus strand of JANZLC010000005.1, from coordinate 18,085,810 downwards.
GAGAACACCAGGTATGGGACTTTAGAATCTTCTTCATCTATGCAATGTGGATAACTGGGGCTTCTGATTAGCTTGTCTTATGTAAAATGAATAGGCAAAAAGAAATATTACAGACTTTACAAATTACCCTTGCATACTCTATCCTTTTTCTTGTTGAAATATGGTCATGCCTATAGTCTAATTTAAGATGTTTGTTTTTATGCATTAATTTGATTATGAAATGAAGAAATGGAGCAGCTTTTCTACTTTGAATGCAGTGGATCCATAATCCCAAGAATATGTAAATGCAGAAAGAAGGAGAAGTACAAAAATGCAGCTCAAGACTAACTTGTTGCTTTGGTTTCGACATTCATGCTTCTTAGGTAACAGCAGATCTAACACCCTTGAATGCAAGAAAGGTTTCTGTAAAGTTTGACACTTTCAAAATTGCAGGTTTGGTAAGTATGCTTGTTCTTGGCTCTTTTCATCATGAGCTTTCTTTTCACTTTAGTCCAACTTCATGACTGCTATATCAGAAAACTTCTCCACTTTACTGTATATCAATATTTCCTGGTATCCAATATTTAACTTCATTGACAGCATCGCTTAGAGCATGAAATTTAAACCTTCAATGCTAGTTTGCGCACAACTTAAGGAACCTACGCCTTTGTATCACTCGGATTGACAAGATTGTGTTTAGGTTTAAATTTTGTGTTTTATAAACAAGTTAAATGAAGAGATGGTTATTCAAATTTGTTAATCTCTTCACAACCCCTTTGTTCCCTCTGTCAAAACAACAGAACACAAGTTTTTGGTACTGAACCCGCATTTTATCTCGTTTCTAGAACTTTCCCTCGGGGAGTCATTACTTCATATTCTCTGGCAGTGTTGGAAACTGAACATGATGGCCCTGCTTAAGTAGAGAACATGACCTTTAAGAATTGTTGTGAAGTTCAATTGGTAATTCAGTCTCATCTCAGCAAAGCAATCAACTTTAGCTTTCCTGTGCATGTTTTGCGATGTACTAATTTACAATACCCGTTGATACTTATCACATGGATTGATCACCGTTCATCATGCTGTGACTGTACAGATACCTGTTAAGGCTCCTGGAAGCGCCCGTGGGGAATTGGAAATTACATATCTGGACGAAGACCTACGGTGAGTTTCTGATTATTTATATTCCAGCTGCAAACTTGGTAGCTAAGCTAATGTCCTCTTCACTCCAACAGGGTATCCAGAGGGGACAAGGGAAATCTGTTTATATTGAAAATGGTTGATCCATCATACCGTGTCCCTGTCCCTGTCTAACGTTTAAGTCCGATACAGTTGCTGGATACTGTTTGAAACGGTACAACTTTTTGCTGTTGACGCAACTTTATCCTGTAATTTTAAAGTTGGCGGATTTACATATCACATAAATATGCAACCTTATTACAAATTCAGATGATCTGAATGAAACATTTATGTCGTGGACCATATACATTATAAAAGTGAGATGTAATGGTGGGAATGTCTGTATAGTTCTTTTGAAGCAACTCAATATGCGCAAGGACCAAAACTTACATTGCCAACCGTGCTGTTTCTTTCTTTTTTCTTTTTTAAAATCCATCTCTTGGTCTTGTTTTTTTACTTTGACTAATTATCTGTCTTCGTCCATAAATTTCGCACAAAATTTTAAATATTTATAAACTAATTCTTAATATTAATGTATGATCATAATACACCATTTTTTATGTATCTCTTATTATTCTGTTTTAACTCTATTCCATAAAAAATCTATCCATTTAAAAAATGAAGCCCATAAAAATTGGACAACTGAAATCACACTGGAATAGACACTGGAATAGAAGGCGGATCTCTTATTATTCTGTTTTAACTCTATTCCATAAAAAATCTATCCATTCAAAAAATGAAGCCCATAAAAATTGGACAACTGAAATCACACTGGAATAGAAGGCACATCGAAGTTGGGAACAGAAAATCTTGCGTCTTTCTTTATTTAAAAATATAATAGTCGATTTATTTATATTTCATGGAAAATTGAGAAGATATACTATCAAATTTTAATATATTAAGGGTTGATTTATAAATATTTAGTAACACGTTAAATATTAGATTTACTTTGTACTTTTCCCATATTTTTTATTTTTTATTATTTACGTATCTATAGCAAAGGAAAATAGAAACACGAAATGGAGTAGAGAATTGTAAAAATGATTTTCGTATATCACTTAACAACTGCACATTAGCTTATATACAAGTTGGAATAGAAACCGCTACGTAACTAACTAACTGACGCCTACTATCATTAGCTAGCTATCGCGTACATAAATTGATCGTAACATCCCCTCCTCAAGTAGGAATCGGTGATGAAACCACTCCCAACTTGGCAATAAAAACTGCAAATTATGGATTGCCCAGTGATTTTGTCAAAACATCAACAAGTTGGTGACAAGTTGAAACATACACAGGAGCAATAAAACCTTCCTTGAACTTGTTCCGCACGAGGTGACAATCAATTTCCAGGTGTTTCGTACGTTCGTGAAACATGGGATTTTCAGTGATATATAAAGCGGATTTACAATCACACCATAAAGGAATCGGTGCGGACCGTTGCACGTGAAAATCCTGAAGCAAATTGAAGCTCGCAAACCGCGGAACCCATACTTCAATACTCTGCTTCACAGGAGCTTCGCGAAAAAGTATGCTGCTCTTTAGTTTTCCAGGAAACCAGCGATCCACCCAAAAAAACACAATAACCACTTAAAGATTTTTTACTAAGAGGACAAGCTGCCCAATCACTATCACAATAAGCTTCAATATCCATATTTGGTGTAGCTGAATAAAACAAACCATGAGAACTTGTACCGTGAAGATACCTAAGAACATGTAATGCGCCTGGCCAATGAGTCTCACAAGAATTGCATAAGAACTGACTTAGCTGTTGAACACTGTAAGAAATATCGGGTCGGGTCATATTCAAATACAGCAATCGTCCCACCAGCCGTCGATATTTCTCTGGTTCTACAAGGGGAGCAGAAACTTCATCAAATTTATGATTCCGAGGCAACAGTGTGGAAGCAACCTTGGAATCATTGAAACCGGCATCCATCACAATGTCAGATAAGTACTTTCGTTGAGAAATAAAAATCCCAGCTTCAGATCTCGCTATCTCTACACCCAGAAAATACTTCGCATAGCCTAAGTCTTTGATAGTGAACTTAGAATGCAAGAACTGCTTCACAGCAATAATGTCAGCTTCATTAGTCCCAGCGATTAAGACATCATCTACATACATAATTAGAGCAAGAAAAGAACTACCGGAGGACTTCATGAATAAGCAATAATCATGGGCAGACTGCGTAAAACCATACGTCAGTAATTGGCTAGTAAATTCTGCATTCCACTCTCTCGATGCTTGCTTCAGCCCATAGAGAGATTTCTGTAGAAGACAAACTTCGTCAGGTTTAGCCTTTGTATAACTCTCTAGTGGAGCCAAGTATCCTCCTTCAAGTACCTATGAAGAAATGTGTTGTTAATGTCTAGATGATGAAGACACCAACCCTTCTTGGCAGCCAAAACCAAGAAAATTCTAACGATGACAAGCTTGGCAATAGGAGAAAAACTATCAAAATAATCCACCCTTCCTTATGTAGCAAAGGAAAATAAAAACACGAAATGGAGTAGAGAATTGTAAAAATGATTTGTGTATATCACTTAACAACTGCACAGTAGCTTATATACAAGCTGGAATAGAAACCGCTACGTAACTAACTAATTGACGCCTACTATCATTAGCTAGCTATCGCATACATAAATAGATCGAACAGTATCAAATAGGTAGTTATTTTTCTATAGAACAAATTCAAAAGTATTATTTTTTTTAATTCAGTATTCAATTTTTTAAAATTTTTAGTTTAATTCAAAACTCATGCAATCAATGTTAAAACATTGGTTTCTGGTTGGGTCGGCTGCGCTAGGCCCAAGCCCATCTCTACACGCCCATGACCCGTTCGGCCCATCAGATGTCAGAATCCCATGCAAACTCAAAGATCTACGTAAACCTAACATCTACAGCATATATAAGGTACTATTTCCACCGGATGG
>JANZLC010000005.1:18039808-18066173 GCA_026413385.1 Erythroxylum gracilipes | reverse complement strand
TTTTCCCTCCTCAGGTGGGACTTCAGACGACAGTTAACTTCTTGCAGGGCATCGAGCGCTCCTCAGTAGTTAGAGACTTCTGTATTAAGTTAGTACTACTTTTGGATAGTTCATTGAGCATACCAGCATTAAGCATTCTGATGTATTTTGTCTTAAGCTTTGGAATTGTATGAAGATGATTAAACTCATGACATTGTAATGTTATGTTTCTTTGTTTATAAGTATGCTTGGATAGTTGTGAATGTATGTTGATCGAGTTAAGTATGCTTCCGTGTTGTATTTCTTTTGGTTGTCTCGAAGACTCACCTTGGGTTCAGCCTGGGGGTCGAGACTCGGGCCCAATGGTTCGTGACTCCGTTCAGATAGTTGGACTCCGAGAACGGGGTTCGGCACCGATGGCAAGGCTTCGGGAACGGGGTCCAGCAATACAAATGCTCAACAATACCAACTATTCATGTTGTCATGTTGTATTTATTATTTATGATTGTTAAGTTTCCTTTCTATGTTAAGCATGCACATTTTCTGTAGGTGTGGATGACGGGTGCTGTGGATATCCAAAGATATCAAACTGTGGATATCAGATATCAAACTGTGGATACCCGAAGGTATTGAAATATGGATACTTGAAAGTATCAAACTGTGGATACCCAAAGGTATCAAACAGTGGACACTAGTGGTGTCAAACTATAGCAGCTGCACTGTAACACTAAGATATGCCCATCTATCCACCACCAAGACAATAAAGTAGCCACTGTAACATTTCCTTTAACCATTTGCAAATTTCACAATTCATATATTAACAAATCATATGATATACATTTCAAGTCATAAAATCTATATATGTGTTCGTACATGCAAGTCATAACTTACCATCATTAGAAGGGTGCCAAAATCACACTTGTATAATCATACTATACATATATGAGCAATAAATATGCATACAAATCATTTATGTACATGTAAGTTTTCATTAGAACGCATTATGCTCAATCTTATATTCCAATCTTCAGTCTCCCAATTCATATGTAGTAAGTCCTATTTCATTTATTTCTAGGTGTTCGAAAAGTTCCATACACATTAAAAAAGGTTTAGATATGATTCGGTAAAAATAAAAAATGAAAACAAACTCAAAGCAACGCAATTTGAGCTAAACCCCAAAGTGGTCTAAAAATAGGCAAACTATCAATCCAGAAAGAAATCGCATGACAAAATCTAGTTTCCTTAACATTCGTATAGAAAAAGTCAAAACTGGATTTAGTAGTCTTCTAGAAATTTGTCCATCTTTGTCTCTAGTTTCCAAAACACTAAATATGAGGCCATTCGGACTTATAACACATGAGCTATAGGCCAAATATCACACGCTACTCCAAACTAGGGGCAGCATCAGGTCACCATTGAATTAAGTTAGAGTCTCTTATAAAAATATTTAGCTATATGTCTTAGGTTTTATATGCAACTAAAATCACACAATTTGGTGGTTTGTAGGCTGAGTTATGACTCAAGCAATGTGACTGATTCAATAAACCCTAGATAGAATTCCACTACAAAATACTCCCTTGTCATATTCAACCAATTCTATGCAAGATAACACCAAAATAACACCAAAGCTTCATCCCAACAACTATTCCACATCCAAATGAATCTTTTTACATATTCAAATAGATAGATATAGAAATTAACTAAGTGAAGTCCTAAACCTTAAAATTGGCAAAGTAGTTCTTTTAATGTTTTTCCTTCCCTTCCTCTTTAGCTTTGCTAGAATCACCATGTGAAAAATGATGGGATGGAGAAGGAGAAATGGAGAGGAGAATCTGAAGTTAAGCCATCAAAGTTTCGTCCATCTCCACTCTCCATATGCCTTTTCATGAATTTTCTAATCTTAGACACATGTTTCAATCCCATTGGACTATATGTCACAATCCTATTAGACCATATGTTACAATCCCATTTGACCACGTGTTACAATTCTATTGGACTATGTGTTAAAATTATATTAGACCATGTGTTACAATTATATTAGATCTTGTGTTACAATTCTATTGGACCATGTGTTACAATTCTATTGGACATACATGCTTTAATCTTATTGGTCCATGAGTTGACTTTAGGAAAATTGCATATTAGTCCTTCTTCTTCCTTTAATTCCCACATTGGCTTATAATCTTATCAATTTATTTCATTCCCCTATATCTTAAGTTTCTAATTGCATACATTTCATGCAATTTGGTTAATTATATCAAGAGTTATACCCCAAAAACTACAGGCTGTTTGAAAACAATGATAACATCTAAAACTCAACTTTAAACCAAAATTCAAAACTCTTAAAAGCATAATCAGATTTTGGTTCCTTCATAAAAGTTTTAAAATTATATCTCTAGTTTAATCTACAATTAAAATTATCCAATTTGGAGGTCTACAGACCAAGATATGGCCAAATTATATAAATTTGTTTAGTGGAACCTATCCATTCAGCGAGTTACACATCCCAAATCAACTAACTTCGGTCTTATCATACAAGAGCAACATAAAAATATATCTAATTTAACCAAAACATCCCATTTACTTATGGAATACTTCTTTTATCAATTTCCCTCACATCACATTCATAAATCTAAGCAAACATATTAAAATTTTCCATACATATTTCACGTCTAAGTATGTATGTCTATGTCGAAGCGAACAAATTATCTATTTACCCTTCTCTTTTACATTAAATACCATTATATCTCTCACTATACTTAGATGTACTTAATTCATTATATTCACTTGTTAATACACCCTAGATATGCTATAATACTTCCAAGGTATGTGTTAGGGTGTTACAATATATGTTGATGCTTATGTTCTAACCAATGAAATGCTATATAGGGGTAAAAGAATTACTCCACCCAAAATATTATGTGTTGTTGCCTATTTGACAAACCTTTTATATATGAAATGGTTGGATGAGAAGGTATTGGAGATGAGTTCATTTAGAAATAGTAATAAATTTAATAAACCAATTTCATATGACTCCACAAGATATTATGTTATTTTAAATAAATATGATGTTTACGATTAATTTTTCATAGCCTTTTTAAATAGTATGTTCTTTATATGTTTAGGAAAGTTGTACTTAGTTAACTTTGGCTAAACTAATGTGCTTGTGAGAAATATCATCTGTGAGATTATAAAGAAAGAGAAAGACCTTAAGGTTTACAAGAATTCTTTAACTATATGCATTCTTCATTAAAAAATGTTATTGAAAGATGTTTTGACATTTTAAAAGTAAGATTTCCTACACTTTCGAATATACCAAGTTATGATATAAAGAAACAAAAGAAATATTACTTGTTATGTTATGCATAATTTTATTATAATGCATGACTAACACGATAAATTATTTGATGATTGTATTAAAAATGAAGAGTAAATTATAGACAGTGTAAATGAAGATGTATGTTCTTTATTGGAGTATAACACCACTCCAACATAACTTTAAAGTATGTCTTGAAAATGAGAAGAAATTGCTAAGCGAATATAGAATGATCATATTAATGAAAGATCTAATTGATTTATATTTCTTTTTGTAATTGATACTATTATTATGTTTTAAAGCATGGTATAACATGAATAACATCTTTTATTATTTAATAGGAAAGAGCTAATATAATTTATGGACTTTTATTATATAAAATAGATGTATAATTTCTTTAATTATATTTTTAATGATAATAAGAATTAATTAATTTAAACATACAATTTAATATATTAAAATAAATTAGTATTATTATTTATTTTTATTATAAATATGAATTAAATATATTTTATTTTTATTAAAATAACAAAATATAAATAAAACCATATAACATTTAATAAAATGGAGAAAACATTAGAAAATAAAGAGGATAAAAGAGAGAGGAAGCCGAAGGCGGCTTGGGTTGGGCATGTCATGTTGGAGTCCAACTCAGTTGAATGTTTTTTTTTGTTGAGTTAAGACTCGTGAAGAAGATAGGGGCTTGGGGTTGTCGTTTATCGTCATCTAATCAAACACAAAACGCCCCCTCCACACCCATCTTCACTTCCTCTTCTCTCTGGCTCTCTCTAAAGATTTTGTAAAGAGAGAGCAGAGACCCATTGAAATAATCCACAAAACAAACAGACATGTCTAACCTCCTATTCCAAGCTACTCATATCCCCAACAACAACTTTGATTTCAATCGCCGCCACCGTTTTCTTCTACCTTTGAAGAATAAGAAGTCTCAAATTTCAGTTATTAAATCTTCTTTCCGCCGTTTTCTTCTACCTGTGAAGAATAAGAAGTCTCAAATTTCAGTTATTAAATGTTCTTCCGCTGTCGACGGAAGCCAGAGTTGTAGATATGGTGAATATTTGGAGCGCTGCTACTTGGCCTCGCCTTCTTCTTCTTCTTCTTCTTCTGATCATGCTCCTATTATGAAGGGCGGAAGTAAATACGGTGCTTTTGGCGCTGTTACTCTTGAGAAAGGCAAACTTGATATGTCCCAAAAGCAATCCACTTCTTCTCCAGAGGTTTGCTTTTCCAGTTTAGGGTTTTCTTAATTTTATTACTCTTTGTAAACTGTAATAACAGTGCCATATTCAATATTCATAATATATAATGATGGTTGAAATTGTAGGTTGCTCTTGGTGGAGGTGGTGGAGATATTGGAAAGAAAATTAATCATGGTGGTGGTGATGGAGGTGATGATGATGGAGGTGATGATGATGATTACTTTGATGATTTTGATGACGGTGATGAGGGCGATGATGGTGGATTGTTTAGGATGAGGAAGTTTCTTCAAGAGGTTGCAACACCACCAGCTCAAAATTCTTGCTTTTTTTTTTTTCAAATAAATAAATCCTCTCGCTTACGTGTTGTCGTCTGTTGACAGCTTTTTGATAGAAAGTTTGTGGATGCTGTATTGAACGAGTGGCACAAGACAATGATGGATTTGCCTGCTGGTTTGCGACAAGCTTATGAGATGGTATGTTGTTTTTTTTCTTTATACATTTTTCTTTCTACTAAACTAACTCATGTTCATGTCTAAATTCTCGATACAATATTTGCTTCCAGGGCTTGGTTAGCTCAGCTCAGATGGTAAAATTCCTAGCAATTAATGCCAGGCCGACCATTACGAGGTCTATTTCTAGAGCTTGTCCTCAAGAAATTTCCAGGGCGTTCATTGGGAGGTACTTAGATTTGTTTTCTGCTCGACACAATTTTTAACTTTGCTTTCTGTGACAACCGCCAGCTTTGAATTGTATCTTTCCAGTCTTCATTGCTTGAATTGATTTTCTTTGAGTTATGATGAGTATTTATCCTTGAATTCACTTTTGCAATGTAAAATGTCATACTTTCTTCTGTACCACATTAAAAGCTTCCTTTGTTCTATCTATCAACACATTGTATTCGTTTAGTCTTTGCAGAATTCTGATATTTCATGTGTATTATGGACATAGAATTTTCTCTTCGCCTTCTTGCAACAGTTAAATCTCTTAAAACTGTGAATAAGTACTTTTTGCTATTATAAATGTATTGCTTCATATCTGTAATGTCATGGATGGCTTAGTCTGCCCTTAAAGTGGCAACTGTCAGGACATAGCTGTTATATGTTAGTTTAAAACTTCACCAACTTGGGACATGGCTTGTTGGATTTACAATGTTTTTAAATATTGCAATATTTAAAAGTTTCCCTTGATAATCTATAGCTACACCTCCTTTTGCTTGTATACATAAGCCGGTTATGTTATTGCAACTCTTTTTTGATTTTTGAAAGTGTAACGTTTTATCCACAGGATGATAGCCGATCCTGCCTTTTTATATAGGCTTATTTTAGACCAGGCTGCTACAATTGGTTGCACTGTTTGGTGGGAGTTAAAGACTCGCAAAGATAGGTAATTATTTCTCGCTGTTAACAAAGTTGAAGGTCGATAATACTGAATTTGACATTGACATAAAATATTTGCAATTCTGCAATTCCAGAATAAAACAGGAGTGGGATCTCGCACTTGTAAATGTGCTAACTGTAACAGCTTGCAACGCCATGGTTGTTTGGTTGCTTGCACCTTGTCGTTCATATGGAAACACTTTCCGGTTTGATTTGCAGAATACATTACAGAAGCTTCCAAACAATGTATTCGAACAGAGTTATCCACTTAGGGAATTTGACCTGCAAAAGAGGATCCAGTCTTTCATCTATAAGGCTGCTGAATTGTGTACAGTTGGCTTAACTGCTGGGGCCGTCCAAGGTTCACTTTCGAAGTTTTTATCCAGCAAAAAAGAAGAGAGGTATCAACATTCCAGTAATGTTTCCTTTTTTTTTCCTCATTAAATGAGCATCATTTCCATTAAAAAGTTAAAATGTTGCTTTTCTTATTGGTTCTCTACCAAAATATGACTGGGACTTTCTTTTACATGAAGGTTATCCGTAACAATCCCACCTGTTAGTACATATGCACTTGGTTATGGTGCTTTTCTTGGTCTTTATGCAAACTTGAGATATCAACTACTATGCGGATTTGATCGAATTGTGGTGAACCATTTTGATGTTATTGGAGTGGCATTGTTTTTCAGCACAGCTTTGAGGTACACCAAACTTTCTCCTTGAAGAAACCATTGAATATATATGATACTGCTTTTCTTCTTTTACTCGAACTCCTAAGCTTTAGAATTAGTGGTCTAAGACATTGTTAGGGAATAATTTGAATGGTAGAATCAAAAGAGTAGTTCTAGGATTTACTTTTACGAGTGTGAAATAAGAAGTCATTCCTAAAGTCTTAAGAACTATTCTTATGAGAAAGTTTCACCATTTAATTCGAAATTTCAACATTTGAAACATTGAAATTGTAAAAATCTCTCGACTCGAATCATAAGAAAATATTGATTTCAACTAAAATTTCTTGAGTATAAATTGAATCATTGTAATAAGATTTTTATTCCTTAATAAACTTGAATATTTAGTGAACTAAAGTGACATGAAATAATTTATGTCAAATCCCTCTAATAAGAAAAAATTCACAAACTTGGAATAAAATATTCATGTCAAATCCCTCTCTAATAAGAAAAACATAACTTGGAATAAAAGAAGACTTAGCACATAGGACAACCAACCCTTGTACTCTTCATTGGACTATTGTATAGGTCACACAAAGTGTCTTTCTACATCATCCCATAATTAAGGTTTGGGATTAAGTGTCTATCCTTTCTTGTTCCTTTGAAAGACTTTAAAATTTGTTCCATCAATTTTCCCTATTTTTCAGAAGTTGTCCTAGTAGGTAACAAATGCTTCATATCAGACTAGATTGACTTCTTGAAATTTAGATTATAAAATCCAAGTTTTATTATATTTTGGTCTTCCTTCCCACATGGAAGGAAGCTGTTGATAACTGCCAGCTCTTATGGACACAAGTTTTTCATCAAGTGCATCTTCAATCTCTTATTTAAGATCAGAAATAGTTGTAGTTTTCATGGTTGCTGAGGAGTGTGTAGTATCATGCAATGGTAGGTAGTCAAGTTCGCACATTTAAATTAGGACTAATTTACATCACTTGGCAATTCTAGAACATAACAATAAATACTTATTTTCTTAAGGATCTTATAAGGTCTAACACTTTTTTAAGTGAATTTACTTGTATTATCGTCTTCAAAAAATGCTTTGTGTGAATCCTTATTTTTACCATATCACTTTCATCATGTTTGACCAACCATCAATGTTGTTCAGCATATTCATTTTTAGATTGCTGGTTCTAATTTTTCACCTTTCCCCATCAAAGATGCCCTTTTTGAGTTCAACAGAACTTTTAGCACTAACGTTGCTTCTTGCAGTAGATGAACCATGTCACGATCAGGTTCTTAGATGCATATTCCATAAATTAGGTTTCAATTGTTTACATTATTGCACCAAGCTTCCCAATAAGTCTCCTAAGACTTAATTGACAGCTTTAATTTCCTATCTATTTGAAGAATAAAAGATCATGAAAATTAAGATTATGTTTTGAATGTTTCCCACATGATTTTTCAATTGTAATTTGAAAATAGTCAAGGGGAGGCCACGAAGACGCACTATCACTTGAATAAGAGTTTGGTGAAGTTGACACCATCATAAATCGTGGAGCGTGGGATGAAGTGATCCTTTTTCAGAACCAATCTATCGTCACATATATAAAATTATAACTCCTAATAGTTTTGGATTCTTTCAAGACAATCCATGCTCGTCTTGCCATGGTTCATGAGGAATGTCTTGTCATGGTTCATGATGAATGGACAGTAGCTTCTATAGTCCAAAGTTTTGCTTTTGTTAACTAGTTAACTTTTAATGTGCCCCTCTTTAACGAAGGATAATAGAAACGATCTCCAGGCATTAGTATGGTCTTAATGAAGGATAGTAGGAATGATCTTCAGCCATTAGTATGGTCTTATCTCATCTAAAATTCTTTGTTGCTCCTCCATGCATCTCTTCTGAATATCTTTTGTTTGCTCAATGTTATTATAAATTACTCTAAATTTTTGATATAAAGCATTCCTTTTTCATTTGCTCAAACCTCAAGTTTTACTATGAACCCTTTCTACTTAATACATTCCAGTATCAGAAACATTGGGCAGGCAATCTAAGGATAAATCACTTGGCATTTATAAACATTCTTTGGATATGGGCCAACCTTTACTAGATAGTGTCAGACCAGCTCTCACTCTTCATCCCTAAAGATTGTGGTTGAATGATCTGTCCTCTTTTGTTTTGTTTATAAAAGTCTTTTGCATCATTAATCTTTCTAGGGCCATGTTGTCCCTTAGCATGACATAAGAACATAACATTTGTTGCTTAAAAGAACATTTTCTTTTAAGTTAATGTATAGCTTCCCTTATCGACATCTTTTTAGATTAGTTGAACATGAAGTAAATTATCGTTTCTTACATTAGTATATCAAAGTAGGTCCAAAAATCTGTATAGGAATGGTTGAAAGATTTGAGTCATCACTCAATTAAACATATTTGTAAACAAACAATATTGCCAACTATAAGAAAATTCTTAGTTATGGTGGTCAGTTTTTATTCATCATGAGGTTTAATTTTGGTTTGATGGTACTCTCTTCATAATTCTATGTTTACAAAAATATTGCTTCCTAAATCATATCTAACATGTAATATCAAGGCTAAGGTAGGGAATCCATATTTTACTGTGATCTTGTTTATCACTTGACAAATAATGCATCATGGCGAGCTATCATCTTCTTTCGAAGTTAATAATGCAGGGACTTGAAAGTAACTAAGCGTGTCAGATTCTTATATTGACTAGGAGGAAAAAGAATTGAGGGTGGTTTATATATAGAAAAGGACCCATAATTTAATGCTTTAAGATTTTAGGTTTAAAAAATATTGTCCCTCCTTATATATGAACTACTCTTCTATGCACAATAATTATGAAATCTAACATGGTATAAAGCCATGTTCTTCTACTTTGGAGTCCAAGGCAACCTTTGCCTTTTCTTCTTGAGATCTTCTATTCCTTCATTCGATGTGATATCCTTTCTCTTCTGGCGAAGCATTTCCATTCTTAGTATATTTTTTTTTATCATTCATTGAGAGCATGATTACTAACATTATGTCTTTTCTTCTGACGGTCTTATTTTAATGTCTTTCCTTTCTCCGACCCATTCGGGAACCCAATTATCCCTGTTAAATCTTTCCTTCTGGTAGTCCATTGAGAGCATCATTACCTCTATTTTGTCTTTTATTCCTGCAGTCATTGGGAGTGCATTTACCTCTATTTTGGTTTTCTTTTCAATAGCCGTGGAGTGTTGCTATCTCAATTCTTATTGTTCCTTCCCTTAACTTCTGTCTTCTTTTTCGGCAAACATCTCTATTTTACTCTTTCCCTCTCTCAGTAAGTTTCCTATCTCTTCAGTATTGTTATTCTTGCTGTCAACACTACCTTCACTTTTAGGTTCTGTTTTTCTTTTTATGATTTTTGGGTTTATGGAAAGGAAAAAAAATAGCCAGGTAAAAAAAGAAATCAACCAAAAAAAGGAAATGCAATAGAAGACAAAAAGCTACCACAAACAAGAAAATCGAATGAATATATATATATATATATACACACACACATATAGATTCGGAATATATAGGTTGTACATGTCAATCATTCAGTTGAATGTCTTACGAAGATCTAGTGTGTTAGTATGAGTATTATATATATTTCAATATAAGAATGTTATATATATTCAATATAAAAAATTATCATTTATTCTAATATAGGAATAGTTGTGTACCCTATAGGAGAATACTTACTATTTCAGAATATTATATCATCTTACTATGGAATATTATATTTCCCTGTTATTATAAGTGGATGGGCTAAATATAATGAATAATACATCTCCGAATTCTTCTTGGTTTTCATGTTTGTAGACTGGGGTTTACAAACCAAACCACATTAAAATAATAAATATAATATATATTCTTCTCCCTTATCTTCCTCCTTATCTGCCTTTTTATCTCTAATTTTGCATGGTTTCCAAGCTAATTTAACATGATTTTATAACTAGGTTAAGTGGGTCTTCCCACATCCATCTTATATATGAACCACTTGAGGGCTAGCCCATGCACTTCTTGTCAAATTTGCACTTGTAGCTGTTAGCTGCTGGTTTGAAATTTTGCATTACACTAGCTCTTTTTCTTTTTTTTAAATATTATTTACCATCCTTTCCGGCTTAGCTCCCAGACCTTCTTGTTATTCAGCTGACCAAGGTGTTGCTCCGCCCTTAAAGTCACATTGTAGACTGTAGGTATCGTCTGAGCTGAAATTTTTTTCTACAATCTGCTACTTATAAACTTTGCCTTTAAACCATTTTTAGAAGAGATATAAGTTGCCTCTTAGACTCCTTTCCTTCACTTTGAATGAAAGCTAATCAGACTTCTCCATTTACTCCTTAACATTCATAGTTCCTTATGATCCTTAACAGTCATAGTTCCTTATGACCCTATTATGATTCTAGAGTTTATCTTGGTCATCAGAAGACATGTCAAATTTGTAGCATTTCCATTTGGTTTCATATTTACAAATCAGATCCTTTCGGTTGTCTGATGTTTTGCACTGATCAAAACAATCCTCTATGACTGTTTCCATTCTAAAACCTATGTGGATCCATCTTCCTATTAAAATCAGGTACTTCGACATGCAATTTCTTAGAATATCATCATCGATGTCAAGCATATCAATTCTGTTTTAACATCTGAGATTTCGTATAGGATCTCCTAATACTGCAGGTTGATCTCTTTACCTTTAGGGTTGACAATGGGCCATGCCCAACCTGGAATTTTGTGTCCCGAACCTGCCCAAAACCCAATCAGCCTAAGAGTCAAAACAATGTTGTTTTGTTCAAACTGGTTCAGGTCGGGTCAGGTTGGGTTGGGCTAGTCCTCCCCCAGCCCGAGCCTGGTCCTCCAACTCTAAGCATACAACAATAAAAGGTTCAATCGACAATTTTCAAATACAAATTTCATTGTACTTTAATGGGGATTCTTGCTTCCTTGTAAACTTGAATTCCAAACATAATGTAAAAGATACTACATGACTATCACTTTTGTAGTCCTCATAGTCATCAAGACTAATATTATCTAAAATATCCTTGTAAACAAACAATTGATTTAAAGAGTGCAGGTTTAATATTAGCAGCATTGACTTTGATGGTTGTAAGAATACCAAAAATGAATGATGGCTTCCAAGTTTTTCTCTAATATGAAATAACATACGTCAAGCCCCTTTTTAATAAGGGAAACTTGGCATAGAATTGGCAAATGGGACTTACATTATTCGTTTTAGTGTGTACAGAATGCGGTCAAGAAGTTGCATTCTTCACCGTGAAACCAAATTTACGATCGGGGTTGAATGAGGTTTCTTAAGATGTTTTGCATCAATTTCTGACAACTATGTCAAGGTCTTGTTATTTGCTGTTGCAAACAGTGTTGTTATATGTCAGTTTCAGAGTCTTTTTTGAAAACTCGGGGCTTTGTTTAGCTTTGTATATAATTGATAAATTTGTGACTTGGTGAATTCGATCTAAGCTTGGGCTATTTAAGATTTTGTGTGGATCATGTACAGGATTTTGAATGCTCAAGTGGGAGAAACTTCAAGGCTAGCATGGCTAGGAGTGGAGGCTGATCCTCTGGCACAGTCAGATAACCTTCTGAAGGCTTACAGCAGACCCACAGAGGAAGTAGCCGGACAATCTTCAAAGTGGTTCATCTCAAAGAAAGCCCTGATTTCTGGGCTTGGCCTACTTGGCATCAAGCAAGGAAACGTTGATTCAGTTGATGGAGAAGCATCACCACCAAGGGCAAGGAGAAAGAGAATTATAAGAAAAAAAGTCTCTTCGTAGTTTTATTTTACTCATCATCATCATCCAATTTTGGCAGCTTTTAGATGACCTGAACTCAAAAGGCGTGAAACTGGAGAAATTAAATCCAATATGAAGTGTTCGCACTATGATTCCTTTCTTTGGCACTACTGGAGAGAAGTTCCTACTTGACTCTGTAGTGAAGAATATTTGTTTTTGTTTTTTCTTTTGTTTTCTCGTTTGTAGTGATTACAATTTTTACTTCTTACAGTATAGTTTGTGTAGTCAAGCAGAGCATCCCAAATTGAAATTCGTTTCGTTTTCAGGCAATAACTATAGCATTTCTCAATTATTAATGGGAAACAGTAAATGTCCAGTTGTAATTGACAACCAACTGATTACCGAGAGAAGGATTTAATCTAAATGGTCCTTGATTTTCACCACTAATCCAGCAAAAAAAACGTAGCTCAAAGGCTCACTTTTCACTTAATCTCATAGCTATGCCTGTTAGCTACGTTACTAAAATTCTATAATTGATTGATTATAGTGAATACATATTTTCGTAATTATAAGAGGTGTCTGAGAAAGGAAATCAAAGTAATTTTAGGCTTATTATAAATATTCTCATGGCTTCAAGTGAAAATTTATCGACTTTGTAATGAAGTTTGTAACCTATATGCTTAAAACTGGTATTCATAAAACTTAAACGTAGATCTAAAAATATATCAAGTAACTCATTAAAATATATGGAAATGAATAAGTTACTAGTTAGAATTTTATTAACACCTACCGTAAGTTTCTGCAGGCGGAATTAGAAACTAATTTTGTGGTGCATCTTCAAAAAAAAATGAATTAACATATATACATTAAATTTTATGGGTTCTCATGTTTTGAAATTTATGCATATTTTTATGGTTTATATTTTCTTCATTTTAAGTTTAAGTGTAAACCAAAAAGTCAATAAAAAAGCAACTATTTAACAAATTCACATTCTCTTAATTGAAAGTAGAAGTCTCCATATTCTTTTTTCACCTTAAAATATATACCTTATAGATTATTACCAAAAGCTTAAGCTAATATGAGAGAAAATTATGTTTAGAGAATTGATTACTTGACTTATAATTTTTGTTAACTAATTAGTTGATTTATCTATTAAATCTTAAGATCTAATAATTTCACATCCTTAACTATTCTGAAGTAAGGGGGATAGTAATTTTGCCTACTTTTATAATGTATTATAAGGTAGAAGGAATTGCAACAAAATAAGTGGCCTAGAAGGTGTTAATGGTGATTGATGTGTAGACAAAGTAAGGCTAGCTATTAATCGCTTTAATGACTTCTTACGATATGAAGCTAAAACCTCATCTTTTATGAAAACTACAAGTGTCTTTATCTCTCCCTGCTTATCACAGGATCAACTAACTTTGAAGATTGAAAAAGCTCTCTTTAGCATGCATCCTAACAATACCTCTTTTTATTGAATTATTCTTTACTTTGTCTTGTCCCTAAAATTTCTAACCCTTCTTAAATTATAAACCTATTGCATGTTATAACACTGTCTACAAGATCATTTAAAAGATTTTAGTTTCAAGAATAACGATTGTAGTATTATGCTTAATTAATTCCTCGTAAGGCCTTTCCATACCTAGTAGGAATATTGGAGACAATATTTTAATAGATAATAAATTCTTCAAATCTTACCATAGCAAGAAATTAATTAGAAGGTGTTATTTGAAGATTGACTTTTACAGAGCTTTTGATTCCATTAGATGGAAATTATTTTGAATGCTTTCCAAGTTTTTAGTTTCCCCGAGGCCTTCATTCAATGGATTGATTAGTGTATCTCTATTCCAACTTATAGTGTATTCGTCAATAGAGATCCTAATTGTGTATTTAAGGGTGATAAAGGGATCAAACAAGGTGACCCTATTTCACCTTACAAGTTCACTTGAATTGAGATTTTGACTCAACTTATTTCTTACAACATCTGAAAAGGTAAGCTTTTTAAATATCATCATAAGTACAAGTCTCTAAAGCTTTTTAGTTTTTCCTTGGTGAATAATCTAATCTTACTTTATGTAAGTGATGATAAACAAGTTGTTGGTAACCTCATACTATCACTCGAAACAATTTTTAAAGCTCTTAAGGCCAAATATATGCTTTTTTGCTAATTTTAGTGTTCTAGCTCAGGAACTTTCCAATATTTTAGGATTCAAACTTTATAGGCCACTTCAAGAACTTTCCAATATTTCAAGGTTCAAACTTTATAGGCCACCTTTTAAATACCTGAGGATCCTTATCACTACCTCTAGACTCACTTGTATAGATTATAATTCCCTGTTTAATTTTATTTCCAAAAGAGTTTAAGCTAAAAAATTAATGCTTTATCATATGCAAAGAGGTGTCAACTTATTAATTCTATCCTTAACAATCTTCCTATTTTTTTGGATATCACGTTTGTACTTGTATCATAACTTCGTTAAAGAAATTAAAAGGATGCCAAAGAATTTTCTTTAGATTGGTGGAACAAATAACAATAACCAAGGTAAGCTGGAAGGAATTATGATTGCCTAAGGAATATTGTGGCCTTATATTCAGATACATAGGAATCACTAAGAAAGTTCTCCTTAGCAAAACAATATGGAGACTATATAATGATCATTAATTTTTATGGGTCAAATGGATATAAAAGGAGTATCTCAAAGGGAATAACTTTTGGAACATAAAGAACAAGCCTGAAAACACTTAAATCATTAACCAAATTCTAAGACTGAAAAATGTCAAGAGTTCTAGATTGGGAATAGGGAGATAACCAGCTTTCGGTTTGAAATTTGAAATGCCTTATGTCTCTTTATCGATTCCAAAAAAAATCAGCTCACTTTAACTCTCTATTCTAGTTAGAACAAGATTGAAATAGATAATTAGTGAGGGAGTATGTCATTGTGAATAGTTAAAGTTTCTCAATCATGAATGCATTCCCAAACTATAATCCTAAGTTAAGGAAAGAAGATTTAACTATTTGGTTAAAGTATAAGTCTAAAAGCTTCAAAAATAGGTCTTATATATCCCTTTTTAGAATTTTTGGATAGATTATGCCTTGGAAGAAACTATATGATGTAATGGAAACTTACCTAAAGCTTCCTTTATCCTTTGGATGGAAGTTAAAAAAAGGGTCAAAAGCCTTCATAGGATCAAATGGAAAATCAATGGTAATGGTTTATATATTTTTTCGCAGGACCTTGACTAAAAACCTAGATCACTTGTTCTTCCAATGTACCTATACGTGCAACCTACATTGTTAACATGAAACTTGGTCTCAAATGGTAAGTTGGTCTATAGGGTTTAAATTTTAGAACAAATTTGACTTAATCATCTTTAAGATTATAATGAGTTGTTATGATTATGGCCTTTAAAGAGAAGGAAACAATAGAATCTTTCAACTAGTGGAAAGGGATAGAAAATCACTTTTCATATCTATTCACAATTGGATTGGGGAGGTTATTATTATTAAAGAAATCTATAAAAACTACAATAATTGATTCAAACTCAACTGAAATTTTCTCACAACTTGATAAAAGGTGGAATGATGGAAGGATCTATAGCTTTTAAATTTGTTTTGCTACTCTACTTAACAATGCAGGGATCAAACATTACTCTATATTTGTTCTTCAATAGTGTTTTATCTTGAGCCTATGTTTATATTAGGGGTACTTGTGCTTTCTTTATCCTATATAAGATTGCTAAATAGGGTACCTCTTAGTCCCTTTTAAGTTATTTTGATTTGTATTGGAGCTCTTTTGCAAATTCTAATCAATTTCATTTTTTCCTAAGAAATAATAATATGAACATTAACAATATATATACTCCAATTTGAAGGGGAATGTTGAGAATTATACAAATCGTTTGTATAAGTTATCTATGTATATATACGATTAAGGTTGTTGATGTTTAATTTTGCTTAATTTTTATTCTGTCGGTTCAACTCTTAATATATATTATCATATGCTGATATATTCAAAAAGTTTAGTTGTGCATATTTTCATTTTTAATCACATTCAATTTGCATTACATTTCCTCGTTTTTAATTTTCATCAATTTACATCATCTTATATTTTTTATTTAATTTTTATTTATTTTAAGTATTCATTATGCCTAATTAAATTTTAATTTCAAACATTTACACAAAATGAAGTTTAATTAATGAATAATTTCTTTTAATTGAATTTTCACTTATCTTCATTTTAATTTTAGGGCATTTACATTTTTATGATATGTTTTTTTTAATTTTAGGAGAAATTTGGGTAAATAAAAAAGGCGGGGGGCTAAATTAAGAAGCATAAAAGGATTAGATTGAAGAAAGAAAAACTATCAGTAGGGAAAATATGGAAAAAGAAAATTTTCTTAAAAATTCCATACTTGAGAGAATTAATAAAAATAAAAATAAAAATAAAAATGTAACAATTGAATCTCATGCATTTTGTTTTATTTTGGTTTTACTATCACAATAAAAGTTTATTTTTGTTAATGAAAATTAATGATCACCTTTTTATGGAATGACTCAATCTTTGGTTTAGATTTTATAAGTTATAAAAAGAAAACTTAAGAGTCAAATTTGGGAGAATTTGTTGAGGTTTAGATTTTGAATGTATATGTGGTCAGTGTTAATTGCATGTTGGATAGTTCAAATCAAAGCAGATGTATTGCAGAAGAAGAAAATAGACCTAAATCATAACTTTTGTTTATTTTGATGTTATAATTCCGTTTTGTTTCAGATTACACCCCTTCATGGTCTATGATAGCATATGTAAAAATTAAGGTCTATGATATTGTTGTAATACATCTTGAAATCTCAAATTAATGTCGTGATTTCCCCATGGATTGTTTACATATTTACGATGGAATTCTCTCTAACAAAACTAAAATTATTTTAATTGCATGTTTCTGTGATTTTCATTTTGAAAATACTTGTGATTTCTGAATTGATTACTTAAATATAGAATTAATTTTATAAAATGAATTTATTTTATTAGTGGCTCTTATGGTGGTCAGAGATATTCTTTTGTAGGGTTATTATTTAGTACAAAATGTAAATATTAATCCTTTTATTACCTTAGAAATGAGTCAAGCTTCAATGTACATCTTTACCATTCATTTTCTATTCGGAAAACTTTCAGAAGCCCATACATTAGTTCCCCTGCTAAATTTGAAAATAATAACTTTGTGAGACTCTACTAACAAGTTTGCTAATGCTGGCTAGATCATTTATTTTACACACACTTAAGATAGATTTATAACATCTAAAGGGCCTAAATCTAAGACAATCACTCAATAATATTAGCCGAAGCTTAACAAAAAAGTTGGATCTAGCTCGAATTCAAGAAATTTAGATCAATTCTAAGTTTAAGCCCAACTTATTATGTGTAATAAATATGTACCCTTTAATATTTGTATATATATTTAATTGATCTTAGTTAATTTAGATCACTGATTTGTGAATATTTGAGCTCTCTCTTACTATTTTACTTTGATTTTTCTCTTTAGCTTTAGCCATGTACATTCTTATTGAAAATTAATTCAATTTAACCTTTAAAAGAGAATAAGTGGAGAGAAAACCAAATGAAAAATTCAACAAAATAATTTTCCAAAAGCCCAATTTTCCTTTTTTGAAAACTCAAATTTTTTAGGAAAATGGTCAAGAATTAAAAATCACTTGGACTTGTATGACCACCAATGATAAATTATGTTCTTTTTATTTAGTTTGAGTTTATACATTAAGGCTAATTTAGGATGGCATTCTCTTCCTCTGTCCTTTTTAAGTTAGGGCTAGTTAGTCCGTTAGGTTAAATTAGTTGTCACAAATTCCTTTTTAAGACCTTTAAAATCATCTTGCATTTCTTTTTAACCAATAAATTGATATGAATGAAATCAACATCATAAACACTTATGTTCATTCCCTTTTTTTAAAAAATTATCTAATCCAAAAAAAGTTTGTCCTTACAAGACTCAATCTAATCATTCTTGATCTTTAGTCTAGTTTAACGAAGCCTTTTCTAAAATTTCATCTCTTTAGGGACCCTTTTATCCTTTCAAGTAAAAGCCTATATA
Source organism: Erythroxylum gracilipes (assembly GCA_026413385.1). Taxonomy (NCBI): domain Eukaryota; kingdom Viridiplantae; phylum Streptophyta; class Magnoliopsida; order Malpighiales; family Erythroxylaceae; genus Erythroxylum; species Erythroxylum gracilipes. The sequence goes on along the minus strand of JANZLC010000005.1, from coordinate 18,047,735 downwards.
TTACCTCACTTCTTTATCAATTTGTTGAATATGCACTTATATAGAAATCACTATTTACCCTTTTAAAAACAGTTTTCACACTTGTTCACATTTAAACCTTATGATATAGTTTAGGCATCTCCATGTATTTTATTTTTTAATCTTACATCAAATCATCATAAATTCCTAGGCGTTTATTCAAATATTTTAGTTTTCATTCCATTCTTTTAAATATCAATTCAAGCATCGTTTTAAGCTTTAGGTAAACTTACAAACTCAAAGACATTCAATTGTAGTTTTCTGTTCAAGTTGCTTTTATTAACCTCACATCCAAATTCATTTTCTTTTCAAAAATCTCCAAATTTATAAAAATGCTTAAAACCTAAGTAATTGCTTAAAAAATAAGGTGCCTAACACCTTTTTTATTTTATAATTTGACTCCAAACTCAAATTTTCTAATTAAGGTCTTTATAGTGCTTCCTTTAGGTTTTTCTCTACCTTTCTTTAATAAGGTAGAGCAACATATTGATTGGAAAAAAAATTTAACATACAATCACATCTGTATTTTAAGACATTTGAATTTGAGAAAGTTACTACATAATTGACACATTCTTTGAAAAATAGTGTAGGGAGGCAATTAGTTAGGACATAAGCAAGGGGTTAGAAGTTAAACAGTTATAGGAGGCAGAAGTATAGAATTTGGAAGTTAAGAAAATAGTGAAAGACAATTAACATACACACCTGAGTGGGCTAGAAGTTTAACAGTTATAGGTGGAAAAAGTCTAGAATTTGGAAATTGAGAAAATAGTAGAAGACAATTAACGTGAACATAGTTGAGTGGACCAAAAGTTAGAAAGTTAAGCAGTTACAAAATTACAAAAAGTGGAAAGTGGTAGGTAGGTAGCTAAAATGTAGGAAAGTGGGTAGTTATAGCAAAAAAAAAAAAACTTAAGGATGGGAGGACTATGAATTCACTAGGATTGTCAGGAAAAAGGACATACACAATCTTGAGATCAACACAATACAACCAAATTTGCTCTCTAGAGAGATCAATCATCTTATTCTATACACATTTTGTTATTTTTTAGCTTTATTAACTTTGCAAGTTCATCTTTATTTTATCAAATTATGTTGTGTAGCTAATGATTCCTTTTGCAACAGTTAATTACTTTCTTCATTTCAATTTATCTTAGCTTAAGAAATTTCATCTTGTAAAAGAACTAAATGGCATCAAGTTTTAGCCTATCTTAACTTTTATTCCTTATAAAAGGAAAAAAAAAGAAATCTAACAACATATTGTCCATTAATTTTAAAAGTAATAAACATATTAAGAAAGTGTTAAAGATGTGCATTAGGTTCATTGTTACTCCACCAAATTGATCTTATTGCACCATCAATTTCATAAAAAGTTTAATCTGAAGATTATTACTAGTAAATAGTTTCTTATGAAACTTAGTTAGACACATTCCAAAATAAGAAAACCATTTCTTAAAGTTCTCCTTAGATGATTGTTGTTACTATCATTTTGGCCTTAATTACCACCATTATTTTTGGGTTAATCTATCATTTCTTCTTTATCTCTTATTGAAGTCTTTGTTTAGGTTTTAAAAGTTCTTTCAAGCTCTAGGTCAAAAGGTTCCAAATTTTCATAGAAGTATCTAGTGATTGGTTATTTCTATACTAATAATTAAATTACCATAATTGCACAACGTAACTATAGCTAACACAAGCAAGTACATGTCGATTTCATAAAGATGGTAAATACCAATAGTTACCCTTTTCTTAAGATTAGAAACAATATTGAATGCAAGAGAAAGGAAATTACTTAGAAAACTCAATATCAAATAATAGCGTCTAGGTAATGAATCCCCCTAAAAATTATTAAATAATTAACCTTTTATTATGCAATTATATCATTGATTATTGGACCATAAAAATTCACATCTTATATCAATAACTCTCTCAAGAATAGTAATAACTAATCCATCAGTTGATTAACATAAATCTTTCTAGTTAATACCTCTAGGAAGGCATTATCAATTTATGAATTTCGCTATTAGGTTTGACCCTAATCCAGAGGATTTATGTTAGCTTATCTCTAGGTTTGCATACAACTCCTTTCAATTATAGTAGATCTATTCATACAAAAGGATTTCTCAATCTATCAAGCACTAAAATTTTGGATATATTAGAACAAGAATAAAACTCATAATTGAATCACAATATACCAATCAATATAATTGCATTAAATAAAAGATCAACACTTATTGCTATCCTGAACTAGGGTTTATCAAACCTAGACACTAAACAAGTTTAGTTAAAGATCATAGAAAATGAAATCAAAGATAAACATGAAGGAAAACTAATAGAAAGCAAATAAATCATAATTTTAAATCTCTCTTTTTCTTCTATTGAATCTTCTTATAAGTTTGAGGTTTCCTGTTAGTTTCTATCAGATCTCTTTTAATGTTACCTTTATATTCTCCTTGTCCCTTGATCAAGAATGTTGCCCTTATAGGTGTCTCACATCTTAAATCTACTACGAAACTCTTCTCTCTCCTCATTTAATTCACGTCCTTTTATAGTAAATTTTAGGATTTCTAAGATATAGATGATCATTTACACAGGCATGTGAGAGATCATGTATAATCAAAACACCTAAATTTGTGATTTTACACAAGCATAGAGACTTACACAAGTAATATATATAATCGTGTATATCAAAATACCAAAACTTAATTTCTTCAATCTTCCCTTGTTTACAGATACTTACACCATCTCTATACACGGTCGTGTAGATCCTTAGTTGCTTTAAATCTTCGTCTTATACCCCATTTTAATCTTAATTCTTCTTCTTTTGTTCTATAAAGGCAAATATAACCTATAAATGCAGTTAGAGAGAATTAAGTACTAAATATACAACATAACTATGAAATAACAAGTAAAATACATCAAATATAGGTGTATAATTATAGTCAAATACACATTTATCAAACATTCCCACACTTAAGCTTTTGTTTGTCCTCAAGCAAATCATAATCTAAATTATTAATTTTACAATATCCATCCTTTATTAATTTCAACTTATCCATGCATACTCTAAGTCATCATGTCATATTAATTAAATTAACATACAAGTAAAATTAAGTTATCCTAAAACTAAATTCATAAGTCGATATTAATAATAATCACGTCAATATTCTTACTAAAATAAAAAATATGAATCTTTACATTTTACTCAATACATTAAAGTGTTTAGGGTGAAAAGTAACAAACTTTCAAATCAATGCAGAGTAGAATTCTTACTATAGGCTTTCACTATTATCGCATCTCCACCACTTACATGTAAACTGGAAACAAAATCAAAAGGTCTTTATAAGGTGATAATGGGACTTAGGTAAGGTATGATTGGGGTAATCAAAGTGAGATAAAATTAAAGAAAATTTACACAAAGGAAACATTACAAGAAACTTGTTCACAATATACAAGTCCTTCAATTATAAATCCATTGGTACTATACATTTTTATGCTTGCAAAAAAAAGTTTAAGCATTCATCATATACCACAGTTAAAGAAATATTAGATCTTTCAAATTTTCGAGTTTAAAATGTTCAAGTAATGTAATTCAGAGTTCAAAACAATAAAAAGGCTTTAAGAAAAGATAAAGTAAAGCTTAAATTTTAGGTTATAATCAATGAAAAAGGTTAAGGCTCAACTTGGTTTTTCCTAAAGGATAAGATATGGTAAGGTAATTATCAAAGAAATAGGCTAAACAAATGTTGAATTTAAGTACCTTTATCACTTCAGTGCTTCTAATTTAATAAAATATGATCTCAATATGTATAATAAAAGCAAGTACTAGAGTTATTCAACTATGCATGATAACACACCTGAAAGAAGTAAAAAAAAAACTAAAAAATTGTTGAAATTTTACTTTTAAGCTCAAAAGTTCACAAAAAATGGTTATATGTGTGTAAATAATATGCAATTTTTAGTCAACTTAACTATCTCAATGACTACTAATAATATGACTTATAAAAATAATTTTATTCCAACTATCATCCTTTTACATACTAATTCAAATTAATATTCAATAACGAAATAAAGTATTTATAGACATATTTCAACTAATACAAGATATCACTTAATAAAGTTTAATAACAAAGAATATAATAAGCTTAAGAAAATCAATAAAATCATTAACCCCTTTCCCACACTTAAGATTGTACATTGTCTTTATTGTACACAAAATAAGCATATATGAAAAGTGTGAAAGTGGAATGTGGTACTTCCTTGAGTAATTAGCTTTTGTCATTTTGATTTTTATGCTTTAGGATATGATTAACTAACATCCTTACAAAATATAAAAAAGGGATTAAAATAATAAAATAAAATAAAACAAAAATAAAGAAATATGGAATAACATTTGTACTAATATTTAGACAAAAAGAAAGAAAAATAATAAATATACACAATTAAAGGTAAAAAGAAAAGATACAAAATTTAGGCATCTCTCTTGTGGTGTGACCCATGCTGGTTTGATGATAGAGTGTCCTCCGGTTGATGATCCTAAGAAAGTGGACGAGTTGCTGATGAAGTACCCTAGCCAGATGGTGGAGGCTAAAAATCGATGCTTTGACGAGTCGCCATTAACAACAATAGCTCTCCCATCCATTTGACAGTGGTCTCAAGCTTACCCATATGCTCCATAAGCCCCACATACTATCTATTCAGTCGAGTTATCATCAACTGCTCTGGGTGAGATGTCCCCACTCTTAGCATGTTCTAGCTAACCTCCTCTAATGCAATCCGTCTCATCTAGGATGCGGTGATTGTAGTTGCGGTGGCTCCTCCCTATATCCTCCTGACACTGCTGGCTAGTCAAGGTACCCAATAAATCTATATGTGTCACCCGTGGTTCCCTGACATTTGCGGACCATACATATGTGTTGCATCACTGCGAGGTTTAGTGCTACCATGGTACCCATTTTCTACATTGGTGTTAATCAATCAAATATCCCCATCCATCATGTAAGTCTGGTCACGTACGGCTCAACACAGATTGTGTCGACTTTTCTTTCTTCACTCTAATGCCTAATGAACTGGGCAAGTGCATGCACTAGGTGAATTGATGTCCTCTCACTCATACTCCACAATAAAACACATTCAAATTCGCGATGATTCCCTAACTGTCACCCTGATCGCTTAGCATGTGACTCAAAATACCGTGAATGTTTCTGAGCGTGGGATGTTATACTGTGGATGTTTTGGATTTACTTGGATCGTAGTCTTCCTTAGTGCTAATTGTATGCCAGAAGTGCCAAGAGACGATCCATATGAAAAGTCTATTCGTAGTGTGATGTAATGTAATGTCCCTATGAATTCTTAATCGTAAAGACCCATCGTGATGGAAAATTCCAAATAGCTCATCCGGAACATATTTCTAATCATCCAGAACTGGATCGTATTAGGTTGATTACCATCATAGCCACCTATCCCCACGAAAAATATGCGGAACACCTCTAATCTCAACTCCTGTAGGAGGATTACATGATCTTGAAGAATCGGTGACCATGCACCAACGTTAATGAGGTCCCAAACTTGTTGGGTTAAATCAACTTGCTTCAGCGCCTCCTAGTTTATAAATTTGTAGTCAAGTTTATTATGCTCACTAATTTGTCAAACATGAAAAGGATCTAGAAAAAGAAAAATTAAACACATAAAATTATGGAAAAATAATATGAAGCAAATAAATAAATAAATAAATAAATAAAATAAAATAGGCATTAAATAATTGGAAAAACTATCTTAAGGCCTAATAAATCACCAAATTAAAATTAAAAATATTGTAATTAACAAATTAAGCTAACATAATTATTTAGTTATAAATTCAACCCTAAATTTGGAATTGAAAAGCCCAATTTCACAATTACATAAAATTAACGAAATTAAACATTAAACTCATGCAAAAATAAAAACTGGCATGCAATTAAACATAATCCTATGTCAATTAACTATAAAACATCTAGTTAATCCTAATTTTATGAAAAAATATCACCATTTAAAAATTAGTGAGCAAAATCGCACAATTCCACAATTCAGGTTGAATTTTCAACTAATTCAAATGCAAATAATCAAATTAAACTAATAAATCAAATGTTTTGGATTAAATTCAACTATTATACCACAATAAATCAAAATTCACATGAAATCTCACAAAATCCCTAAATCTTAAATTTGGCATTTTTTGGTAAATCTTTAGTAATGCCCTTTTATTTACAAACTATTAATAAAATAAGGGATAACAAAACTCCCTTAATCTTTGGCTGACGTAAGTCTGAGAAAGTGAGAACATTTCGTACTTTAGGTGGCTACCAATGACTCATCAGTAGTTTCTTTATTTGGTTCCACCGCTAGTTCTTCCTCAACCACCTTTGTTCATTCTTCTTCTTCTTTTCCTTCCTGGACAAAGTTTCTAGCTCGACTTCTTCAATTATCTCTTACTACTTTTCTACTTCCTCTTCTAGGACAAAGGCTTCCTCTTCTTCTTTATCTTTTTCTTCTAGAAGCTTGTTTCCACTCCTAAGGGCGATTGTCATTCTATGTTCTTTAATATCTGTTTCATTAGTACTAGGCAAACTCTCTTGCATTTCATTAGATAATATCTTCACTAACTGATTAACCTGATTCATCAAATTATGGATACAAGCATGTGTTCTCTGATGCCTCATGTTTGATTCTTGAACAGATTTGACGATTATACCTTCCAGAGTTGGCTTCTGAACTTAAGGTGCTTGATGTTGTAAATATTCATCTATAGCATAATCGTTTCATCTATAAGCGTAAGAATTGCTCCACTTTGAACTATAAACATTCTCGTATGGTATACCTTGAGGTTGGTAGTACATGCTTGGTTGCTCCCACATATAAGTTAATGTCTATCATTCATGATTGTAATACTTACTCCCACAAATTTCACAACACGACATAGAATTCGATTGAGCTTCCAAAAACTTATTAGGAAATAGTTCTTTTCCAATATGGTGTGATAACATATCATAGCTGACATAAGAATAATGATTGCTCTATGCATCCATTATGAGTGATGGCTATAGTGATGAATCTCAAATCCTAACAATAAGTCACAAACTCAAAGTCAAAGTAAAAAAGTTCAAACGATAATTAAATAAATAAGAAAAAAATAATAAGATATAACAAAAATAAAAAAAATAAATACAAAAATAAGTGTTAGATTAATATAATCTAGGATTTCCTAATATTATCGTCTCCAATAACGACATCAAAAACATTATTAGTTATTTTTATACCAATAATTAAATTACCACAATTCCATAGCGTGGCTATAGTTAGCACAAATAAGTACGGGTCGATCACTCGAAGATGGTAGTTACCCTTTTCATATTATCTAGCTTAAAAATCGTATTTGGGTTTTAATTAAAAATAAAGCTAAACAATTAAATTAAGATTGGAAACAATATTAAATGTAAGGTAAAGGAAATTACATAGAAAACTCAACATCAAATAATAATGTCTAGGTGATCAATCCCCGTGATAGATGCATATTTGACTATAATTATACACCCATATTTGATTTATTTTGCTTGATATTTTATAGTTTTGTTGCATATTTGATACTTAATTTACTCTAAGTGCATTTATAGGTTATATGTTGGAACCCAATCCGCAGGAACCGGATCCCAACCGGAAAACGAAACAACTGATCGCGTTGGATAACCTTAAGACATTCAAATCCGGTATAATTTTTTTTCATTCTTATTCATCTTAAACCCATTCGAAAACATCCTTCTATAGATCTCAAATATTTAATCCTATTCTTATCCTTATTCTTATTCCGTCGTAACCCGATTTTCTCGAAAATTGGGCAGCATAACGGCTGTAGTTCGACAGCCCAAAAATTAAAACAAAG
>JANZLC010000005.1:17967209-17980175 GCA_026413385.1 Erythroxylum gracilipes | reverse complement strand
TAACCCTCCGAATGAAGTGCATCCCTTGCTAGCTCTAATGAACGAAGTTTAAACAAGAAAACAAATGAAGACCTTAAGCGGGAATAAATCCGTTTGTGTGGGTAAATTAAAAGCCAATGTCAAAGCAGAACTTAACATGTAAACATATATATGTGCAACTTGTATTTCTTAAGAGAGGGACAGCTTGAAATTTGAAGTGTAAACATATAGAAATTAAATCATTGACATTATAAGCACAACTAAAAGCAAGAGGGAAGCAATAACTTTACCAAACATACGCAGGTGCATAAAAGTAGGTGGGTTGAAGCTTCCAGTGGTGACAAGAACTACTCTCACTTTATTTGCATTCCTGTTCTCTCTAACGAAAAGAAAGAATAAATTACAGAAATGATCAAATAAAAAAGGAGATGAAAACTGCAATTTATTAAATAAAAAAGATAACATTACTCGGTGGGATAGGGTCCAAGAGATGCTTTCTCCATAGGCAACGGAAAATCCATAGCTGATAGCTTAGAGATTACTTACTGAAAGGTGACGTGACAACTTACGGGAAATAAAAAGAAGGTAAATTAATTAAACGTATGTCAAGTGAAGTACCCAGTAAAATCACAAGCCGAAAGGCCACAAAAAGATGAAAAGAATAAAAACAATAGGTTAGATGATGAGTAACAGGAAAATACCTCTTATTACCCACAAAAATAAACCAAAGATGACAGGAGAGGGGAGAGCAAGAGCGTGTTTTCTTAAGAAAGGCTTTAATTTAATAACATGGAAAGACCAGGATTATGCGAGGGTGAGAGAATTTGGGTTCCATTCTTTACCTTGGTGATTCTGGTACTCAAAAGTCCAAGTCTTTCAAGATTAAAGCTTAAAACCCATTACGTACAAGGTGTCGCAGATGTAGACCAGTCATCCTTGTTTGGTTTTAATATTTTTTTCAAGATCCACAGCTACTAGGATCTTGAAAAAATAAACCAAAGATGACAGGAGAGGGGAGAGGAAGAGCGTGTTTTCTAAGAAAAAGACCAGGATTATGCGAGGGTGAAAGAATTTGGGTTCAAGACTTTACCTTGGTGATTCAGGTGGTCAAAGGCCAAGCCTTTGAAGATTGAAGTTTAAAGTTTAAACCCATTTCAAAACTGAAGTAATTTATCTATTCCATAATCGTCCAAGGAAATTGAAAAGGAATTTAGTAATTACCAACAGGAACAAGAGGGTTTCTGATCCGGTTCTTCTCCTCCAAGAATTGCTCCAAAGTGGGTTCCATTGCACCCATCTTCTCCATTAACTATCTTCAAGTTTGAACCACAACCAGCAGATTTTCATTCCTTTTTGTACAACACTAAGCAAGTCGGTCAGCTCCGAACCCAGACTCGGGTCAACAAGTTGGTCTTTCACTTGTTGATAATGATCCTTGGGCCTACTTTTAATTTTAAACCCATTTTTAGTGCCACTTAACATCTGAACCGGTGTTACATGATACAATTCACGTGTCTCGACAAGAAGCGAGTCTACCCAGGAAAACGTAACAGGGAATATATATAATATCTCTAGCACTTCTAATTCAATTCAATATTTTCTATTTTAATCCTTTAACTATTAAATTTTTAGAAAAAATGTGATTGTCACCTAAGGTAGGTCATAATTCCATTTTGTTAAGCTTCTTTCAGATATTAGTTCGTGACACGTGACATGTTATTTATGTAAACCTTAACTTTAGCATAAGGTTTAAATAAACTTTAGTGCTATCTATAATTGCATTCTGGCATTTATAAAATGACAAGATTTGGGTCCTCAAACTTAATTTTTTACGGTTCTATTAGATATTGGCATTTATAAAATGACAAGATTTCAATATTAAGTAGAGCATTATTAATAAAATATGTACTCTCCTTTATCAACATTCATTGAGCCTCTCAGCTGATTTTCACCAAAGGCATTACAAAGGCCATTAATAGAATCTTCAAAAACTAGCCCAAGGCATTACAAATGCCATTAATAGAATTTTCAAAAACTAGTTATAGTTTGGCTTCAAACTTGAAAATGAAAGGAATGAAGTCAAATGGTATAAAGTGCGTTACTTTAGGAAACATAGAGGTCTGGGATTCATCTCCACAAAAACCATGAATTAACTACTCTTAAAAAAGATTTAGAGGCTGATTCAAGATAGGAAATCACTATGGGTTAAGTGGGTACATGAATACCATATCAAAGATAACTGTATTTGGAATTTTCAAATCTCTCAAAACGTCACACCTATTATGAGATTCATTATTAAGAGCAGAAAAAAAAAATAGAGAATTGTGCTTCAATCAAGTTGGTAATAGAATGCTAACTAATTTCTGGTAAGATATATAGACCAGTTATGGTCCTCTAAATCAAATCAATGACCTGGATCCTTTACATAGATTAGTTAAACTGAGCACAAATGTAGCCTAAGCAATTACCATTATAAATTATAACACTTCTAGGACTCCATCATCCCCTGCTTTCACCTTTCTCAAGAACTATAGATTAAATCAGGATGAGGATAAGCTTACTTAGAAACTAGGACCCTCAGGAAAATATACAAATCAATCCTACAGATTACTCTACAATGAGCTAACTCCTCAAGTTGATTGGTACAAGAATGTATAGTGCAACCATCATTACCCCAAAGCTGCTCACACACAATGTAATGCTTTCAAAATCAAACTCCCTACCCTAAACAGATTTGGTAAATATACATGCAACCTAAATTGGTGCGCACTATGTACGAGAGAGTCAGAATCCCACAATCACTTATTCTTTTAATGCAATATGTTCAGCAAAAAATGGAAATCTATCTTGCACTCATGCAAAGTAACAGAGCCCCCCTCAAAATGGACTGACATTATGAGCTAGTGTTTAAGATTTGCAAACTAAACTAAAGGTGGCAAATGGACTATACATATAGTGCTTTCCTACCTTGTTACAGGTGTATCGACTGAAGGAAACAAGGTTTATACAAATTTAGCTCATTTGGAGGATGAATTATCTAATCTCATAAAGGAACAAATCATATTGCACCGAAGTCTTTACATCCATAGGCATAAAGTTAGTCAGGAAATCAGCACCATCTGGAGAATTACCTACCTAAGTGTTCAACTAGTCAATCATCATCATGTATCACCCATCATTTGGATATTAAGCTTATATAGTTCCGGATGTAATTGCTTCCAACATTGTGTCTCTACCTTGTAACCCATTTCATTCAATGAATATATTATTATTCTTCAAAAGTTACACTTGTGCTATTAATAATAATTAAATATTAAATAAAATTATAAATTAATTAATTAACTAACTTTATAATAAAATATAGATAAATATATAATTAAAATTTTAAATTAATATTTATTTCTTTCTTTTTTAATTTTTAAAACTAATATTATTAATTAAATAATAAATGAAAAATATTATTTTTAAATAATAATTATTTTAAGTTTTAAATTATTATAAAATAAATTAAATACTTAAATAATAATATTCTTAAATTTATTAGTAATTAATATTAAATAGTATATATTTAACTAATAATACAATCAAATTTAGGAAAAATTTCCAAACTAGTTTTCATGGACAAAAAATAAAAAAAAAAACTAAAATTCAATTAAAATTTTCTGTTACTGAATTGAAGTGGAACCAAATAACCTTAACTTTTGTCTTTCTTACTAATTATTAAGGATTTCATAATTGAAAATTAAATTTTTTAGAAAATGTGGAATGTTAATAAGGACAAAATAAGGCAAATTGGTCAAATTAAATCCTAAAGTTTTCGTGAAAGTTCAATTTAAATTTATGCGTTTTAGAACATTCAAATTAAACTTCAATGTTTATAAATTGTTTAATCTAACCCTAATTTAACATAATATTAATTGTTCTATCTATTTGTTCCATTCTAGTCTTTTTTAAATAACTTTGTATGGATCCTTTTATCAATTGGACATCTCGAAGTTATGCACAGGAGGCAAAAAAAATTCTCTACACTTATGGGCTGCAAAATTGGGGAAATTAGGTTCAAATCCCTATTTTTCCCTAAATTACCAGACACATATCGTCTTCTTCTCATTCTAAAATCCCTAATTTCTCATATAAAGTAAAATATTGTAAAATAACACCTAATTCTAGTACGAGAAAAAGAAAATATATTATAACACCTAAGATTTTCATCTTCTTCTTACTATAGTTGTTGTTATTAATTCTTTCTTTTTATACCTAGGAGTTTCATTCTAGTTGTTTTGAAACAATAATCTTAGATTAGCAACTCTCTACAATTCAAATTCTTGGAGCTCTTGCTCAAGTTTCAAAACTTATGTTATGTTGGTTTATTTATTTTGACCATGAAATTCATGGAGAAAAAGTGAAAAATTAGTAGATTGGGAGTTTTTTTTATAACCTTTTTGGCTTTATCAAAACTTGATCGTATATGTCATTGAATGACGAAGGTAAGTACTTAATGGCTTTTTGGGATTCTTCTATTTCTTGGCTTTTTGGGATTCTTCTATTTCTTTTTTTGCCTCTTAATTTGTGTGTTTGTTTCTTGAAAAAGTTAGATAGTAAAAACGAGTTTTTTTTGGAATATCGACCTGGTGTCATTAAATTTGAAAGAGAGAATTGTAACTAACCTATATAGTACATTGAAGAACCGGAGATGATGGAGTAATTTGTTTATGTTCAAGGTTTGGCGTTAAGAAGAAGACACGTGACTTCCAATTTAGTTATGAGCAATTAGGAATTTGAACCTTATTTTCCCAATTTCACAAGCTATACATATAAAGGACATCTTGTCCACATGTGCCATTTAGGATCCGAATAACAAAAGATCCCATAAAAATTATTTAAAAGATTTATACTAGGAAAAATAGACAAAACTATTAGTATGCTATTAAAATATGGGTTAAACTAATCATTTTACAAATGTTAAAGTTTAATTTAAATATTTTAAAATGTTAAGATTTATGTTAAAGGTTTTCATTGCACCTTAATGCTTCATAAAAAATCTAAGAAAGTCTAGGTTATCTCTCGTACCACTTTATACCTTAATGTTACTAAAATAGTATTCATTGCATTCTAACGTTACTAAAATAGTACTCATTATGCCCTGAAAGTAATATTAGAGATATGGTATAGGCTTATTTAAAACTTTCATTTAATCATTAAAATGAAAATAAAAATTTAAAAAATATTTAAAGAAATCTTTTCTAAAATAACATCAATGTCTGATAGGTCCAAATCGCTTAGTTATGATATGACATAAGCTAAATTCATGACCGATATATCAAAAGCTACCAAAAACTTATCTCAATTAGGATTTAGAGTGCTATTAATATCAATTTGAAAATGTTACGAAGTGATGTAATATATAATGGTAAGGACTAAATTAGAATTTTTAAGAAATATTAAGAAGCAATTCGTATGTTAAAGGTGTGATTTGCACCTCAACGTTTCAAATTTTTTTTAAAGAAATTCTAGGTTATTTTTAGTATCGCTCTTTATATCTTAACGTTACTAAAATAATTCTCATTACGCTCTAACATTACTGAAATAGTACTCATTGCACTATGAAAGTGGTATCAGAAATAATGACATAGACTTATTTAAAACTTTTGATAAACGTTAAGGTGAAAATAAACATTTTTAACAAATGTGTTAAAAAATATTTTAAAAATACATCAGTATCTAATATATCCAAAATATCTAATAATGATATGAGCTAAATTTATAACTTATATGTTAAAAACTGCCATACACTATTCTCAGTAAAGAATTAGAGTGCTATTTGTATCATTTTGAAAACAGTATGATGTGACATGATATATAATAACAAAGACTAAATTAAACTTTTTAAGAAATATTATGAGGCAATTCGTATGTTAAATATGTGATTTGAACCTTAACATTTCATAAAAACTTTAAGAAAGTCTAGGTTATCTCTGGTATCACTCTGTACCTTAACATTACTAAAATCATACCTATTGCATTATAATGTTATTGAAATAATACTCATTACATCATAAGAAGTGCTATAAAAGAGAACAATATGAGCTTATTTAGAACTTTTGTTAAATGTTAAGATAAAAATACATATTTTTAATAAATGTTTAAAGTAATTATCATTAAAATCATATCCATGTCTAATAAGTCAAAATTGCCTAGTTGTGATAGGACATAAGCTAAAATTTATAATTCGTATATTAAAAGTTGCCAAAAACTTGTTTTAGTTAAGATTTAGAGTGCTGCTAATATTATTTTGAAAAAGTTAGGGCCTGGTGTGATATATAATGGTAAGAAATAAATTATATTTTTTAAAAAATATTAAAAGGTAATTCATAATTCTTGCCTTAAATTTAAATTGAACCATGACAAAAAATTTTAAATTCAATTTGAACTGTTTACTTTCATTAACAAAATCACGTTCAGCCCAAATGAGTAAAGAGACTGAGCGCCCAGTGGCGTAGCTTTTGGATCTGTGTAAATGAGTCGAGTCCAGTCCTTAAAATGTAAAATTTCAAGGCAGTGCTTGATTGATAATTTCATTTATTGAATACAAACATTAACAAATTAACAGTAGCGAAAGTAAAGAATGGAAGCAAAGAGCGAGAGGAGGGAGAGGGAGGCGAGTAAAGCCTTGGCAATTTTCATGGCTTTTGGAACTAAAGGAGATGTTTACCCTATTGCTGTAAGACCAAGATTACTAAATTTCTTTTTCTTAGTACTTTCGAGTCTTTGTATTTTCACTCATGATTCTAGCATGACATTGGTTGGGTTATTTTTACTTGGAAATGTTTTATAGTTTTGATTTGTTGGTTTTATTGGTTTTGGCTAAACTGGGTTGATTGTGGTCATAAATTCTTAACACGGGGTTTTGCTGGTGTTTAATGGGTATATCATGGCTAATAAATCGATTTGAATTTCTTTTTTTATAATAAATTTTACGCCACTGGAACCTTGAAACTCGAGGAAAAATATAATTTGTTGATTCCATCGTTCAGAGTGCTCGGTGATTGCTAAGGCAAATGACCATGTAATTTTACTTGAGGTTTCTTCTTCAGGCCATTGCTGCTGCTTTTGCTTGTGACCAGACACAGTACCATGTCGTTTTAGTAACACATTCTGCACATCAGGTTTGTATCAGCTGAATCTAGAAGTTTTTCTGTCTTCATGGCCAAAACATGCCACCTGAAATGATTAATTTGTTGTACATAGTGCTGTCAAGTTCTTTTTGAGATTAACAAATATATTCTCCAAAGATTGTTATATACAATTAAAGACTGCATACCTTGAGGTTGGTTGTTGATAGTCTACCTGTTTTGATGACTAAGAAACTATATCTTCATTTTCTAGAATAAACTGCATCACTGCTATTGATTATTTATTTGATTCACTTTCTCATTGTTTTCTTAATGAATTTTCAATTTCATTAATGCTTTGTCTCCATCCCATTTGATGATCATGTGAAGAAGTCTTCATCGATGTTGTCTGAGTGAACTCTGTTGGTTTTCTTACAGGACTTAAGTTGTCATATGAAAGAAAGACATGTTGTCTTTCTCCCTATAAAATCTCCACCTGTTCTTGCTATGAATGGGAGTCAAGTTTGTTCAGGTTGATACCAATGTTTTTATTTCTATGTTGTCTTTGCAGAATTGTAGTACTAAAAGCAACTAATTGGTGGCCCCTTCCTATCTTTTGTTAGGATCGGGGCTAGATTTCTCTATACAAAAGAAGGTCACTATAGAAAAACATAGACAAGAATGTTATGCAGTAGTGGAAGAGGTTTTTGGACGTGGCCCAAGGATGGAGGGTGATTTTATTTTGATCAATTATTTTGCATTGGTAATTTCTGAAAGTTTTGAGCCCATATAAAATTTTTCACAACATTTAATATGACCATAGTTATGTAGTAATCTTGGTTTCAACCTAACAACCAAAAGTTGAATTTGCATCCTGGTTCAGGAAGGGTGGAGCCTTGCAGAACATTTTTGTGTGCGTTGTGTTGTTGCTGCTCCTTATGTTGTTCCGTACAGGTAGATAATAATTTCTGTTGGAAATAGTTGAGTTCTTTGTGTTCTAATTGCAAAGAATTCTTTAATCCTTACAATTACACAACAAAGTTTCTTCAAGTAATTTTTTTTTGCATTTTGTGGATAACTTCTATTCTTTCGTGAAGATGCTTAATGACAACAATCCCATACACGTAAATTCATAACCATGCAATTATGAATAAAGATGTACATATTTATGTATTTAATTAATTTCTAAATGTATAGGCATGTAGATCTTTTGGAAACTAGTGTAGCATATAGGAGAAGAAAAGGGATAGGAAAGGGGAGAGGAAAGAAGAAAGGGGCCAAAAGAAATGCAATGAGAAAGGAAGAATAACTAAGCAATATGCTTAATTTGAAGAAACACAAGAATCCACTCGTGGAGAAAGCTTAAAACCAACTAAATATAAGAGTAATATTAATAAAATGTCTAATACAATGTTTAGGAGGCCTATTTATAGGTTTTGCAAAGTAATCCTAATCTTAAAGAAATTAGGGAACGAAAAATAAGTAAGGAACTTATAGGAATAGGAAACCAAAAATAAATAGACGTTCTACGTCAAAAAGAGGGGGATTATAAAAGGGAATAGACAAGAGGGACTAAATATCTTTTATTTCAATGCCTATAAAAAAAGAAACTAACACATTTAACTCAAATATTTATATTAATTTATCTTTAAAGTAAAATTTTAATGGTATCCCTTTTAAAAAAAAATAAACAGATTAAAATCACAGCCCTAGATTTTCCTAATATAAGTATTTGTAATTGATGTAGGAACATCCAAGAGTTTAGTTAGTTTTGTAGTTTTTTGCTTTCTTTAGGTTTCATTTTCATATAATCTTACTGCATGACTAGGACATAAGGAGTTTTTTTTTCATATGGTTAGGCTATAATTGTTGTTTCTGGTCTACTTTGGATTTTTACATGACTAAAATAAGAATTTTGCAACACAGTATAGAAGATCTATTGGGGAGTTGTATATTAGTTGTATACAGGTTTTAGGAAAGTAAATTTTTTGATATCCAAATAAGATCCTAGGAGATTACTTCCTATCTTAGGAGATTGATTCTTATCCTAACAGATTGTTTCCCATTTTTCTCCTATACTAAGAAGTATATATTCATGTAACTCAAAGTTAATAGTAAGAAGAAAGAGTAATTTTCTCTTCTATTTCACGTCATTGTATTAGAGGCCTAGGGTTTTGATTTAATTGGGAATTCTTCTTCAAGTAGCCTTTGTTGCTTTGTGTTTCTTTCTTCTTCCTTTGTCAATGTCCTTATGCGCAATATGTTTGCATTCATAATTACCATCTCGAACTCTCCTATCCCATTTAAAGAAGCTAATTCAATCCAAAAGACTGGAGGTTTGCAAAGCATTTGAGCTTCCTATGGGCTTAATGAAAAGAACTATCTCAAATGGCCACAATTTGTTTGCAGATACCTAAAGGGAAAAGGGAGACTCATCCATCGTCTTGGAACAGGACTGATATGGATGAGTGTTTTATTAGGAGTCTATTAGACGAGTATGAGTGTTTTATTAGGAGTCTATTAGAACAGTATTTTATTTTTAGTAGAAGTCTATTATTTCCCTATTATTTCTGCACTAGTTTCTGTTATAGTTATGTTATAAAAAATAGCTTTCTAGGAGTCCTAGTTTAGATGGAACTTTGGTGTTTCTTTGCCTATAAAAGGCTATTACATTATGCAATAAAGTAAGCAAGAAGTTATCATAAAAATTAGCTTAGGAGTAGAGTAATTTAGTCCAATCTCAGCAGACCTTGTCCTTGACAAGTGTTGGCAGTTTTTCATCACCAAAGATAGGTTCTGCAAGGAAGGGAACCAAATAAGAGGAAAGAGATTAACTTTCCTGCGAATCGTCCTTGGACTCGATCCCAAGCACGGGCCCATAACAAGGACCAACAAAGTGAGATTACATTTGGGGGTGTGGAATTAGGAAGACTCCATGATTATGTCATGGCTATAAGACTCTATGGACCCAATGATTAGGGATGGCAATGGGCCAACCCCTGCCAAATTTTTTAATTTTTTTTAAAATTAAAAATATAGAACAATGTAATTTTTTTAATTGGGTTCAGGCTTGAGCTGCTCAGGCCCAGACCTACTTGAGGCCTAACTCTTTTAAGTAAAATGATGTTGTTTGTCTAGAATAATTGGGTCTCAATTTAGTCTGTGCCTAGGCCTGACCCATAAAAAACAACTAAATTTATGCCTATGGGCTAAAAATTGCCATCCCTACCAATGATCAACGATACCTATATGTTTAGTTACTACAAAAGAGATTTGGGATTTTATTCATCACACATATTTAAAGGCTTATGATGTTGCCCAAATGTATAGGATTAAAACCAAAACTAGGGCGACCAAACAAGGACATAAAATTGTCACTGAATATGCTAACTTGCTACAAGTTTGTGGTAGGAACTCGATCATTATTGAGTATTTAAGATGGAGTGCCCTCATGACGTTGCAATTTTGAATACTTTCATTGAAAGAGACCATGTGTATAATTTTCTAGTTGGATCAAATCCTGATTCGATTAGAATAGAATCTAGATTCTCGCAAGGAGAAAACACCTTTTTTGGAGGAGACAATTTAGCAGAGGAAAGTTGGAGGAGTATCATGCTTGAAGCCCAAACTGTGGAAGGCTCAGCTTTGGCCATCAAAATGGATCACTAAGAGAAAGGGAAAGTTGACTTACCAAAGAATTCTGGAAAAGATAGCCTGTGGTGCACCTACTGCAAAAAGTTGAGGCTTATAAGGAGAAGTGTTGGAAGGTAAATGAAAGCTACCAAGTCTAGAGTGGGGAAATTGTAAAGGGCGTTAAAGGTCTCAAGAAACCTTATTTATGTGGCCCAAAAAATATGAAGGTTCGGATAAAGGAGCTTTCAATAATGAGGAGATTGAAAATAACTAAGGAATTTACTATGATCTCTTAAGAAGCCTTCTGCAGTTGGTTCCTTGGCTCTCTCAGATAAACTTTTATTTTCTTTTTGCATGAATGCCTTGGAAAAGTATTATGCTAATGATTGGGTAATTGACTTTGGTGCCACAAACTATATGACTCACTCCACTCATTTTTTTTCATACCATACCACGTGCCCTAGTAATAGGAAGATTGTAGTAGGCAATGGTTCTTTTGCTACTGTTGCAAGAGTAGATGTAGATATTGCACCTTCTCTTTGTTTGAAAAGTGTTCTTCATGTACCAAAACTATCAACCAGCCTTGTGTCTATTAAAACTTACACGACTTGAAATGTTATGCAATTTTTCCGCTTCTTACTATGTTTTTTTAGGACCAAGCTCGGGTAGGAGGATTGGATTTGCTAAAGAGAGGAGCATCTCTATAAATCATCTTGAACCTTTTTTTAAAATCTTGAATAATTTGTTTACATAATTTTGTAGTATGTCAAATAAAGATGTCATTACCATACCCTCTACGCCTTGGTCATCCATCTTATAGAGTGTTAAAAGTTAAGTTTCTTCGTTTGTTTAGAGGATTAGATATGTCAGTTTTTGATTGTGAAGTTTATGAATTGACAATACACACTTGTGTATCCTTTCTATTAGTACTAAAATAAGACTTCATCCTTGTCATTTGATTTATATTGATATTTGCGGTCCTTCTATTGTTCCCAATATTTCTGGGACTCATTCTCCTTAATTGATGATTGTACTTGAGTTACATGATTTTTCTTACTCAAACAAAAATCTAATGTTACTTCTGATTTTCATTTTTCATTTCATTATTCAAAACTAATTTAGGGTTAAGATTAAAAGCTTTAGGTCGAATAATGTTAGAGATTACTTCAATAAGATTTTCTCAACCTACTCGCAGAACTGTGAAATTATCCGTGACTCATTATGTGTCGACGCACCTCAATAAAATAGGGTAGCTGAGAAAAAGAATGAGCATTTACTTATAGCAACTCGAGCACTACTCTTTCAAGAAAATGTTCCTAAAGTCTTGTGGGGAAGCTAGTTCTAACTGCCATACATGTGATAAATAGACTTCTCTCAAATGTGTTATGTAGTAAAAGTCCCATAGAAACCCGCAATACTTATTATCTTGACTTTGGAACCTCAAATGGGCTTACTCCTATGGTATTGGGTTGTACTGCCTTTTTACATGTTCACAGTCAACACAGAGGAATGTTAGATCCCTGTGGCATAAAAAGTGTCTTTCTATCTAGGTTACTCACACAAAAGGGTACAAGTGTTATAATGCTCCTTACAAAAGATCTACTTCTCAGCTGATATCACTTTCATTGAAAATAAATCATATTTTGACAAGTCCTATCTTTAGGGGTAGACGTTAATGATGGAGGATAGTAGTTTTGAGTCTTTTGTGCCACTTGACCTTCCTATGTTCGTTCCAAACTCATCTCTAGCCTCTAGTCCTATGTCTGTCCTACAAAAATTACAAAAATCACTCCTTTAGGAATGTGCCCTCTCGTGTATCCATCCCTGTTACTCAAGATTTTCTAAGATATTCATAAGTTTATTCTAGAAGAGCAACAATTCCAAACCTAAAACAATTCCATGAATCCAACGCAAACTTCATAATTAGTCCACGATAAGATCTAATCCTCCTCATATATGAAATCAGTTGAAAAACCCACAAATGAAACAAATTTATGAAAGGCTTTATATGGGTTGAAACAAATTTTCAAATCATGGTTTGATAGATTTGCTAAAGTTATAAAAAGGTCGAGATATAAACAAAGTTAAGGCGATCACTAGGGGTGAGCATTCGGGTAATTCGGGCCGAAATTTCACTGTTCGGGCCCGGCCCGAATTACCCAAAAATTTTTTCATCTTACCCGGCCCGGACCCGAATTTTTTCTTACCCGAGCTTACCCGACTCGAATTACCCGAAATTTTG
>JANZLC010000005.1:17929643-17944034 GCA_026413385.1 Erythroxylum gracilipes | reverse complement strand
TTCTGTACTAAGTTAGTACTACTTTTGGATAGTACATGGAGCATCTCATTTTGGCATCTTGATGTATTTTGTTTTCAACATGGATTTGTTGAATATTTTGCTATTGTAATGGCATTATTAGTTGATTGTGCATAGCTTGCTAGATTTGATGTCCATGAATGAATGGTTGAATGAGGTAAGTATGCTTCTGTAGATTATCTCCTTCGTTTGTTCCGACGGGCTACCCTGGGTTTAGCCTTGGGAGTCGGGACTCGGGCCCAACGGTCTTTGGTTATGTTTTTGTTGTGGATAGTTGGGCTCCGGGAACGGGGTCCAGCACGGATGGCCGGGCTCCGAGAGCGGGGTCCAGCAATAATAATAAAAAGTTAGCAATCTTTAAATAAAAAACAATATTATAAGGATTACAAGAAATAAGGAAAACATATAATATACTGTTTATGATAATTTAAGGATAAAAGAAAATGTGATAAGTGAGATAGTGTTATAAAGATGAAGAAATTGTTTAGAATAATTTATAATTTATAATTTTTTCTTTTGTTATTTTTATTATTTCTTATTGTATAGAATTCTTCTCATAAATTACTATACAACTTCATAACTTTGCTTTTATAAAGCATCATAACTTCTTTGGTAGTAACTTTTTTAACTTTATTGCTAAAAATGTTTCCTTAAAACAACTTTGGTAATAAATTTTTTTATTGAATTTTAAACATTTAAATACTATTTTTAGTTTATTGCGTAGAACTCCTTGTTTTAAAATGTCAATGAAATGTAATTATAAGTTCTAAAAATGTGCAGCTATAAGCACAACTTTGTTCACATTCTTAAGACCACCAATAAAATCAACAAATAAATGTAATTATAAGTTTCAGAAAAATGCATAACTCTAAACGTATGCTTGTTACCATCAACTTAAGTTGGGTAGACTCATTTGTCATAACATATCATCGGTGGAATTTTTTTAAGTATTAAAATATGATAGAGAATAATTTTTCTCATGAACTTTAATCTACAAGATATGTTCTTCTAACAGATAACATGTAGGGTAATGACAAATTAAACTTATGAAAAGGATGTATGTGGGACCATTATAGGCATTCGATAGAGTAGTGAAAAATTTAATAGATAATCCATACCACCAAAACAATGCAAACAACACCACTTTTACAAAGATAACCTAATATAGGAAAAGGACAAATAATAAAGAATATGCATGTAATAACCCTAAGATAAAAAACATAAAAATGTCGTGATTATAAATTAAATTGATTTATTCTTGATCCTTATTAAGTGTATACTCCATAATGATTGATAATCAAATATGCATGATAATTTATAAAATAAAAATAAAAATCTTAAGGGAAGATATCTATTAACTCCATATCCTAATATAATTCTTTAAAGAGCACAACAAATAGATTTTCTTACCTTCAAAATATGATAAATTACATTATGTGGCCTTTTTCCTTCTCTTACTATTCTTTTATTTCAATCGAAAAAAATTTGGGAGAATCACCATAGAGTTCTCTCTTTGATGTCTGAAGGATTTTCTTATTTTAGAATTTGAAATTATAAAGATTAGGAGGGTCATATTTAAGGTTTCATTTGAGTGGATGTCCGATATGGCAATTTGAGCTCTATGTTGGCCATATCAACTTGTTAGGATAAAGGAGCTAAAATAGTAATAAAGACTCTAATTTTATAGATTATATGTCAATATTAAGCCTTAATATTTAGTACTTAGTGAGATAAGATAATTTATAACGGCTTATGATTTCTAGATAGTAATTTATACTTATGTAGTATTTGGTAATGTATAACAAATCAGAACTTAGAATGTTATAAGATATATTTAAATTTTCATTAGTAATATGCTTTTGCATGATATGATAAATTTCTGGTATGTTATTATCTGTATTGATAACAACATAAGTTAAATGTCGTAATTTATTTTATATCATACTTTAAATGAGTTAAAACTAAGCAAAGATAATTAGGATGTCTAATAAGGGGGAGTAATAAATTGCTTTATCAATCTATATCTTATGTGTACTTTTGTCAAAATAATAATAGTAAATGTAATTCCAAATCTTTATTTTTAATAGTTAATTCTTAAACTATTTTAGAATATTAAACTTAAACCTATATGGTTGCTTAGTATTGAAGATTTTATAGATTTCTTGTAATAGATCTCCTTTTCATACTGTATGTATAGGCTAAAAGTGTACATTAAACAGTATCATTTTTTTTTAATCATAATACAACATGAACCCTAATATTTTAAAACATTCGATTTCACCTCTAACATTTTTAGAACATTAAAAATAAACCCTAAGTAGTCAAAAAATAAAAAAATAAACTTATATATGTTAAGTGTCATGTCAATACTAACATGACACTTTTTGTTATTTTTAAAAAAGATAATATACCCATCTTCCATATGAATACCACTAGTAGAGATCACTAACTAGTTTTAAAAACTAATATTATTAATATTATTTAATTATTTTGTATCTTAGTTAATTTAGTTTAAGTTTTTAACTAAAATCCTTAATTAAAATAATAAAAATCCTTAAGTGGATGGAAATTTAGATAGAATTAAATAATCTTTATTAAATTTAATTTTTATTTAAGATTGTGATTATATTCTCTAATTTATAGTTAAAACTAATATATAAGTTAATCTAAATAATTTTAATTAAAATCCTTAATTCCAACCCTAATCTTAAATTCTTGAAACAAAATCGTGCCTTTATCATCTCCTTATATAACTATCGATGTCCGATAAAGGAGGAATGTCCTTTGTTGAAGAAGAAGAATTACTAGCATAGCTGCCACTTTCACAACTGAGTAGATTATTGGAACTACGGTTTAAGTTATGAAAAAGTTTAAGTTTTCTCTCCTACAATGAATATTCAAAATCTTAGAAATATGCACTTATCCAAGATTTCTTATAGTTGGGAGAGGAACTAAGTTTGAAATTTGTACAAATAAATAAAAATCCTCACTTAAGAATTTTGATTCTTAGGATTTGAAAATACAACTAAATTTTTTTTCCTTTAGCTCAATAAGAGGAATGTTAAGGTCTATAAATAGGCAAAAAGGCTCTTTTAAACCTTAAGGTTTTCACTAAAATATAGGTTAAATCATAATTTTGAGTGAGCTTAAAAAGAACCTTATCATTTTAAATTCAACAACAAATTGACATAACCTTAACCTTATTAGCTAGGATTATGTCAATTGATAATAACCTGATATTTTTAACTTTTAATTTAACGAGACTCACCACCCACTTTCAAAACTAAACTTTACCGTATCAACAATATTATATATATACATATAAAATTATTTACCAAAAGATATATGAAATGGAATTAGTTTAAATATGGTAAAAGATACGTCAAAATTTTCTTAAATTCATATGCAATTTGGCTCAGCACTGGGTAATTATGTGATAATATGCCAAATGAAATTGCTTGGCTTTACCATTTTCTTTTGATAATTTATAGGCATTTGCTTTTAGCCTTTATTTAGAAATGTTCTTTTGATAAATCCACATACTTCATCCTCCATATATGCATTTGCTTTCACCATTTGTTTTGTAATACAAAAGGAATGAAAAATATCACTAACATCAGTAATGGTTGATGTACCTTTTCCAAATAGCATTGATCGATTAGTGTAGTGACCACTATAGGATACAAACTCCTAACACATATTTCTTTATTTAATAATAACACTAGTCAACTAGTGTGACATTAGTGATTAGTTTTTGCATTCAACACTAACAAGTATTAGTTACTAAACAACTTTAACAAGAATTTGAACAAAATAACATGGCCATAATTGATTTATCATTCATATTATCAGACAACGTCAATATAAATTTCCATAACCATGCAATTTTAAGCCACTTTTCTATAATATATCTGAAAATTTCAACCATCCAAAGTACAACAAATCCTACTACAATATTCATGAACATAATTTCAACTTTCTCTCTCTTTTAGCTATAAATTAATGTCTTCATGAACTCTATTTTCTCTCATTCTTTTTAGTTTTCTTTAGTTCAAAACGATAATTAACTTCATTTGTCCTTATTTTAACCTTTTTCTTCAATAAAACTATTTCTTTCTTTAATTTATGAATCACTTCAAAATCTCAATCAAGTTTTTGTCATACCATTAGAAAAAATCACATCTCCCAACCTATAAACAAATTTGTTCAACCATTTTATATAAGATACAAGATTCTTCAAATTGAAAACAAATGAAAACTCACTCACTAGTAATAGAAGCATTCATAAAATCTTTTCCCTGGAGTATGGTCACTACTGGAGATCTTTAATGATGCATTTAACCTACAATAACAAATCACATCTAAGCATTTAAGTTGGATGTAGTAAAAGTTAATAATGAGAATTTTATAGACATTATGCAATCATAAGATATTTTATGAATAAAAATAATAATCCAAAGCAATATGTCCTGATCAATATGATATTTGATGAATTAGTTGTCTTATAATTGATGAAAACCTGTACAATTAGTCTCTAGAAGTTATGTAATAAGTTTAAACATGTATGGGTATATAGTACCTCCTGTTAAATATGTATGTAAATATGTATGTAATAAGATGATAATAATATAGAGAAACTAAAATATTAGTTTATAATTGGTGATAATGGAATCTTTTTCATCACCCCAAGATAAGAATATAATCGAAGTTGCATATGTTTTAATATGTTTAGTTACAGGTGATATGGAAGAGTACAAAAGTATACATGGAGCCATTCATTCTCATCTTATCATAAAGAATTAGAAATGGAGAGGCTATGGCAAGTTAGTATCTAACAACATATCAACCTCACCAAAGTTGGTCTCATTTTTATAAAATTTCATCTTTTCCCTTCACTTTTTGCTTTGTCTTTTTTATTTATTAATGATTATGACTAATAGTAATACATATAATTGAACATTCAAAACCAAACCAGTATTGGAAATTATTCAAAACAACAAATGTTAAAGGAATACACTTTTTTCTTGAAAAACATATGAAATGTCCTTACATAGAAAATGTATCTAGCAGTGGCCCAAAGACATGCGATGGAGGTGAAGAAGAAAACTTCTTATAGGTCAATGGTGAGGAAGAAGAAAACATTAGTTAACAATGAGGACGAACAAAACATTGGTGGATAGCTAGGTGAAAAAGGAGAGAAGTGATTGTAAGAAGACATAATTTGAAAATTATAGATTTGGGTTTCCCATTTTCATTTACTTGTTGATGGTAGGGCTTACTACTATTAGCTAGGCTTCATATTACCAGTAGTGGGTCCTACTAAAAGTATAAAAAGGTTATTAAATCATTAACAAAACCCTCACAAGATTAAGTGTTTTATCAATTTAAGATCATATTCAAAAGATTTTAAAAATGTTGAGATTCTTTTTGAAGACTCTCAAAAATTAATGTTTGACATATATTTTGGTGAAAATTTTAAGTTTTAAAAGTCTTTTATCAAAATACTCAAAAAACAATTGAAAATTCTTATGAACTAATTAAACCATATGAAAACTAACATATAATGCGAAGTCCTAAAATAGTCAACCCTTGAAAAAGAATATTTTCACAAAATATATTAGAAAATTGAAATTGATAATTATGTTATGAGTCATGATGACTATTTAACATTGCAAAATCGACTAATTAAATTTACAACTTCAAGCTCAAACCATCATATTTAGAATGACTATAATATTATTACCGTGTCAAAAGTAATATTACATAGATAAAAATTGTAAAATAAGGAAAATGGAGCAATTTATATCAAACAAGAGGGCAAAATCGTGTTAGTTCGACTCTCAACTAATTCATTGACCCTTAAAGCTACAGATAATGTATCAAACTTTCAAAATCTATTCTTTTTTATGTCAGTAAAAATTAATATAGAATGAGTTATTTTATATATGTATTATGTGTAATATAATGAAGATGATGGACCAATTCATATACAATTAGACTAATTAGGAAGAAACTTGAATAAGGGAGAACGTAATTAGGGAAGAACCTAAAATTAAATAAGGAAGAGCCTAATTAGTGTCTAATATATTTATATTAATGATAATATATATTATCATTATCATCCCCAATCATACTCAAGGTGGTATACATGAATTTAGAAATAAGATTACGATTTCAAGGAGTAGAGCAAGCTTTGGTAAATATATCAACAATTTGATTATGAGAGGAGACATAAATAAGATCAACCATATTGTGATGAATATGATGATGCACAAAGTGACAATTGATCTCAATATGCTTTATGCGTTCATGAAATATATCATTATAAGAAATCTATATTGCATTTCAATTATCATAATAAAGAGGATTAATATATGGAGACAAAATGCCCATACTCTAAAGTAACCAATAAAACTATAGAAGCTCAAAAGTAGTATTAGTAAGAGCTCGATATTCAGCTTTAGTATTGGATTGAGAGATAACAATTTGCATTTTACTACACCAAGGGATAAGTGAATCACTAAGTAAGAAGTAGCAACTAGTACTAGATAAACTATTTGTAGGGACACCAGTACAATCAACATATGAATGATCTCATAATTGAAGAGAAGATGAGCTAGAGTAATGAATATCATGAAATAAGGTACCTTTAATGTAATGAAGAATACAAAGAGCAATCTTGTGCAAGGAGTTGTCATGAATTGACTAATAATGTGAACAACATAAGCAATGGTAGGACGCATAACAATAAGATAATTAATATTACCAATAAGATGGTGATGTAAAGTAACTTCTGGAAGAGTAAAGCCATTAGAAGTGAAAGAATGAGCATTAACTTTAATAGGAGTATTAAATTTTTTTATCATTAATAAGACCTGCACTAGAGATAAGATCAATAATATACTTGTACTGAGATAAATAATTGATAGATGGATGTTTGACTATATCTTTACACCCATATTTAATGTATTTTGTTTGATATTTTATACTTTTGTCATATATTTGGTACTTAGTTTGCTCCAAATGCTTTTATAGGTGATAATTACCTCCATGAACTTAAAGGAGAAGAATTTAAATGAAAATGTGGCATAATATGAGAAGCTTAAGCATAGAAGGGATGCACGACCGTGCATTAGCTCGTGCAATGCTCTCAAACCGTGCAAATTTGCGAATTCTGGAGATTTTGAGTATGCATAGTTTGATACATGACCGTGCATTAGCCCGTGCATCTCCCATAACCTTAAATTTGCTATAACAATATGAACAGAGGCCAATGGAGAGAGAAGACACAAATCAAGGGGTGATTTTGATCCAAAGAAGAGGAAAACACAAAGAATTTATCGAAAGATCCATCGGAACAAAAGATCAAACCTCTACATTGTAAGAATACTCGATAAAAGAGAACCAAGGAGATTTACGATTATGAACCCATTGTTTTCAATTTGTTTTTCTTTCTATGTATGTTTGATTTCATGTTTGATAATGTGTAACTAAACATCTTGTTAGTATCTAGATAAGATGAACACTATGTTAATACTTTGATTTGATTTGATTCTTTTATTAATGCAATCAATTTGATTGTTCTATTACGATTCGATTACATGTTTAATATATGTTCTACTAGACCTGAGAATAGTAGATCATAATCTAATTTCATACGTAGAGATTGAGAAATCCTAGGATTGAATAGATCTATAGTAATTGAAAGGAGTTGATTGAAACCCTAGAGATAGGATGACATAAATCTTCAAGATTATGGTCAAATCTAATAGAGAGATTCACAAATTAGCAAAGCAATCCTACAAAATTGAACCTGAGTAATTCAACTAAAAACCTTAGGATTTGTTGTTATTAGACTCAAGGTCAGCTATTATCATACCATATGAATCTTCACGGTTTAACAAATCAATAAAACAATTACTAATAAAAGGTCAATCAATTAAGGGTTTTAAGGGGGATTCAAAACCTAGGTACTAGTTTCCGATATCGATAGTTTTCTAAATGATTCCTTGTTTCTGTGTTCAAGGTTGCTACCTATTTCATTTTAATTGTTTCAGTTTTTATTTTCTTTATTAAAATCCAAAAGAAATATGTAGGCTAGATAATAGGAAAAAGGTCATTACTAATAATCATTATCTTCGTGGGATCAACTCATAATTGTTGATACTAGCTACAACTACGCCGTGCACTTATAGTTATTACAATGTTGGCTAACTTTAAAAAATTCAAACAACAATACCATGTAGAATTAGAAGCAATCTCAAGACCCAAAAATAGCTTAAATGCCTATATTCTTTAATCTTAAATTGGTGACTAAGAAAATTCTTAAGATTATGAATACCCTGTGTATCATTAACAATAATAATCACATCATTAACATATAATAATAATAAAATGCTCTATCTTCTAAAAGAATATTGCATGATTATAAGAATTGGACTAGAAATCAAACTAATAAAGAGTGGAAACTAAATTTAGCAAACCAAGCATGAATATTTTGTTTAAGTCTTTATAAAGAATTTTGATGAAGACAAACTTTACTTAGAGGATGATTACAGCTAGGAGGAGGTTGCATATAGACCTCTTCACTGAGATCTTCATTTAATAAGGCATTATTGACATCCATCTAAAATAAGGTCCAATGTTTAATATCAATAATGGAAATGAGATTACAAACATTAGTTATATAAGCTATAGGAGAAAAATTCTCATCATAATTAATCCTATATTCTTAAGTGAAACCTTTAACTGCAAGTTAAGCCTTATATTGTTCTACTAATCCATCAGCCTTAGTCTTTGTTTTATAGAAACGTTTACAACCAATCACAAATTTTCCATAGGTAAATTAACCAAATCTCATATATGAATAGAAGTAAGTGTATTAAGTTCTTCTTTCATTACTTTCTACCATAAGGATGAGTACTAGCCTTATGATAAATGAAAGGATCATAAAGAGAAACAAAAAAATAATAACAATGATAATCCAAAAGAGTGATATTATGTTGACTTACATAAGAAGGGCGACAAAGTGAGGGATTAGAAGAAGACTGAATAATGGAAGAAGAAGGTTGAGGAGTCATACGAGGAAGATCATCAGGTGGAGGTGGATTAGAACTGTTTGAGTAATTTGGACCTGTAAAAGAGTCATAAGGAAATTAAGTACTAGTAGGATCAATAAGGAGGGAAGTAAATGAAGTAACTTTAAAGGTAGATAAGAAGGAACATATTTTATGTTTGGAAAAGTGACATGAAGTGTAATACGAAGACATTGAGAAGAGGATCCTAACACTTATAACTCATATATTTAATGCCAAAGCTTGAGAAATAATACAATCAAGCTCCAGATTCTAATTTACTGTATTCATATGACTGAAGATGGATAAACAAGCAGAGTTAAAAACTTAAAGATTATGATAATCATGACAATGACCATATAGATGTTCATAAGGGGAACTATTATTGATGATGGGAGAATGGATAAGATTAATTGTATAAATTGTTCTAAGAGTGACTTCACTATAAAAATATTTATAACAAGAAGATGACGTAAGGAGATATCAAACAATTTCCAAAGTGTGTTTGTGTTTACATTCATTACAACCATTTTATTGAGAGGTACCATAATAAAAACATTGAATAATAATACCATGAGTAGGAAAAAATAACAAGGGTAACATCTCGATATTTTATAGCATCATCTGTGTAAAATTTTTTGATATTACAAGAAAATTGAAATTTAATCATATTAGCAAATTGAAGATAACCGAAAAACTTCATAAGATAAATTGCCAAGAATAATCATCAACAAAGATAAAAAATATCAATAACCACTCATTGCAATATTAGGAGAAAGAACTCAAATATTATAATGAATAAGATCAAATAGTGTAGAAATAGTCACTAATTTTAAATAGCAAAGTATGATGTGTTGAAAGTTAATATGAGAAACAATCATATTGATCATAGTTAATATACCCTAGACATCCACTAAAAATCAAATGTCATAATTTAGAAAAGGAAACATGACCAAGATGTAATTGCCAAATACTAGAAGTGATAATAACAATAACTATAGATGACAATTGGAGAGAAATAAACTCAAACAAATAACTAACCTTACACCTTATTGTAAAAAAATTGATTGTCTGTGAATCTAGTACAATCATGACTCAGAAAGGTTACATCAACATCAATTTCACATAATTAGCCAACAAAAATAAGATTGAGAGATAACTTAAGCATATAAAAGGTATCGAATAAGTATAAGTGAGATTAATTTTTTTTTATGTGTTGAATGGGCAAAATAAAATTATTAGCAGTGTGAACAATTGGTATATGAGAGGGTATGAAATAGAACTAAATACCTTAGACTCATAGGTCATATGATTGTAATAAGCATAATAAAAGAACCAAGAAGTAGATTTACCTGAAGTAACAGATAAGACAAGGGAATTATTAATACCATAATTAGGTTATACCTATTTAAGAATAACCTATATTTGTTTGCAAGGGAAAACAAGGAGAAGTATCCTCAAAAGGAGAACTTTTAGTGGCAGTAGCTGTAACATCATGTTACCCATGATAAGACTTGAATATTGAATGTGAGAAATTAGAAAGTACAATTCATGCCTATGCAAAATATGACATATACATACACGATAATATTGATTTTTGCACATTAATATGATTGTACATGCATTCATGACATTTTCTGGGTATAATTGAAGTATTAACGCGATTAAAATGTGATTTGACAATTTTGGTCTATTTAAATTATTTCAAAATTTTGGTAAATTTTAGGTACATTTGGACTAGGAAAAATGCCAAGTGGTAGGATAAATTGATACATGAAAATTTTGGATGATTAAGCCTAAAATTGAGTGACATTTGGCATAGTTAAATTGGTGACAAATGGACTAGTAATTAAATGACAGTGACACGTGGACTGCTTAATTAGTTGACAAATGGCAGCATGAGTAAATGACAAATGAACTTATTAATTAGGAGACATGTGGCAACTTAAGGAGGAGATAAATGGCTTACATGCCAAATGACACATGTGAAGATAGTTTGGAGACACCATGCACCTAGTTGAATTAAGCTAAGTTGCTGGTGGAAAAATCCACCATCTTCTTCTCCTTTCTCCACCAAAAGTTGTCGCTAACACACATCTCTGTAATTTGGTTTCATCCTTACCAAATGACTACATCAACTTCATATTTTTAACCTTTACAAGATAGTCAAAGAACCAGATTTTTGTTGTTTTTTGTCCTAGCTGAAAATCAACTTGTTTTTACCTTTACTTTGTGACAACCTTGCAAGCTTGGAGGGCTAGATTAGCTTGAGGTTTTGAAGTAGAATTTGAGGTTAACAAGTAAGTGACAATCTGATCTTTATGATATGTTTAGTAGTATGAGAATTATGCCTGAATTGGAATGAAATAAATGAGATATTGGTGAAGATGTATGTTGGAATGTTATGAACTGGAGAATTTTCATTGAATAGACTTAGGTATTTTGATTATATCTTGAACTTTAGATTTCCAAATAAGTTGATTATTGATTCAGAATAAATTAGAGATATATGTCTACAACTTTCCTGAAGAAGTCGAATATTAATTCTATCTCTAAGCATTTCAAAATCTGGCTGGAAATAGAGTTAGGAGTTCTGTTACAGTTTAAAAACAGTTTGACTTGTTTTGGATATAACTTTCAATATACTAAATCAAATTGTATGATTATGGTGATATTAGAAACTGGAAACATAGTGGAACAATTGTCTAAAAGAAAGTGTTGCTGAAATACACCATTTTCCTTGTCATAATGATCATGCAAAGTTATCTCAAAAGGGGGTGCTAGAATGAAAATGCTGAGGTGTGCTAGAATTTGATAACTGGAATGTTTTTACTGAACATGCTTCAGTATTTTGGCTATATTTTGATATGTAAATTTCCACATGAAATGCTTCTTGATTTAAATTAAACTAAAGACATTTGGCTACAAATGTTAAGAAGAAATTGAATTTGAATTATGTCCTTAAGGGTCTTGAAATTTAGCTTGAAAGTAAGTTTTAGCTTAGGCAGTAGCACTACCAAGGATAGAAATCAGCTTCTGTTGTTATTGAATAAACTGTATTGATATAGTCTGAATCAGACATAGGTGTCTTCACAAACGTTATAGCTTATTCTCTTAACTTTCGATTGGTATAAAGTTTGTAATTTTTGGATATTGGAATTGAGAGATATGTGATGTACAACTTGAATACATGATCATGCATTAGCCAAAATTTCAAATGTATATATTTTGTGGTATTTTGAGCATAACACATAAAATAATGAATCAAATTGTACAATCTTGGTATCATCAGAAACTTAAGACATTGGAGAACAACTTTCCAAAAGGAAGTGTTGCCTAATTTTGTCATTTACCATATCAAAATAATTATGTAAAGTTGACCCAAAAGCATATTATTAGAAAAAAATCTGAAATGATCAATTGGGTTATGAAATTATTTTCACATTGTTTTATTATGGTCCAAACCATAAGTACAAATTATATTGATGAGGGTTTTGCTATCTGAATGATATGGTGACAAAATCTTAATAAGATACCCGAAATTGTCATTGCACATGCATTGTGCATATTGTCTATACATTGATGTGCATAAAGAAAGACTTATACATTTATGCAAAATTGTGATATATGTAAATGTGTTTTGTATGATATAGAGGAGCACATTAGACGCCAGTCATACATTGCCAGACCATCTAGGCAATAGCATATTGGAGCATACTATGAGTAACCTACGATGGTCTCACCTTGATTTATTTTGTTTATTACTGAATTGAATTTGATATTGATGAATGTGTACTGAATTGTGTACTGAATTTCGGACAATAATTATCCGAGGCATTCGATGCATGTGAATATCATTGGAAGTGCTACTTGTATGTGAATGAGAATGACTAATTGAATTTAATATGTATTGATTGTATTCTGAATTTTAGACATGAATTGTCTGAGGAGTTTTATATTTAGGTATGTATTGGAAAACTTTGTACAATATTTGAATTCTCAACGAAAGTTGAATGCCAAACTTAGGTCCGATGATTATGAGATTCTGACTATGCATCATTTGTGATTGTTATACATGGTAAATTATGTAATTTATGCATTTCATAAAATGCATGCTTAGATAAAGGCGTTGTGATCAGAGTAGCCAGTTTGATAGAGCTTTAAGCATGGTTTTCTACACGTAGAGCTTTGCTCCGTGATTTCTGTCTGCATGTAGAGCTTTGCTCCGTGATATATGTTTCTAACTGAGCCCAATGGGCCAATATTTGTATCCATATATGATAGGCACTCGGTCACAAAAATAATAACGAATGTGGAGTCCCATACGCATCTGTATTGATATATATATATATATATATATTCTGATTAGTAATGATATCATGATTTGTCATGGTAATGTGTGTATTTGGATTATACAAGACCTGAATGATTATAAGTGAATTATGTGATCTTGTGTGATTGACCTGGGTGAAATCATCAATGATGGTTCACTCATTGAGTTCGCAAAACTCATAAAAATTACAACGTGACTTTTCAGGTACAAGACAAGAGACCTAGTTCCTTAGACTAGACTAAAGGAACCTTTTGGATTAAGTTATAGCTCAGAGGTCTGTCAACTGACATCAGAAGAGTTGTAGCTTATGTTTTGTAGTATTCCTAGAACTTGTATAAGGTTTTGTAAATATTTGTTAATGGATACAATGTAAGCTTTTGTTCAATGAATACAATGTGAGTTTTTGACAATGAAAGCAAGGAATGGTTTTAATTTGATGACTTTTAAATTATGTTAGATGATGCCATGTTAAGTTAGATTTAAGTTCACTCTAACATGCCATTATCATAGGATATATACTTGAATGTCCTTGGGTATTTGGGTATATACTCTATGGTAGTGACATGTTGCAGCTCCTCATGGGTTGCAGCATTAAATAATAACATTTGAGGTTTCTCTGGTGGCTGGGATAGGTGAGCTCCCCCTGGATCTCTATATGACCCTTTTCCTCGTTGTCTCTTCCTTTATGCCTTTTTTACTCATCGAGGTTGTAACACCCCACTCCCGCGTGACCCGAACCCAACATCGTTGGTGATATCCGAGTCCGCGCCCCGCGAGGGTGGCGTGCTACATCAGTCAGTCGAAACTCAGTAAAATAAATTCTTTTTACACTACACTCATGTGCGCGAAATCAACAGTAACAATCTGAGCCCACGTTCAAAAGGAAGCATTTTCAGTTATTACAATCATTCAACAATAAATTACAAAAGTCATTTAATGAACAAAAAGCCATAACCAAATTGGGCT
>JANZLC010000005.1:17911412-17924848 GCA_026413385.1 Erythroxylum gracilipes | reverse complement strand
AAGTCCAAGGTTTTAATCAATGAACTCCATTGCTTAAAACCTTGTTAAAAGCATCTTAGTGTGTGCAGTGGATTTGCCAATACAATGGGTCAAATGAAATCTAGCATAAACTCAGCACCAAACACAACTAGGCAGATAAAAGAGAATCAACAAGAGCACAAGTTGACATATATGAGACTTCATATATTTAAGCACAGAGTTCTACATAAACAAATCTACAACACTTTACATTGTTCAAGGCTTAATTAAACTCTAATCAAGCAAATCTAACTACAAAGCAATAAACCCCAACTCGGCTATTCACAACAATGTAGTTAAACATGACAATGTAAACTACTAATCCAAAACAACACATTAAATGTTCAACATTTAACTATAATCAAGTTGCTTCACTACTAGTTACAAATCCTAGACTTAGGCATTCATAAATTATAGATAAACTATAGATTAAGCTACTCCCCTTTGAAGCTTGGTAAACTCTAGCCATTATTGCATCGTCAAGAGGAGAAAACGAATGCCTAGCCATGCATAACAACCGGAGACTTCACAACTCGTGGTGAATCCAAGCTACCATTGGTGGAAGTCTGCTGTGAAAATGGAAAGGAAAGATAAAACCTATACAAAAATTTTCCTCAGGGAACCCTGGGGGTTGAGGTGCTGAGTCTGTCTTCTCTGCTCTCTCTCTCTGAATGCTCTCCTCTTCTGCCGAATATCTGTCGATGAAGTTCAAAAGATGATTGTTCTAACCTAATTTGGCAAGTTTTAAAGAATGGACATGGGTCGGGTCGGTACAGTGAGGGATTTATCCATTTAAAGTCCGGATACCCGACTGCAGGTCGCGACGTGCGAATTAATTGATGTCACGACGTGTGCTGTAGCTTACTCACCGCGATGAGATAATTATTTGATGTCGCGACGTGCTGTCGCGTGTTGCTGCACTGCGACGTGGGAATTGGTATACACCGCAACGTGTTTTCTCCTTGATACACCGCAACGTGATAATTAAGTTTCACCGCGGCGATAGTTCACGCTGCGACGTGCCTTCTCCTGGATGCGCCACGACGTGCATGAAGGGGTTCACGTCCTGTTGACTTTCTGATCTTTTTGACTCCCTTTTCTCTTACAATATAAAATAACAATTTGCAGTATCAATTGTCCTTAGAAAAATTAGAATGCAATTAATGTCAATTTGCAACAAATTTACTAACAAATTAAAAATAACATGAGCTCACTATAAGGAACCAATTTAAGCACAAAAATCACAAATTAGGAGTCAAAAATACATTAACAGTTATGAAAGTGCATCCAATTTATAAGACAAATTTGGGCTCAATCACATGCCTAATAATAATAAAAAATTTCGGGGGCCAACATTCATATTATAATCTAACTAGAAAATGACTAAACAACTTTTAAAAAGTATTATCTTTTTTTAAATAGAAATTTGAAATTCAAACTTAAAACATTTAATCCACATTTCTAGCGCTAGACTAGCTTTTACACTTACGTTAGTTAGCTTTTGGAACTTTATGAGTTCTCAATAAAGATGAATATGGTATTGATCTCACTTTATATTTAACATTAGTTTGTTTCTAACACTTTTTTTGTTTAATACGGGACCAACATGGTATTGTATATGTTGATACCATGTTACCTAATTCTCTAATTTTTAACTAGTTACATTGTTTTTCTTCTTTTCTTAGCTTATTCCTTCACTTGAATCAAAATTGTAGCCTTGAATAATTCTTTTGAAGTAGCAAAGTTTTAATCCTTATATAAAGATCCCTAATTATTTCATTAAAAGCTTTTTTTTGGCATTCTTTGTTTTACCCTTTGTTAATGGTCCTTTAATGTTCTCCTATAGATCTCTAATAAATGTTTACGCTTTTGAATTGTTTGCAATCTGTCTAAGTCTCTCTTCATGTTTCCCTTGATTAAAAGCTCATATAGTTTGAGTAGGTGCTTCATTCCTATTGTTCTATTCTTAACTTCAATTATTTTGAAAACATCTTATCTTTATAAACTTTAAGACACACATTCTCGACAAGTTCTTTTTTCTCTTCGTAAAGTCAAAGAATAATCTTATAAATAACCTTCTTAACGAGTTTATCACCTTAAACTTAGAGAAACACTTTTAATGGAGCCTTCTTTTTATAAGCGTCATTTCTTATTTTCTTCCCAAATTTAAATCAAGTTTTTTAATACCAATTTTTTTGGATAAAGAGGTATTATAAGGAGAAGGGAGATTTCAATCAACACCACTTCTATTATAATATTACTACACTTATATTAGCAGTCCCTCTACATGTAATACTAAAAGCTCATATGCAAGCAACATATCTATATTGTTAAACCACCTCAATACTACATAGAACACTCTATTGACAAACATTAGTTATTAAAATGTACAAACTAATGTCTTCAAGGTTAAAATTATTAAAATTTTGTCTTCGATTGTCTATCATCCTTACATGGCTAAAAGATGTTAATGTAATATCCTGGCTCTTAAAATTGTTAAGAGATTAAATTGTTAGATTAAGTCACATGAGTTATTTTATTTAAGAATTTACGAGGTGCATTTCATTCACATGCATAATATTCATATACACATATGAATCATGATTTAGAAAACATTGCAAGATAGTATATGCATTCAATTGACATATTCCGGGTATGGAACAAAAATGAATGTGCATTCCCAATGTTTTACATTTTGATTTACCAATAACATGAATTGATGGATTATAATTAGTGAATTGGGAATTTATCATTACATTTGAGTAATTGATGAGGTGATATATGCATCTAGTCTAAGAAAAATATTAGAGCAAGACAAATTGATACATAGGAATTTAGGTTGATTAGGCCTATGAAATGGTGACATGTGGCATTGGCAATAAGTGACAAATGACTCAGTTAAATGGATGACAAGTGGCTTGAGTATAATTGCGACAAGTGGCCCTTTAAGTTTGTTATAAATGGCACTTTAGCCTTGTGACATGTGGAGCAATAGAATGGTGACATGTGTAGCTCTACAAATGGTGACATATATGCCTTACAATTGGTGACATTTGTAGCCTTTCAATTGCTAACATGTGTAGCCTTACAAGTAGTGACATATGGAGGCTTAAATGAGTGACATGTGGAGCCTAAAGTAAGTGAAACATGGACCAATAGAATAATAACATATGGACCAATAGAAGGATAACATATGTACCAATAGAATGTTGACATATGGACCAACAGAATGGTGACATATGAATTAGTTTGACTTCCTTTGAATTTTCTAGAGAAAATGGATGAAAAGGAAATAGAAGTGAGTGAAGGTTGGCCATAAGGTTAGAAGAGGGAGAAAAACGAAAATGAGAAGAGAAGGAGATAAAAGGGGAAGAGAAGAGGAGAAGGAAAGAAGTTATCAAGGTAAGTTGAAATTCTGGTTTCAATTTCTTCTTTCTCTTTCGATCTGTCTTTCATATTTTTAGAGCATGAATTTGAAGAAAATCA
Organism: Erythroxylum gracilipes; assembly: GCA_026413385.1. Classification (NCBI taxonomy): domain Eukaryota; kingdom Viridiplantae; phylum Streptophyta; class Magnoliopsida; order Malpighiales; family Erythroxylaceae; genus Erythroxylum; species Erythroxylum gracilipes. Next base: position 17,921,344 of record JANZLC010000005.1, on the reverse strand, counting down.
AAGAATGAAAGTTTTAGATATAGGTCTTAACTTGACCTCTGTGAAAGTGTCTTGAAAAAATAGTGACTATATCTCGAGTTATGCTTATTTCCCTAATACATCCTGTGATAGACCCCTGTGCATGAACCTTGCATTATTTCCTGATTTTTGAGGACCTTGGAGTCCGAATTAGTAAAGTATAAAACATGAAAAATGATTATTGATGTCTTATTAATGTTTTTATGAAACGGTTTGGTTAGGATATGTCTTGATAATGATTTCTTATGGTTTGCGTATTGGTTGCTAGTTTGTTTCTTACCAGAAACAGGACAGAATTTGGATGGAGATTATATTTAAAGGAATATACTGTTTGTGTAATTTTTGGATATATTAAGACTAATGGAAGTCTAGTTTCATGGAGCACAAGAATCATGGCATTTGGATTTTTTTTAGAAAGAGTTATGATTAAAAGAAGACAACTGGTTCATAAAGGAACATTAGGAAGAAAAGGATGTAAACATTGCACATAAGGTTAGGTTAGCTTAATGGTTGAGGAGACATTGAGATGAATTAGTAAGTGAATTATTGACCTATTGACATATTTTAGAATAACATTTATGATGATTGATTAGGGATGAATTTGGATGTGGTGGTGTATATATATGAGATACATGTTTGAGTAGTAAATGCACTATATATTTGTATGTATAAAGGCTCAAGAGCTGTGGATTAAGGAGCTTGTACTGAGGATTGTTGAAGTCAAGGGAGTATACACCTTCTTTTGAGGTGAATTGGAAAAACCTTATTTCTCAAATGGGATTAGGAAATCCCAAGACACGCATGATGACATGTATGTGAATTTTGAACCAAGGTAATGCATAGTAGAATTGAATCTTAAAGATGTTAGTATACTTGTGTATTTAAGAAACAACACTGTTTTGAATAACACTTTGTACTAGGAGTGCCAAATATGACTTGTATTGCATGAAATAATGTTTTGGAATTCACTTATGCATAATCGAGTCATGTATGCTGCATGTTTGTGTTCTCTTTTGGTTTAGAGCCATGGCAAGGTTCCATTTTATCGGTTGGACCGATAAATAAAGGCATGGTACCTTACTTGATTTTTTGTACTTAATATTTGTATATGATTTTTGTGATTGGTGAGGTAATGATTGGTCAATCGTGTGCTAGGCACAACAGATTAAGCGACCCCCGTACCGTTGACGCTGGTATATAAAAGTTGAGTCCCTATATCGACACCTTCTACGGGACTTGTAGGTGATTATACACCTAGGGTCTGGTCATCGATGAGGTCATAACCTAGGATCACGACGCTCTTGTCGACTGTAGTCTAGACTCATCACAAATGAAAGTCCAGCCAACACTAGAAATCGGTGGGTGTGCACACTAGTTTGGCTGACTAGTGGCAACACACATGATTATTTTGGCCTATTCTAAGATTTGTTTTCCTAACGAGATTTGATTTATACATATGATGCTTTTCTATTTTTGTATACTGGAACTGGAACCTATGTTCACTGGATGAGTGATTAATAGGCTAGGCCTATGTGGTTCCTAACCAGTATATGTTGACTCAGAAGCTAGGCCTATGTGTTTCTATATCATGTATATTCACTTCATAGGTGGTTATGTGCATGCTAGATGCATGAAAAATCCGTCCTTAGGTTATCTAGACCGTTTTGGTGTGTATCGGGTTCTGTTTGCAATATATGTTTTTCCTGCTCACTGAGTACATAGTGTACTAACCCCCTCCGCTTTCTAACCATTCAGGTTAATTTGGTGAGCTTGAAGCTCTGAGTGTATCGTGTAGTCTTTTGACATTTTTAGGGAATTATCGCACGTGGGTAGTCTCTGTTTTGTACTTTTGTTGTATAGTGGCTCATGAACTGATTTTATTATGTTGGTTATGTTGACATGCTTTATGATTTTGTAAATTAACTTTTGACTGTCTTGTGGTTTGTAAATGACCTTATGTATAAACCTTTTGTACTGTTGTTGAGATTGCTCTTGAGTGGACTTAAAAGTCCAGAAGTTATGGTAGAGTTTTAAATGTGAATATAGAAGTGCGTTTAAAACTGATTATAGGTATTTCAATTAAGTTTTGGGATTTTAAAAAGACAACCGTTGTGCTAATATTCTGTTAGCTTTGCATAGTCAGGTTAAGGGTACTGTAAGTATCCTTAGCCTGGGTATGTAGCGGTTGTCATGTGCCCGATGTGGTTCTGAATCGTGACAGTTAATGCATAAAGAGATTCCAAGATTATCAATTAACTTATAAAAAATTTTGGTTAAAGTATTTAACTTTTATTATATTATCTAATATTGAGGGCTACATAAGCATCTCTTTGATATTTTATCTTACATATATGTATAAAGAGGCATCTATCCTCCATTTGAAGAAGGAAAGTTAAGTTAAAATGAGGAATTATTAAGCCAGTCAATAAGATAAAGAAGTTTAAAAGTACTTTTATTGAGTTTTGACAAGTTGATATAATCCAAATGTTGACAAATTATCTTTGTCTTATATCTCCTTTATACTTGCAAATCATCATAATCTTCAACATAAAGAACTCATCATCACTATAGGTAGTTGTAGACATATCCCCATGCTTAAAATGACTTCAATTTATATGTAATTTTGTTTCATTAAAAAAGACATTTTATGGATCATGCTAACAATTGAATGGACCTCTTTTAAGCCAAAATATCAACCTATTTTTCTCTTTATAACACCTTCTTTATTTCTTAAATAATATTACATCTAGTGGCATTTTCAAATGTATTATGCTTAAGACTAGAAACTATTGGCTTAAATCCATTTGTAGTTGAAATCAACTCAAGAGATTTGTTGACTTTTCCTTATCATTAATTATAAGTTCTTATAAGTCTATATTTTACATGTTATTTAGGAGCTACTTAGTATTTGGAATTTTTATAACATATTTACTATGAATTTTATACTGTTTTCCTATGTTTACTTCATTATCTTGTACATGGTGATCTTGAGGAGAAACTATATATTTAAGTGCATTCATCTCTGTGACTTTACAATTGACTAGTTATTAGAGCCATTTAAAAGATAGGAAGATAGATAAAATCTTTTAAGAAGATATAGGAAGTTAATTATGACTCGAAGATTTTGAAAGTGGAGAAGTTGGTGGAATAAGACATAACCAACAATGAACTTGCATAGAGATAAGCGCTTGTCTTTTATAAAAGTATAAGAAGCTGAGAAACAAAATAAGAATGGTGACAAAGTTGATCTTAGATCAACACTGGAATAGTCACTATTTTACAAAGAAGAAACAAAACAAAACTAGTGCTGATTATAATTTGGTGTCAAATGTTAACTATGTATTAACCATAATGTATACAAATTTAAAGAGATGATTATGGTTTGACATTGGTTCTTGTGCACACTTTTCAAAAAATTGTTATTTCTCAAGTTCAAGCAGCCTAGGACTCTAATTTTGTAATCCTAATTATAAGTACTTGTCCTAGGTTTACCTAGGAAACTTTTGGAAAGTGTTTAATAGCCTTCTTGTTTTCTTTTTGTATGTTTTTAGTCTTTCTTAGCTTTAGATGAAGATTTAGTGCAAGATTCGAGTAGCTAATGACAACTTTTGTTAATCCTTTCTTTTACTATTTCCCTTATGTTGAGATTAATTTTTTATGTTTTGATTTCACTATGTTTAATGGTTAGAAACCATAGTGAGGGTTATAAACATAACTTTAATGAATCTTTAATTATTAATAACGTAGTTGAATTTATTCTCTTTGTTTCTAATTATTAAGTTTATGTTTGACCATCATAGATTCAATCGTAAGGATCCCATAAAGGATGAAGAGGTAAAGTAGAATTCATGCACTTAAAGAATAAACACTTTAAAGATTAAGAAAGATAGTATCATAGACTTTGGTGATAATCAAATATATTAACTATGCTTAATAAATTTGATTATGACGAATTACACATTGAAAGGTGGCAGTTGCCTAATTAGATATACCTATGTGCTTCTACAGAAGGTATAGATACTTTAGGTGAATTGTTATTTTAACTTAGATAATTAAGCTTGTGTGATAATTGCAATTCCCTATAAATGAACCCTAAACGCCTAAAATTTGAGTTATTGATTTTCCTCACCTGACTTATCTGCATTGTTTTTTTTTCAGTTTATATAACTTATCTGCATTGTTTTTTTTAGTTTAGTGGTATAATTTTCTTCTCTACAATATTATTTTCTTTAGTTTTATTGTTTAACTAGAATTTATAGCTACAGTGACATAGTTCTCTATGGGATCAATACTCTGAAATAATTATATATTTATAAACTTTCTATAATTGACTCTATGCGATTGCAGATTAATTAGATCAAGTTTTTTGCGTTGTTGCTAGAGAACTTAGTTTTAATATTCTTTTATTTTACTTTTTCTTTTCATTTGTTTTAGATAGTTGATGTGAGATAAGAGATTTAAAAGTGACAACTTGGATATACTACTTCAATTTGATTATAAAATTAAAGATACCCATAGATAAAATTGAGCGAGTAAGAGAGTAAAGATTGTTGCTAATCAATATGGCTAAGGGAAAGCTTACATTTAAGGTAGACAAAGAGAAAGTTTAGTTCCACATTTATAGGATATTGAAAAGGCCTCTTACCCTAGATGAGGACTATTGTAGGATGGATGTATTTGACCCCAATGTGTATGAAGTTTCTAAGGCAATTGATGACGATTCATTGAAAACATGTAAATTGTTAGGACTTAAATGGAAAGAGGTTGAGTATATAAGTATGGATTATTTTTAAGTTAGAAGTATAGTTCAAGCCCTCAATTTCTACCAAAAAGGCACTTGAGATGGAGTTGGAGACATTTCCTCCATACGGGCACTCTATATATCTAATAGATGATAAAGTACATCCTACTAGTGTCTTTTCTCTTTTGTGTTCTATATAAAAAGGAAATTACTCATCTGAAAGACGATCCTAAATGAGTAAAAAGCTTGAAGGTAAGTCCAATTAAATGAATTCTAAAAAAGCACTTATTGGGAGGAAACTCGATGATTCTAACCCTTTTTCTTTTCTTTTCTTTTCTTTTCTTTTACTTTCTTCATTTTTGATTTCCTTTACTAAGTTTTGTTTTCGTTTATATATAACTTTTTTGGGGATTTCTTGAAGTCTATTCTAAAAAAACTTACTTGGAATTATAAGAGCATTCTCAACCTTAAATACCCCTTTAAATTGAATTTCACACCTTATTTTCTTTTCATTAAGGATAATGTCATGCTTTACTATAGAGGTTTAAGATTTTTGTTAGTTCTTATAACTAATATAGTTTTATTGTTAAATTTTGATTTGATGTGTTTAGTTTATAATTTTTATATTCTTGTATATTAATAAATATATACATAACATATTCAATAACCAAAAGTTATAGAGGAGAAGGCTTACTAGAAAGAAGATGCAAAATTGAGTTAAGTGTAAATTAAGGATTACAAAGGCTAAGTGTCATCGATTTGCAAGTTGGGAAAGGCACCAATGTTGAATCAAAACAGGGGAGAATTTGAAAACAGAATAGAACCAATAGTTTTATGTGGAGTATGTCTAATGTTGGTCTTACGAGCGAGAAGCACTCTGAAGAATTGGAGCCGAAGTTGTGCTAGTATTAAAGTATGTCCGATGCTAGTCTCATCCTAGGACCCTAATTGTTGGGCCCCGAATTTTTTTATTTTTTTATTTCTTAGAATTGAGTTTATTAATTTAGTGGGCATAAGTAGAAATTAGAAATTAGAATGGAAATGTTAGAATTAAATTAAAGTATGGTTAAGGTATTAGATTTAAATAGCCTAAGGAGTAAGTAGTCTTTTGATTAAATGAAGGAGGGGTATTTTTGGAAGTCAACATAAAAAGGTAGTCTTGAATTAAGAAGAGAGAAGAGAGAAATGTCGTGGAAGATAGGAGAGAAGAAGAAAAATGTGAGAGAAGAGAAAAGAAGAAGAAAAAAATCGTGGAAGCTAGGGAAGAAGAAGAGAAAATTGTGAGAGAGGAAGAAAGAAGAACAAAAAGAAGAGGAAATCATCTTGTTAAGGTAAACTCCATTACTTTTCTTCTTGTTTGGTTAGAAAAAGGGATTAGAGAGAGAAATGGGTTGTGTTGGAAGAAAGAAGAGAACCCATCTTGATTTTTAGGGTTTCTAAACTAGGTTTTTTTTCTAACCTAGATAAGCTATGGGTAGGTTAAGCCTAAGCTTAATTTTGTATTTATTTCATTTTTGTGATTATTGAAGTTTTATGAATTTTATTAGAATATTGGGTTGAATTAATCTTGGTTTGTTTGAAGGAAACTAAGAAAACCCAATCCAAGAGCAAGAGGAAAAGCAAGCTTGAATTGAATTTTGGCAAGCAATTTAGGTGGGTAATATATTTATAATTGTTGTGTAATATGGGTAAATTGTCTTGCTTGTGTATTGTGTGTTAAATTGCTTGTTTTGAATTATTGTGATTGTTGAAAATACATTGTGATTATGATCATATTATGCCTTGAAAAATGTCATGACATTTTGTATAAATGAAAAGAGGAAAAAGCATGATGAGCATAAAAAGTATAGATGTGTGTGAAACGAGTTAAGCATTGAAATTTGACTATGTTTAGGCAAGAGAGAAACCATTTCGTTAGTCACGTGCACGTTAACCTAAAGCCTCCTCCCTGCTGCCCGCTTGTGGCATATAAGCTCCTCAGAAATGGACTCATTTGTTCATGGTGTAAACTTAGGTTTCTCCATTTCGTTCCACAGAACTCTCAAGCCATTATATTGTGCATTGCATATTGTTTTGATTTGTTGAGCATGATATGAACTTAAGTGTTACGCTTGGAGGATTGAATATGCATGAGATTACTTTATGTGATAACATGTTTAACTATGAGTTCTGAGCTAGAATGGTGGATGATTGAATTGCTAGATTAAATGAGATGTAGATATATATATATATATGCTTGATTTGTGTGGCTCGTTACCGATGGCTATAAATATACTAGCCACTGAGCTTCGCAGCTCACCCCATCATTTTCACTCCTCAGGTGCAAAATGAGAAGATCATTGATCCTTGCAAAGGCAGTTGGCAACTCCAAGATAGTTAGCTTTTGTACTAAGTTAGTTTGATTCGTGGGTAGCTTTAGCAGCATATCGAGCATGAGCATCCATATGTATTTTGTGTTAAGCTAATGATGTAATGTTGATATGTGATTAAAGCTATGTATAAATTCCATTTTGTTTTAGTAATGCGATTATAAATGGAAGAAATTTCCTTTGTATATGTTGATGTTCATTTGGTTGAGTTGTTGATTGTGTGGTTGGAAATAGAAGTGCATGATAGAGTTTGAATGTTGCGCTCTGGGTTCAAAACTGAAGGTTTCGCAACGGCGAAGCCAAACCTTGGCTACGACGAACCTTTCCCGAAGGGTATTTATATGTGATTTGGAAACTACGCTATGGCGGAGTCAGATTCTTTTATCGCGGCGTATTTGTCTCGAGAGGTTTTGAATTTAAGCTAGGGACTCTGCCGCGGCGTATTTCTCATGAAACGTGTGATCGCTCGACCTTGAGACTTCGCCGCGGCAAACTTCTCCCGAAAGGTCCTTGGGATTTTTCCCATATCTTTGCCATGGCGAACATATACTTTGTCGCAGCGAACCCGCCACTGCTGACAACAAAATTTTCTTTTCAATGGAAGTTTTTGACTTTTCTTTCAAACGATCCTTACCTAACCACCTGAAATTATCGCCTCTGGATAGGTAATGGGACCTGGGCCCAACACTAATACTATATAAACCTAACTCATCCTTTTCTTCCCTAAAACCTTGAATTTTTCCTCTTTATTTCCTATTAACAATTTGGTAGATGCATTAAACAAAAAGGAAGTCTTTGTAGCCTTGTATGCGACCACTCGAGTGGAATCGGACCTGTTGGAGCAAATTAAACTAGCAGCTCCATTGGACAACACTTATGGTCGAATTGTGAAGCAAGTGAAAGAGGGTGTTATGTGACGATTTTGGCTTGATGATGAGGGGTTGCTCATGAAGAAGAATAATCAATTGTACGTGCCAAGTTTTGGTGCCTCACAGAAGCAATTAATGAAGGAGATGTATAATTCACAGTGGCTGGTCACCTTAGAGTTGAACGAATGTTAGCGCTCCTTCCCCAATCTTACTATTGGCCAAAGATGGTGAATAAAATTTAGGTATATGTCAAAACTTACCTTGTTTATCAATTGGATAAACTTGAAAGGAAGAAGGAGGTAGTTCTGTTGCAGTCGTTGCCTATCTCGGAAAAACCATGGATGTCATCTTCAATGGACTTTATTGGCAGGTTTTTAAAGGTGGACAACATGGATTCAATCTTGGTAGTGGTTGATAGGTTCTCTAAGTATGCAGTCTTTGTGCCAACTTTAGAGTTATGTCCCTCAGATGTTGCTACAGAGCTTTTCCACAAAAATATGGTGAAGCACTTTGGGGTTCAGGTGGTCATAGTAAGTGAACGAGACGCTCGATTTACTGCTTAATTTTGGACATCTCTCTTCAACGTGATGGGGTGTGAATTGAAGTTCTCAACTGTGAATCACCCATAAATGGATGGCCAAACGGAAAGAATCAATGGCTTATTGGAGGAATACGTTCAGCATTATATAAGTGCAAGTCAACAAAAATGGCTAAGTTTACTTGATACTACACAGTTTTGTTATAATTTGCACAGATCCTCAATAACAAAGAAAGTCCTTTTGAAGTTGCTCTGGGATAGCAACCACTCACTCATCTCAAGATAGCTCAACAGATGCCAAGAGGAAAGTGTCAAGTTACTTATCATTTTGCGAAGGGAAAACAAGAATTGTTGGATGAGACAAGAGATAGTCTTTACAAAGCTTCCAAACAGATGAAGAAATATGTTGATCAAAGAAGAAGATTGCTTGATTTTGACATCAGGGATAAGGTCCTTTTCAAACTTACTCCCTAAATTTGGAAGAAGATTAGTTGTTTGACCCCATTTCCGGAGCCCAACATTCTGAGTCAGGAACCTTGAGCTCATTTTCCTGAAGGGTCATTTGCTTTTGCTGTCATTCCACAAAGGTGGTGAGCGCACACTAATCAATCACCAAAATCACAAGTTGACTTCTTCAAAGAAATTGTAACTCTAAGTCTCTAACTTGTTTGAAGCAAGAATCACCTCAAATGGAGCTCTATAGCTCAAGATATGCTTAAAAATCCTAAGTGTGCTCATACCCCAAACATGCTCTCCTAACCGGCCTCTCACTTACTTTCTAAAATCAACTCCAAATGATACAAAAAATTTTATGGAGAGAAAGATACATGTCTTAGGAATCTATTGGTCCAAGAATCACCTCAATTGGAGGTCGAGTGAGGGAGTTATGCCCAAAAGAGTAGACCATGTTCATACCCTACATCAATTTGAACCTATCTTGGCACGATTATCATATCGTTCAATATAGAAGTCGGATTGAGTTCGTTTTGGTCCATTAGAAAGAATACTTCTAGATCTACAACTTTCATAAGACCACAAACTGATATTCTACCTCTAAGAGGGTCAAAAATCACAATTTGGACCATGAATGTCCGTTAAACGGACATCCATGTCCATTTAACGGACATGTATCAAGTTTGGGAGCTCATTTGGCCCGAGAAGGTTCGTTTAACGGACATAGACTAGCCAAGGGGTGTTTTTACACCCGAGAAGGTCCGTTTATGTTTGTTAAACAGACATTGGGGCTCCCCAAAGTCCTCCACTGCCTCTCTAAAGCTTCCAACATCCTTCTTAACACCATAAACACTTATAATCTTCCCAAATTCACTTATTCTAATGCCTAAACACTTCATAACAACTCAAACACCAAGTTCATCTCACAAAATTCTCAAATCTCA
>JANZLC010000005.1:17899459-17911312 GCA_026413385.1 Erythroxylum gracilipes | reverse complement strand
GATGAAGAAGAGAGCATATGGAAAAAGTGAAAGACAAAAATAAAGATGGTCTTTCAAAATGTAAATATCATGGGATGGATTTAAAAGCAACTTAAACAAATGATTGGTGAATGTCATGACACTTACCACTTAAAAACCAAATTAATAAATCATTTTCTTAAGCTAACTGGTGTCTCTTAACTTCTAGTCCATTTGTCTCCAAATCTCCAAACCATTTGTCACCCAATTTTCTATGCCACTTGTCAATATTTCTATTGCCATTTGTCACTTATTTCTATTACTATTTATCAATTATCATGCCACTTGGCATTTTTCTTAGTCCAAAGTTTCTCAAAATTTTCTAAATTTTACCAAAAATTCTAGATTAATAATTTTACTCACCAAATTAATTTTCAAGACATATAATATCCACAATTCACAATATAATCACATTTATAAATCAATTAAGATCAACTATACTTGATAAATGTCAAATGAGTGCATGTACAGTCATTGTAATGTGTTCAATTATCAAATTCACTTATATGTATGCTAAATGATGCACGAGCATTAAATGCATGTCCTAGTTTCTCAATATTATCTCTCATATTCAATATTCTAGGGTTCTAACCCTTAATATGGGTAAAACGGGATGTTACAATTCTCCCCTCCTTAACAAATTTCGTCCTCGAAATTTTTACCTAATTGTTTGAATAGATGGAGGATATTGTCTCCTCATGTGCTCCTCCGTTTCCCATGTAGCCTCCTCGCTCTAGAATTTTTCCAAAGGTCCTTTAGCAATGGAATTTATTGGTTTCTTAATTGTCTCGTCTGATATCCCACTATCTTGATCGGCTCTTCAACATAGCTCATATTACTAGCAACTTCAATCTCTTGAGCTGATAGCACATGCATCGAATCAAACCGATATCTCCTGAGCATACTCACATGGAACACATTACATATCTAAGACATATCAACCAGTAAGGCTAACTTGTAAGCTAATGGTCCAACTCTCTCCAAGATCTCATAAAGACCAATATATTTAGGGCTCAGCTTACCTTTTTTACCGAACCTCAGCACTCCCCGCTAAGGCGATACTCTTAAAAACACTCTATCTCCTAGTCTGTGTTTCATATCCCTTCGGCGTCAATCCACATAACTCTTTTATCTATCTTGAGCTACTTTAATATGACTACGGATCAGTTTCACTTTATCCACAATATCTTGTATTAGTTTTAGGCCTTAAACTATTCTTAGACCCTCTTCATCCCAATACAGAGACAAACGACATTTTTTTTCCATATAACACCTTATACGGTGCCATTTCAATACTACTGCGATAATGGTTGTTGTAAGAAAATTCAATCAAGGCTATATACTAATCCCATGCTCCTTGAAACTCCAATACACATGCTCTGAGCATATCCTTAACAGTTTTAATTGTCCTCTCACTTTATCTGTCTGTTTGAGGATAAAATGCAGTACTGAAGTTTAACTTCGCACCCATAGCTGACTGTAAACTCTTCCAAAACTTTGGAGTAATCTAGGATCTCTGTCCGATATAATGGACATTGGAACTCCATGTAGTCTAAATACCTCATTCTCATACCTTTGGGCTAACTAGTCTAGTGAGTTATTCTCTTTCACAAGTAAAAAATGGCCCGACTTTGTCAATCGATCCACCATAACCCATGTAACATCATATTGGCTCGGAGTCTTTGGTAATCTGATAACAAAATCCATCGTAATTCGCTTCCATTTTCATTCCAAAATAGGTAACGAATGTAGCTTCCCCACCGGAGCTTGATGCTCAGCCTTAACCTACTGGTAAGTTAAACACTTAACAACATAATCCTCTACTTGCTTCTTCATCCCTGGCCACCAGAAATGTTGCTTCAGCGTGTTATACATCTTAGTGGTACTAGGATACATAGCATAAGCTGCTACATAAGCTTCCTTTAGAATTTCTTTCCTTAGATTATCAATGTCAGGCACATACAACCTCTGCTTTAACCATAGTGTCTCATCTCTCAGTTCAAATTTAGAATCTGGATTCATTTTCAACTTCTCAATAAGCTTCACCATTTCAGGATCTTTACTCTAAACTTTTTAGATTCTATCATGCAACATCGGTCTTAGCTTCAATATAGCAATCAATGCATCATTCTTCTCTAGATTCAACTCGACATTTAAGGCTCTCAATTAAACTAAACTCGGTAACCTTGATATCTGAATTTGAGCTACACTGCCATTTGATTTTCTACTCAAAGTATCAGCCACCATATTAGCTTTTCCCGAATGATACTCTATCATACAGTCATAATCTTTTAACAACTTTATCCATCTCCTCTGTCTCATATTCAATTCTTTTTTGACTTAACCGATACCTCAAACTCTTATGATCAGTGGATATCTAGAATGTCTCTCCAAATAGATAGTGTCTCTATATCTTTAGATCAAAAATCACTACAGCAAGCTCTAAAGCATATACCAGATAATTAATCTCGTTAGACCTTAAATGTATCGATGCATATGCTATCACTTTACCATACTGCATCAGTACACATCCCAATCCTTGATGTGAAGAATCACTATAAATCATATAACCTCCTGTTCTCGATGGAATAGTTAACACCAGTGCCATAGTCAACCAATGTTTTAGCTTCTCAAAACTTTTCTAAAATTCATCATTACATCTGTAAGGTATATTCTTCTTCAAAAGTTTAGTCAGAGGGGCTAAGATTAATGAAAACCTCTCTACAAACCTCTGGTAATATCCGGCTAATTCGGGGAAACTCTAGATCTCAGACACATTCTTTGGAGCTTCCCATTTCATTACTGCTTCTATCTTCTTTGGATCCACTTGTATGCCTTGTCCAGTTACTATGTGACCCAGAAATACTATTTGATCCAGCCAAAAATCACACTTACTAAATTTGGCATACAGTTGTTTCTCCCTTATGATCTGTAAAATTATTCTCAAGTGCTCAACATGCTCTTCTCTACTCTTCGAATATACTAAAATGTCATCTATAAATACAATCACAAAATGATCCAGGTAAAGCTGAAATACCTTATTCATCAATGCCATAAATGCAGCTGGGCATTAGTTAACCCAAATGGCATTACTAAGAACTTGAAATGCCTATACTTGCTTCTGAACGCACTTTTCAGTACATCAGCCTCCGTTATCTTCAACTGATAGTACCTAGATCTCAAGTCCAACTTAGTGAACATCCAAGTTCCGTATAACTGATTAAGTAAATCATCAATTCTAGGCAACAAGTACTTGTTCTTCACTATTACTCGATTCAGTTACCTATAATTGATGCACGGTCTTAGAGTTCCATCTTTCTTCTTCACAAATAAGACTGGAGCTCCCTATAATGGTATACTAGGTCTAATGAAACCTTTTTCTAACAACCTCTTTAACTGAGCCTTCCATTCCTTTAGTTCCATAGGTGATATCCTATATGGAGGAATAGATTATTCTTTGCCTTAAAAGATGAGTTATTGTGGGATTTCAATAAGAGTTGTGGGAGTAAATGTAAACAAGGGTTGTTTTTTGAACCACTATATATTAGTTTACATTCTTTTTTCCTATCCTCTTTAATTATTGTTCAGTTGTTTGACTAATTTATATTACACAATTTCGTCACACTTATTTATAATAACTAATTATAATTAAGTACATTGGTTGAAAAAATTGTTAAATTTTATGAACACACAATTCACCCATCTCCTATCTTTTGGGTGCCATTAGAGACTAACATAGACCAAGCTCAAACTACCTATAAATGAATTTAGGTTAAATATGAACATTCCCAAGTTTGACTTGGATTGACCTTTTGCTAGCACTAATCATTAATCATCCATAGGGTGACATATAAGCATTGTATGAAAGTTACAAAATATAAGAAAAACTAAAACAACTTCTATCAATAGTAATAACAATACATACTTTCAAAACGAATAATATAAGAACAATATTAGGTTGAAGAATAATGCAAGAAAGCACCGGAAAGAAAAGTAATGACTATATTATAGAATCCCAACTTTTAAATGACAAAAAAAGGTTTTATGAAAGTTATGAAATAACCCATGTTATGCTCTCTTAAAATGTGTATAAACATGAATTTGTACTAAAATAATGAGTAAAGGTATGGTCAATACGACATCTAACACAAGGTGAATTAGTGATTTGTATTAGAATTATAAAGTAAATCATTTATATACTAATTTTTTAACTTAAATCAATTTAAATTATAAAAATAAACCAATTTAATAAATATGGTCCAATACGACCTATTCTTATTCCTTCTAGAATTAATAAAATTTACAAAATTTCGAAGTATTGTTTATCTAATAAAAGTCGAAAGGACAATGTATAGAAGGCAATAATTTTAATCATAATATTTTAAAAAAACTATGCAATTTCTCAACCAATTAAATATAGCATTGACAAAGTTATTAATTTCATAAATCAAATGTTTATTTTATACTAGCAATAACTTTTGCGTCAGGAAAATAAATAATATCATACTAAAAAATTAAGTACATAAGAATAGAATATAGAATTTAACAGCAATTAGAAAAGAGAAAGAAATTAAGTGAATTATTTGAAAGGTTTTATTATATTGAATAATAATAGTTATGGACATTTGAATTATTTGAAAAAAGCGGTTGGTTGAGTTGAATCTTTTCAACTAACGGGCGCGTAATAAGCACATTCCTCCTTATCAAGTTCACCGACAGCCTTTGCTTAGCTTCTCTAACACTCACTACTCACTACCTCCAAGATCCCCATTGGACAAGCCCACCAAATCTCTCGCATAACTCCTCCTTCTGTCTCTCACTTGTTCTCTGCGCTGACTGTGTTGTATTTGTTGGAATATGGGTTTCTTGGCATTCATTTCCATATACAAATCTCTTATTATTAGTAATTGGATAATAATTCTGACATACTCTCTTGTAGTGTCATTTGCCAATGCCTCCATTCACATTTACAGGAATGAAGCCTTCAAGGAAGTTGGCAACTCTTATCTTCTTTCAGGTGGCAGTGAAGGCATCGCCGCTCGCCCTCACGCTACCTCTTATATCCGGTGCGGTTCCCCACTATGTTTGTGAGGCGATTTCTTTATTTGGGTAGATCTGTTCTTTGGAGAGACTTGTTTTTCTATTTTATTATCTCTGATACGATCTCATGACCGATCTTCTTTTCGTAATTGGGCGTCTTTTTTTTCTCATTGATAAAGATGAATCCTTTATGGTGTGGTGCCCACATACAAATCTGGGCATTTTCTACCTTACCCAACTACTTCTGCATTTATCCTTCATCTTTTAATACTACTTTCTCCTGTCGTGTGATTCTAACCTTATCAAACTCGATCCAATTTCTAACTCCTAGTAATGATTTTCAGAATTTGTTTTGATTGATGAAATTTGCTACTCAATGGACTCCCACTTAAATTGTTTATTTTTATCCTTCTTGGGCGTGTTTAATTTAACCATTATTAATTTAGATACGTATTTATCTATGTAGATTTGATAATATTACTTTTTGGAGGACAAAGGCTGCAGCTGAAGAACATTCTAACATGGAACATAGTACAGGATTGGTGCAAGTTGTGATATTTGAGGCAGCTGATCGCAATGATATTGGTGGTTCTGCATATGGCGGGCAAAGATCAATTTGCTGCACTCCTGATCTTGCTAAGCTTGGAGGTTGCAAGCAAGGTGAAGTTATTAGGATACCTTCTGCAACAGACGTTAACTGGCCCATTGTGTTGAATGTTCAATTCAGTGGAAACTACTTGTCTGTGAACATCAGAAGGGAGGAGGTTCCCATTACAAAGACAGGAATGTACAACTTATTCTTTATTGCTTGTGATCCAAAACTCAAGGGGTTAGTAATGAGTGGCAGGACAGTATGGAAGAACCCTGATGGCTATTTGCCTGGTCGAATGGCACCTTTGATGAAGTTCTATGTGTATATGTCATTTGCCTATCTTTTACTTCTTTCCATTTGGTTTGTCCAGTACACAAGGTTTTGGAAGGACATACTGCAACTTCAGCATTGTATCACAGCTGTCATAGCGCTGGGACTTTTTGAGATGGTTCTTTGGTATTCTGAATATGCTAATTTTAACAGCATGGGTGTTAGGCCTGTTGTAATTACGACCTGGGTTGTGACAATTGGAGCTGTAAGGAAAACGCTATCACGCCTTCTTGTGCTTTCTATTTCAATGGGTTATGGTGTTGTACGGCCCACTCTTGGTGGTCTTACCTCAAAGGTGCTACTACTTGGTCTTACATACTTCTTGGCATCTGAGTTGCTCGATATTACTGAGTATGTCGGTACTATTAATGATGTATCAGGAAGAGCAAGACTATTTCTAGTCCTTCCTGATGCACTCCTGGATGCATTTTTGGTATTGTGGATCTTTACTTCTCTTTCAAGGACACTAGAACAATTACAGGTATCAATTTCTTTATCTGCTTGTGCTTGTGTTATATAGTTACCAGACTATGTATTTATTCCTTCTTTGATGGTCATATTCTGTTCCCCCTTGTGCTGTTTAACTTTCTACAATTGTATCTATTTTAAACCAGGTGAAGCGCAGTGCTGTTAAGTTGGAAATTTATAGGAAATTCTCAAATGTGCTGGCTGCCACAGTCATTGCTTCTGTTGCTTGGATAGCTTATGAGGTATGCTTTTTAATGACCTTTCATGTGGTTTTTGGAGAACTCATTATGGCTAACGTAGGTTTATTATATGATGGATCAGATAAAGTTTACAAACTTAAAGTTGAACAAGTAATAAGAGAATTTCTATGATGAGGACTCAAAAGAACAATGTCCTACCCTTTCTTTTGGCCTTTCTTGTGTTATAATCTTCTTGGATGGAAGTTCTATAGGACTTGAATTTCATCACTAAGACTTAGAAGACAGGTTTCATATATCATGCAGTATTAATAATTCATCTATTGGATGACCAAGGCTGAATCTACATCTTATAGGCTTCCACCTGTTTTACAACATAGGAAATGGACCAGGATGAAATTTGAACAAAGTAGTGGTTTTGAAGTTATGCACAAAATTTTGACTCAGGACGAGATACTCAGGCTTATTCATAGAGGGAATTTTTTCTGGCTTTCGAAAAGAAATTCTCAATGAATTAGATAGCTAGTGTCTTCTCCTTTTCTGAAAACTAAATAATTTTCACTGGTGGGGAACCATTTTTCTAAATTGTAGTTTCCACTTTCCATCTTATTTTGACTATTGGAATTTTTCAGCTGATGTAGAGGAGCAGAAAATTGTCTTCAGATTTTCTACACTTTTAATGTGGACATATTCTTAGTACTTACTGCTTAATTCTAAAATAGGAAATTTTATTTCAATTCAAACATGCAAACACTGTGTCATAGATGTTGACCTGACACATCATTGACGTGTACCCTTTCATTTGGATCCTGCGTGCAAAAGTTTCTGGCTTCAATGTGAATTAGGCTGTAGGCAAGTCCGTAATGGTTGGGGCTGGATTTTCAAATGCAGAAATGGATTGTTGTTCTTTTAATTTCACTTTTCTATTTGTTCATTGCTCTCGCTTGGTGGATTTTCTGCGTATCTATATTCAGGTCTGTTGTGCAATGCCACCACCTATGCATCCTTTATACTGTCCAATAACATATTTGATTGTTTTGCCTAAGCACTGTTGTGATCTGCATCCAGTTTGTAAAAACTTGGTTTATGAACTTGTCTTTCATATCTTCCATAAATTGATTGTTTGGTTGAATAATAATGATTAAAGAGGAAGCTTAAATTTGGACATACTTGTCGTTTTGGTCCTTAGATTTCTTGGTTTCATATTTTTTCCTGAAATTTGGAGGTCATTTTGGGCTTATAAAGTTGTGATAATTGTGGTATGGTTATCATAAAAGTACAAAATTGCTATTGTTTTATGTAGTTGCTTTTGCCAAATTCTGCATTTAGACATGTTTTGAGCTTGATCTGTTGTTATTTAGTAATTGGTGTATGGTAAACTAGGAAGACGTTTGTGCCTTGTCCGACCAGCCTGAGTTGACCTCGGGTTTGCTCGGTTCAAACTGTGGCTGTCCGGCCCGGCCTGACCTAAAGCCCAAATATATCAAGTGTAGACAACGTTTTGATTTCAAGTTTTAATTTAAAAGAGAAAGAAGAAAACAATCGGGATTTGTCCGATCGGGCTTCAAGCTGTCCAAGCTGATCAAGCACATGCTTGGGCCTTGAGCCTCAGGCCAGATTAATAATTTTTGCCTAGGCCCAAGCCTGGCCGGCCCATGCCAATCCTAGGTAAACATAATCGCATAAAGTTAATTGATGCATCGCCAGTTAAAAATTTTAGGTGTGCTTATTTTTGGTTCAGGTCCATTAGTCTTTTGGATATTGACTGCTAACAATATTTCATTTTAGTGAGGCGTATGTTGTTTCCCCTTTTCATTTAGGATTTCAGAAATCTAAAATTAGTTAAATATCCTAACTAGCTTGTCATATTCAGTTGTTCATGGGTTAACTCACAATTGAAAATTTGCTTCCGTAGTCTTTCTCTAATCATTGGTCTCTGCCCTTTTCTTTCATGTTTCCCTATTTCACTCTCTCATGGCTCTCTTGCTTCTACTATTCTTATTATTGTTTAGTGTTGTTGTGCTACAACAATTGCCCTCAAATGGAAATGGAGTCATATTATTGTATGTGAACTGATGCAATACTGATAATTTCAGTTGTTTGCTTCACGCCTACTACCTCTTGAAGCATTTTTCTACCCATATTCTTCTCCTTTTATATTGAAATGCAAGCTTCTGTTCGGGTGGAGAAGCATTTAGAAGGCTTGTTGTTTTTCTTATATTCATCTTTTCTATCAAAAGCTGGGAATTAGGTTCTTGTTCTGTTATAGACTTAGTGAGGCATTACAAATCTTTAAACAGTATGACTATATTGGAAACCAAAAAATAAATAATGGAAAAAAAGGTGTAGCAAACCATCCTTTTGACTGTTCTAGCAAGGATTGGGAGTATTTATCAAATATTTTTGTCTTGTGCTGCTGATGATATCAATGATAAATGTTATCAAACATAAAGATAGCGATCAATGTTTGACCATTTGACTCAACCTTCCAACTATTATAGATTAAGAAGAGTTCAGAATAATTTGTCGAACAATAACTAATTTAAGCCAGGTATTTTGCAGCTAAGAAATCGACCTTACTATAAATTTTCTAGGTAAGTAAAGAAACTTTCTAGTAAGCTTGTTTAGTAGTCTTTCTTAATTGAAGGACAAGTTATGCGTATAGCTGTCTACTACACTGAAGAGGTCCTGTTGCAGTTCTTTTATCTAAGATGGCCTCGTCTGTGCATCAGGTTTTTAAATTATTGAACTATTGCTGATGGTTGCAGAAAAGAAACATGGATCTTTTCTTTGCATTAAATGAAATATTATCTTTTGAATTAAAGGGCTATATTTCTTCAAAATTTCTATTTTCAATGGTTTGCTCTTGGAACACCTTATGACTAAAATTTTGAATTGTTCAAGGCTATCAGATCCAATTCTACAGTTTTCCCATCACATGGAATTAGAATTGCAATTCATCATGAAATTCAAGAAATTAATTTTCCAGTAAACGTTCCAAGGACGCAAATTCTTAGGCCTGACACAGAATTGATATTACACAACTTGATTTGTATCAAAGGAATTGGTACTTTGTTGTGAATTGAAGACTAAAGTTACAAGTCAAGCTTCCTAGACTGGAAAGGACGCCACCCATTCCTTTAAGGAGCACTCTTTGCAGTTTTTAGCTGTTTATTTGAGATTTGGTTTTGCTTATGGCAAGTATTGATACCATAATTTACTTGCAGAATATAGCTCTATTACCGGTTCTCATAAGTAACAAGTTTGATAAATATTTGGGATTATCCCTCTATGAACTTGTATATCTCTTGGTCACTGATTATTTTGCTTCTTTTGGTAGGAAACTTTTTTGCTTCAATGACATCATCCTTCTTGTAAATAGTTATCAATGTTTGGCTGTTCTTGTGAATATGCTCGTTACTAAGTTCTTGTAAATTGTTATGACATGCACTATATTAGGTTTACTTCAAAGCGACAGACCCATTCAATGAACGATGGCAAAGTGCTTGGATCATCACTGCATTCTGGGACATTCTTACATTTGTATTGCTGTCTGTTATCTGCTATCTTTGGGCCCCATCTCAAAATTCTCAACGGTTAGATTAGTTCTCAATTGGAAGTTATTTTCTGACTACATTCAAACCTTGCCTTGATTCCATATTCTAAGAAGGCAGTGGGACAGATATTTAACCTAAAAGTTGTGCTTGCTTTCATGCAGTTATGCCTACTCAGACGATATAGGAGAAGAGCTGGATGATGAAGAAGCTCAATCTCTAACTGGTGGAAAGGTGGACGGCCATATTGGTTTAGTTGAAAAGAAAGAAAGGAATGGTGAAAGTACTGGTGCTTTAAACGATGATGATGAGACACAAGAGGATAAGAGAGAATGAAATAGCATTTGTTCTGCAGGATCCAAAGCCATTGCACACGCGCTTGATCTGCAAAGGTGGGGGAATTTTTTGATGTGATTTTGGTGACTCAATGTGGGGTGGAAGGAAGATACTTCTTTACATGTTTCTTCTTTGTATAATGTACAAAAACAGAAGAAAAGAGGGACGTAAAAGCATTATGTACTGTAAAATCAAAGTTTAATAATCATTCATCTTAAAAGTGAAAAAAAAAGATGTCGTTTCACCTTATAAGCAAAGTCGTATTGCCTACCAAAACTAGTTACATCATTTTTGGATATATAAGAATAAAATCAAGATAATTTAATCTTTTAATAGCTCCATTAAAATATCATAGAGATAAGAGCCGTTATTGTGAATAAGTGGTTTCGTGACTGTTTATGTATTATATAATAATTAGAGACCTGTTTTGATAAAAGGAAGTTTACAGAGAAAGTGGCAGAAACAAGAAGTGTATTGAATCCGAAAATTAGGAACAAAAAGTTATTACAATCAACTAACTGCCGTTTAGTTATAGTAAAACTAATTATGCCGTGGACACTTCTTTTGTATACTTCATTACTCCCTCTCAAGTTGGGTACAGATCCTCTGTACCTCTACTCTGTACTTACTCAGTGCTCTTTTAATCTCAACCATCCAATGTAATAAATTGGATGGTTGAGATTAAAAAGGAACAGAGGACATTGGGTAAGGGGGTACAGAAGATCAAGCTCTTCTCAAGCTGAGGAGAGAGGATTTTTCATTCTCAGTCCAAGAGATTGAATTGCCACTCCTATCCAAGTGGCTTTGTAATTATGTCTGCTGGTTGAATTTGAGAAGGCACATAGCAGGTATGTGCTTCATGAGTCAGAATCTTGTCTCGAATAGGGTGACAATCAACCTTAATGTGTTTCGTACACTCGTAGAATACAGGATTTGATGCAATGTGCATAACTGTCATATTGTCACAATAAAAGGTAACAGGCATAAGATGAGGAACATGTAAATCTGCCAAAAGTAGGAGTCAAGTGATTTTACAGCATGCAGCAGTCATAGAGTGATACTCAATTTCTGCCGATGAACATGCAACTATTGTCTATTTTTTTGGCTTTCCTGGAGACAAGTGAATGACCTAACATTCCTGATTGAGCCCAAATTTATCATATAAATTGGCTACACTTTCATGGTTGTTAATGTACTTTTTGACTCTTAATTCATGATTTTGTGTTTAAATGAGTCCCTTACGGTGAGCTTATGTTTTATGCAATTTGTTAGTAAAATTGTGCAAATTGACATTAATTGCATGGTAATTTTCTAAGGA
>JANZLC010000005.1:17875786-17892066 GCA_026413385.1 Erythroxylum gracilipes | reverse complement strand
AAGTTTAATTGAAATTAATATTTAATTTCAATTAAATTACTAAAACGTCCTAAGCTTATTATAAATAGGCTTAAGCTATATGTAGCTAGCATTTCATGATTAACCCTCTCTGTAAGAGTTACATAGTTCTCTCAACTCATTCTGTAGATACCGCTAGAGGCCGAACACTTGTGTGGCTACAATGGTTAAGATGGATCGGTTTCGGAAACGGTTCGAGGGATGAATCAAGATAAAGATCAAGCTTTGAAATAAGGTAAGAATTAAATTTTCGCTTTTATTTTGATTCGTGTTAATTATTTTATAGAATTAAAGATATCTTGATTTTCAGGAA
Organism: Erythroxylum gracilipes; assembly: GCA_026413385.1. Lineage (NCBI taxonomy): Eukaryota > Viridiplantae > Streptophyta > Magnoliopsida > Malpighiales > Erythroxylaceae > Erythroxylum > Erythroxylum gracilipes. The sequence continues at coordinate 17,891,735 of JANZLC010000005.1, read as the reverse complement.
ATCAAAAGTCATGAAAAAGTTTCGTGATCGTGATTATTCCGTTGCGGTTCAGATTAGATCCCAACCCGATTTTTCAACACAAACACAAAGGATACATTACTTTATTCTAGCTAGTGCTTACCTATGGAACTTATGTCCTCTGGAAAGAAAAACAAAAGAGGAGAGTTTTATAGGACATAAAGATCAATATCCAAGACCTATACAAAGCTTATATTTGAGTATTAGAGAACTTATTCTAAGAAAATTATAATTGAGGAAATTAGATCTAAACTAGCCTATTACTGGTAAGTTTCCACTTAGAAAGAGAATTCCAACTTAAAGGGAAGAGTAACTCAAGTATAAGATGGTGCCTTCTACATATTCATTCTTATTTAGAATTCATATCACTCTATATCAAGTAGAGATAAAGATATTACGAGAGATAATAATGCCTATGATATTAAGTTGTGCTTTTATAGCGTTAGCTTTTTTGCTTTTATATATGCTTTAAGATTTTCTCAAACTTTAAGCTTAGATCTTTTGGTTGCTATTTAAACTCTTTGGATAACCGTACTTCTTCAAGATGATTATAATGCAATTCTTTTTAACTTAAAAAAACAAAAGGTTAATGTGTATGAATAGAGAGAAATCTAAGAGAGAAATACAACAAGAAGGAAATGCAAAGGGTTTTGATAAGAGAGAATATAAAGATTGATTTATCGATTCCAGCAAATTTTTCATTTTTGACATATTGAATCAGAGAAAGAACCCTAACTTATAGTAGATTTAGAAAAAACTTATCAAGTTACAAATATTTGCTTATATTGAAGGATCATTTCAAACAAATATTTAAGGAAACCCGTGATCCTAGTGAGTTTTTAGTAAGTAGTTATACGCCTTTAAGGTAAAGCATGATCTACATGACTAGAATCCTTGGAAACAAAGAAAAATCTAGACTAATCTCAACTATAACAATTTCTAAAATAACACCAAATTAATTTTGAGAAGCTTTTACCCCATGAATTAAAGCTTTAATAACAACTACATTGCTCTCAAGACAAAATTTGATCCACTACATATATTTTATAGAAAGATTGCCGACTAAGATCACATATAGAGTTGTTATTTTGGCCCAAGCCCCACTTGATCTAAAGTTAATAGGCAAAGTTTAGTTGACCTAGTTTTAGATTGAGTTATGGTGGCACTACTCAGACTAAAGCTCAAAAATTAAAACCCTATTGGGCTTTAGACATTTTGGTCTAACTCGGAGCTTGATTGAGTGAAATAGTCCGAGTCCATTTAAGTTTCTTAACGGGTTCAAACCTGCTTAAAAATTTTAGATGTAAAATAACTTATTGACAATGCTAATAAATATGTTTTAAAAACTCAAAGAGTGTGATTGAGTGGAATGGACTTATCTATCCTTAACCAAAGGTCAGAGGTTCGATCCTTGACTTTAGGTATAGAGCAGTCTTAAATCTTTGGGCCAATTGCCCCACCCTGTGAGGTGTCTACAAACCAATGAGGGAATTAGTCACTAGGTCCGCCGATGGATACCCTGGTCTAAAACTAAAAAAAATGTTTTAAAAGCATGTTGATTACGTGCCTCCTTATAGTAGCAGTAGATAATACGTGCAATCATCAATATGTTCAACCTCATTATGGTTATACGGCAATACTTCAAAGTTCAGTTTTCTTTAACTACTTTTGTATTGCATTTTGGTTCAATGAAGAGAGGTCTTCGTAAATCCATAGGCCGATGTGTTGTAGTTGGGTTTAACTATCAATATGACAATTGATATGCTTTCAACTACTATGGACCAAAAAATTGATAACATTATTAGATTGTCATGGATTTCAATTTTGAAGTTAAAATGGCAATATGTTACAAATCATATATCAGTACGATCAATAAACAATAGAAAAACAAATTCCCATAACCAACTAATAAAGACACGATAAAGTGATTTTTTACAAAAGAGTAAACAAGAAAATCATAAGTTTTTAGTTTTTTTAATTGTTCGTGCTGCTAAGGGTTCAATTCCAATAATAAGAAAACAGATATGTAGCTTTAGCTGGCATGGTGGACGTTTCCTCTTTAGTAAAAACAACATCGAGTGTGCAGGAGACATATAGTTGTCTTTTTTGGTTGATAGATATGACCTTGTATAGGTTAGACAGTTGCTCTCTGTTTCTCACGAGAGGATGGCATCCGATGATTGATGATGATAATGGCTCGATATTATGGTGTGGCTAGGTTGGCAAATTTTTAAAATTATTTTTATTAATTAAATTCATGTCAGTGGATCCAAAATATTGACAAAAATACGATTTTGTTAAGAACTTAAGAATTATAATGTAACATCATATTATAAATAATAAAATTTTACTTATACATTTTAGGATTTATTAGGATAACTTTAATAATAGGGTGATTGCTGTTTAAAAATATTTGAAAGCTATTTAAAGTATTAAAAGTGACATTTGATAACATTTCTGAGATGTCAAAATCTGTTGGCGCAAGATAAAAAAGTATCAAATAATTGAAACTATGTTGAAGAGTCTCAAAAGATTAAATTAATCATGTTTGGCTAATGCCTTATTTGATTGATCAAATAATTATATAAGAAATTTTGAAACTTTAAAATCATCTAATTTAGTCTAATTTCAAGTCCTTTAAGCATGAAAATGAGAAAAAAAAATCAAAGAATCTAGCTAAAATGATAAAATAATTAATATATAATTAAATTAAATTAACACAATATCTGTAATATAAATATTAAAATATAAAACGTTAATTTAAAAAATATATTAAACACATATGTATATGTAGTAGTTAATTATATATTATGCAACACCTTTTAATGCAGTATTAAGAGGAAAAGGAAATGCATAAAATTTCCAATTTTAAAGAACAAGTCATAAAGAAATTGAAGAAGTTGGATAAGCCAATCAAGCAGGCTCTTAATTAATTTTCTTCCTATTGATCAATCAAATAAGGTATTGATAAAAGCTACGGGCCCTTCTTTCTCAAAAAGTATTTTCGTATCGAAAATAAGAACTGATCAAAATTACATTACAAAAGGAAGACAATAATTTTTTTTTTTAGAATGTAAAAAATTCATGGCAAAGAAAATAATATTTGGAGTACAACATTAGAGAGGGACTCTACCACGAGATAATCAAAATGACATAGTTAAAACGCTACAAGACACTTGAAATGACGACGTTGGTTCCATTGCTAAGGCACCATCGTTTATGTAACTATGGTAATCTATGCCCGACCTTTTATCGCAAATTCAAAAGATTACCCAATTAGGGTTGAAGTTTGTGGAGGCTGCAAGGTGTTTATGGTGATGCAGAGGTCTCATCACAACTCTAAGCAAGAAACTTGTTCAGCCTAGGTAATAGATTAGATCAATTTATGTGGATTTCCTATAAAACTCCTTAGAGTTATTAAGTTCACCTTGAATACCAGGGGACTGGAGGAGTTGCACCGAGGTTCTTTCTTCATAGATCTCTACAGATGATTCTGTTTCCTTCTAAGTTCTTAGTTACGTCCCTTCTTGAGTTTAATATTGCAAGAAGTTGTTAGAGTTGCTTAGAAAGTATACCTGATGCATGGATAAACCTTCGTACTATTCACTTTATTGTCCGTAAATTGTGGATGGTCAGTGAGAACTGTACTCTTCGAGAGAGAGCTAGTCTTCTGCTATAATGCTTTCCTAACTAGTTTATAATTAGTTGCTCTCTTATATTTGTAATAGTGAGTTCAATAAGAGAGCTTAGGTTGTTAAATTTCCTTGCAAACCTTCTATTGTTTGTCTCTTTCCAAATTTCTTGAAGACAAGTTGCTACTGCCACCATAAATATTTCATGTTTATACTTAAAGATATGCAATTGAGATATCTCTTATATGATATCTGTGAGAAATCTATTGCTTGATTTAGGGGCACATAGGTTAGAAATTCTAATCCACACCTCTTTAGAGAAACTGTACTTGAAGAAGAGATGACCCCTATTCTCCTCCTCTAATTTGTAAAGTATACAATGTTTAAAAGAGGATAGGAACTTTAATCTATCCATAGTGCTTAATTTATTTAGCATAGTGAGCCAAAGTAAAAGAAGTCATTTGGTTTAAGAACCTTGCACTAAACTAGTAACACCACCATATTCTTGTACCTACCCCAACCATTAGTTTCTTTGCTTTTCTGTTAGTAATTTCTAATACAAAAACTCCATCCCCTAAGTATATATCTTCCTCCCCCCGGTATCTGTATTGGGGAATGAGACATAGTCTCAATTTTGCTAAGGAAAGAGACCAATTGTCATTTTGAATTAACTCTTAAAGCTTAGCTTTCTTAGAGAATCTAGCCAATAAATGCCTGGCCAATTGATTTTGAATCAAAGCCCTATGACCAGTCCAGTTATGATACCATAGAAAGATTTTATATCTTGCCCCCATTTAGCTTGTGACATGATGTTATACTTCTTCCCTCAACTTGGGAATTGTATTGAAGAACCAAGATTTGTTATCTTTAATACTTATTGTCTAAAAACTATCCCCTTTTAATATATATTTGTGAATCCATTTGATCCATAATGATTCTTTCTCTCTTAGGATTCTCCAAATTCTCTTTATCATTGGAAATCTGTTGCTCTTGCTAACTGAACTCCAAACTTAATCCACCTGCGTCCTTCGATTGTGCTTCCAATTCACTTTAGCTATTCCTTCCTTACCTTTCCCTTTACCCCATAAAAATTGTTTCATCATTTTTTCCATTATTTTAATCAAGCCTTTGGAGAGGAACATTTAAGAGCACCAATAAATTTGGATTGACATTATAACATACTTCAAGAGTTGTAGTTTACCTCCATAAAAAAGGATATTATTTATCCAAGACTCCATTATTTTTTGAATTTTTTTATTAGAGGAAGGCATTCTCGAAATCTTAGTCTCTTGGAAGAGATATGAATGCCCAAACATAGAAAAGGAGAATCTTGTTGTTTCATTCTAGAAACTTGTGACAAAGAATCTAAGAGGTGAGATGCACTTTTGGACAATAAGAAATAGTTTTTTTGAAAGTTAATAATCAATCTAGACAACTCCTTAAAACTTTGTAGAGTACTCATCAATAGTGAAATAAAAGGAGTATTAGCCTTACTCAGGAGGATAAGATCATCTACAAAACATAAGCTAGTAAATGAAAGCAACTTACATTTGGAATGATATTTGAAGATGGAGGTAGTTAAAGCTTTGTGTTTCAATAGAAGGGTGAGAACTTCCATGCAAATAAGGAATACATAAAGAAAAGAGAATCCCCTTGCCTAAGTCCTTTTTTGCCTTTAAACATCTCTGTTGGGCTTTCATTAATCAATACCTCATAAGAAGCAGTCGTAATGCATTCTTGATTCTATTTGATAAATTTTTGAGGAAATCTCATAACAGCCATAGTCTGCAGCAAGAAGATCTAATTAACATTACCAAAAGCTTTTTATAGATCCACTTTAATAGTATATTTTTAGGGCTTTTACTACGTGTAAACCCTTTCAAAGGCTCCTGCAATATAAGGATATTATCTCCAATATATCTACTGCTCATAAATTCCCCTTGATGCTCACTGATGAGTAAGTGAAGAACCTCTTTTAACCTATTTTTCAAAACTTTAGCGATGATCTTATAAAGAAAATTAGTACAATAGATAGTTCTAAAATAATTCCATTTTGTCAGGTTAGAATTCTTGGGAACTAAACATAAAAAAGTCTTATTAACTTAAGCAATACTTCATTTTGGAAAAACTCTTGCACGACATTTTAATGAATCTCCTTATTTTATCCTAAGTTTTTTGAAAGAAAAGACCATTCAATCCATCAGCCATTTATGTTAAACACCACCTTATCTATCTCCTGATCAGTGACAGGTCTAATTAGCAAAAAGGCTTCTTATTCAGGGATCTTAAGGGGATCTTAGCTATGACAAATTGCCTAAGATCCACTACATTTCCTACAATATTTCCTTCTGTTCCTAGGAGATTTTGGAAAATTTTCCTAGCTTCCTTAGCAATCTCAACTTACCCAAATAAAGTTTCCCCGTATTGGAATTTTATGGAGGCAATTTTATTGACATTTCTTCTAGTAGTCGTTGTATTGAAGCAAAATTAGTACATATGTTCTATCCTTTATCTAATTAATAATGGCCCTCTGCTTTAATAAGAAATAATGATTATCCACTATTTGCATATAGGTCTTAAGAGCTTCCCTCTCCTTAGCAACTAGAGTGCAATGACTTGGGTTAGCTTCTAGGGATTTCTAGATTGCTAAGAGCTTTTCTTGCTTCTTCTATCTCCTTTTTGGTATTTTGTCTCCTGACATTTAATACCTTCAATTCCTGTTTTATAGCCTTAAGTTTTTGCATACAAATATATTGCTTAGTACCATAAGTCTTAAACTTCATTCCCTTAGATATTGCTTCATGAAAGTCCTCCACATTAACCAAGAAATTATTAAATCTGAAAGGGTAGTGAATACTAACCTTTTTAAACAAGTTAACCACCTTGATATGACTATGATAAAAAAATTCCAGGGTCCCAAAAAAATGGCTTTACTTTCTTAAAAATAATTTAACCAATCCACGTTCACCATAGCTCTATCCAATTTTTTTTTCATATGAACTAATTTGAGCTTTGTTTGTTAGACCAATTGAACCTTTGATCTTCAGATTTTAAATCTATTAATTCCACATCCTGCATACAATCAATCATGAATGAGGTGTAGTTAAGTAAATTAAAATTCCCATCTACCTTTGACCTAAAGAGAGTGGAGTTGAGATCCCCACTAATTATCTATGGACCTCTAACTTATGCTTTTAGTCTTTGAAAAGAAGTCCATAACTTAGTTCTTTGAAAAACTGTATTCAAACCACATACAAAGGTTTCTAAAGCATAAAAATTTTCCATTTTGAAGAAAAGCTTTGTATAGATAAACTGCTCACTAGTTTCTAGTTCTTCCACATCTAGAAATTCCTCATCATAAACAATAATAATTCTTCCATAGGTATGGCAATGGTGGTTTGTGAGAAAATTCCATTTGTTGCCCAAACAACTTAATTTATTTAGATTTTCTACACTAATTTTGGTTTGTAATAGAAAACATAATGATGGTTTTTCATTTAGAAAAAAAAAATCCCTTACAACATTAAGCTTAGAAGGTTGTTTATTCCCCTAACATTCTAGACTATTAGAGTCATATGAAATTGCTTTTTCCTTTAGAGCCTTTGCTGCTACTCCTATTGCTCTTTCAGGATGTCACTTGTTCAAATTGTTCCTCTTAGGTAACTCCTCTTTGCTGATTTGCTAGTAGTTATTGAGGATATTCTTTTTGCTATATGCCATGGTCTGTATGGCAGGATTATTCCCACTATCTTGGCTTTCATTTCCCCTCTGGTACACTAACAGATTACTTGTGAGACTCAGTGTTTGCTCCTGGATTTCTAGTGGTTGAATAGAATCTAGAAAGTTATCAATTTGGACGCTCTCATCTTTATTATGTGGTGCACTTTTGACCTTATCCATACTCCTTTGACCTTCATGGTTTCCTATCAATTTTCCTGCTTCCACCGACACTTTGTTAACTTCAGAATTAACTGACTCCATTCCCATCACCTCCTAATAGTCTCTTTTAATGAAAACTTTCTCCGTTGGTTTCCATTTTTTTCCTTGTGCTTTAAAAGAAGGTTTCCATTGGCATGTAACTAATACTTTGTCTTCTCTAAGAGAATGCCCATCTGTCAGCCCTAGAATTGGAATGCTATCTTTCATTTCCTTACAAATATCCATATTCACACATAATTTAACAAATCTAACACATTTCCTCAAAGCAGTTATTTCATCCATACAAATTGATTTTCCCAAATAACTAGCTAGTATACTCAAACCTTTAGTTGTCCAATATTTCGAAGGAATATTTTATATATTCACCCATAGAGGAATACTTTTCAATCTTATTTTCTCTAATTCCACTCCAGGTTTCCAATTTTGAAGAAATAAAGGAAGTTGAGAAATGTACCAAAGGCCTTCTACAATTACCGTTTGAGCTTCAGATTTAAAGGAGAAGGTAAAGATTAAGTTATATTCCTCAGTTAACATTACTTCCAATAAACCTCTACCTTTCCAATTTCTCTGGGTCCAAGTTTATTGTCCATATCTTTCTATCCACTACTTGTTGTTTTGATAGTATACACACTGCCTGATAGAGATGTCATTTTTGGTGGGGGATAGGTGGTGGTGTTGAGTTTGGGGGAGGTATAGGTTGATTAGTTGAGTGGGATGGAGAATAGAGGTGGAAAGTTTATCTCCATAATGTAGTTTAATGGGTGTCTGATGTTGTTTGTTATTTGGTTTTGTAGGAAACATGCATAATGTTAAGGCCAGAAACAACAAAAAGGTTATCGATGAAGCAGGGAATTTGAGTTGGGAAGAAAAGATGAGGAGAAGAGGACAGAATGGTATAGATCTAAGGTTCGGATCAACTGGTTGGAATACAAAAGGTTTAGAGAGATATAGGAATTTCTCTCTCAATAGGTGAAAGGTATTTCTCCTTTATCAAAGTGGAAATTCTACTGAACCCTTTTGGATGCTTTGAAATGAAAATTACTTATCCAAATTATAGTGCACAAAAAATTATAAAATTTGTACTTTACGTATTTATGAAATACTTCATTTTGGAATCTCGTAACTTAGGAAGGTTTTTCTTTTAAATCACATCCTTGTTAAGTTGATTTTGTATAACTCTCTCTCTTGCACTTTCAAAATCACTACAAGAAAAGTAGGGATTAGCGACGGAAAATTACCAACCGAAAATAAACCGTTGCAAATTACCGACAGAAAATCAATTTTTGTTAGAAAAATTGTTGGAAAAAGTTTCATTTAGTGGCGGTACTAATATCTATCGCTAAATCATCCTAAAAAATTTTACAACGAACATTAGCGACGGTATAAAATGCCCGTCGATAAACTCAAAAATTTTTAGCGACGGTATAAAATGCCCATCAGTAAAGAAGGTGGGAATTATTGGTGGAATAAAAAACTTTTGAGTTTGCTGAAGGAAATTTGTCCGTTGGTAAATTCTTTGATGGGAAAAATTTCATTTAGTGGCGGTACTAATATTCATTGCTAAATATTAAGGAAAATTATCTTGGCAAAATTTGCGACAGACTTTAGTGGCAGGAATTGTTGACAGAATAAAAAGTTTTGAGTTTACCGATGGAAATTTTTCGTCGATAAATTCTGTCGGTAAAACCAAACAACGTCGTTTTTTTTAACTTTAAACTCACCCACCATCTCCACCGCCTCCCCCCCCCCTCCCACTTGCATCTTGTTCTTCCTTCTTCCTGCTACGTCTCGAAGCTCAACTGACTTCTGCACGTAAATCGTTAAAGAAATTTTCTTGCTTGTTCTATCCATATTCATGGTTTTTCCTAGGTTTTGGATTTTAGCTTCTTCTCTACTCTCTCTCACATATTCTGTTGTTCTTCTTGAAACGTCCCCATACCATTATGTGCATGCATAGTTATAAGTACTTGTTTATAAATTTTTTTGGATTTGTCCATATCTTGGTCAACTCAACTCAAACTTGTGGCTTATTTACTTTGTTCAGGTTCCTTTTTAATTGCTAGTTGTTTCTATTTTCAAAGCGTTCTTAAATTCTGATTCTGGTAATCGAATATATAGATGTTTATAGTGAAAGACAATATCTTATTTGGGCCTTTCTTTGTTTTTGTCAATTGTTGTTTCCATTTTTTTTGTGGTTGGTGAATGACTTTTGTTATCTCTTTAATCATGATGAGTGTATTTTCTCTTCTATTGTAAACTTTGTGGGTCAGTACATATGCAAGTTTTTTTTTGTTTCTTTTTATTGGAAGAAGATTGGGAGTAAGAAATTGAAAAAGTCGGTGACATCTTATATTTCTCTTTATTTTACTATGTTTTTCTACGTTAAGATTGATGTGTTTTGTGTTGTTTCTATTATGTTTAATGGTAATAACATTTGTAAGGATTTATTCAATTATTTATACATGTTTGATTATTTTATTGGTTAAATTTATTATCTTTGATCTTAATATTGGATTTGTGATTGTCCACCATAAATTTTAAGAATTGTACGAAGGACTAACATGTGAAGTATGATTTGCACACTAGGATTGTTATTCACACCTAGATAATCAACTATATATGATACTTGAAATTTCATATAAGTGAACCTCAAAACATTAACTTTTGTTGAATTGATTTTTTCATTATTTATTTATTTTATTTTTTAGTTATTTAGTTTAATTATCTTTAATCATCTCTCTATTTTTATTTAGGTAGTTTTATTAACGACTAAATTTAATATAATTAGTAGCTAGTTCTTTATGGGGTGATACTTTGAAATCTCACCATTGGACATTGAAGATTGGGAAGATCTTAATATTTCAAAACATTACTTTAGTTACCTTGAAGCTTAAAGTGAAATATTAGTTGGTTACTTGGAGGGTAGTACAAGAAGATTACTAAGTCTCAGCTAGCTGCAAAATCTTGACTGCTATGATAGTTGAGATTGTTGTCGTTAAGTCATCCTGCCCCTCCCTAATAAATTAGCTGAAATCTATAAGAAAATAATCTTGTTGGAGAGTCTAGCATTCTAATTGTAAGAGTCTTTATGTAGACTTTTTGAGTGAAAACAAGCATAGTTGATGTATGTAAGTTAAAGCATCACCTTGAGCCCATGATGAAAAAGGGGAATATTAATTCAAGGATGGGATATGAATTTCAGGTTGAAATATGTTACCAAAGAGAAAATATGATATAACATAAATGTATATGAAATTTATGTTTTAATATTAATGCTTAATAATTATAACTTACTAACATAAATATTGCCTTATGATAGGACCAATCAACTTTCTATTTTAACAAATTAAATATTGAAACAAATCAAAATATTATCAACAGATAACTCATAACTGTTTAAATTATACATCAACTATAACATCATCAATAAAATTTTAAAAAATAGTTTTTAGTAAATTTACTGACGGAAAAACAAAGTTTGTCAGTAAAAGCAATCGAGGTACCGACAGAAAACTAAAAACCTTCGATAATGACAATATGAATTTACCGGCAGAATAACCAAATCTATTGGTAATTTTTTTGACGAACAACTCTTTTTCGTCGGTAAATTTACCGACCGAAGACATAACCGTTGGTATATTCACCGATGGTACACAAAATTTCTTTCAGTAAATTTAACTATGGTTGTATCTCTAACGTCTTAGTCTATCGGTAAATTTCATCGCTAAATAAGCTTTCCGACGGAATGTGTAAACATTCCATTAGTGATTTCTGTCACTAAACTCCATTTTGCGTGTAGTGAATCTTTAGGTTTGAAACTCAATTTTAAATTGCCTTAATAATGTTTTTCTCTTATTTTAAGTTGAACCTTTACTTTTGGTTCGATTCTTAAGTAGCTTTTTTTATTTCATTTTGTACTTGTTAGTTTTATATTTATTATATTCATATTTAACAACTATAAGTACCTATATTTGAAAGCTATTGAAATGAAAATTGTTTATTATAGTCAATAGAAAGTTATGTTGCATCTTTTCCTTTAAATAATTATAGACGCTTAAGAAAGGATCTAGTCCCATGTTAATTTAGTTAATATAGGAAAAAAGTTGTAAGCAATTATGATTGCCATGTCATCATCATCTGTAAATAGCTTAAATCTTAAGACAATAATTAAAGAAAATATAATTTTGTGGAGGCAGGTACGTTGGCAAAAAATAAATGAATTAAATGAAAATAAATTTGAAAATCTCAGTACAAATTGGAATACAATATTGCACACGTCCATGCAACAGTTGAATAGTGTTTGAAAAGAAAAGGACAGAAACTGAGCAAAAGAAAAGGGTTCCCAGTTGGTGGGAGGGGAGTACATAATAAGAAGGAAGTAGGGTTTTCACTTTCACCTTTTGAGCCCAAGCAAGACAGGAGCTCCAGCATTATTGATCCAGTCAAAAGTGGGTTTGAAGAATGCACCAGGAGTGAAAGTAAGCGCCTCGTTTCTGCCAAGAAAATGGACACCCTTCCATTTGACCCTTCTGTTGGTAACGGCACCCGGTCCACTGTTACCATATTCAGCATAGTACAAAGTATTCTCATATGGTTGTCCTGGCCAGGCAAGCCATCCTTCAGGTCTGATCAAATCACCCAATTGGGATTCCATCACGACAGTTCTTGAAAATTCCTTCCATGGCCTGCCCAAGTACGTTGGGATCTGAAGCCTTGCAGCAACAAGCTTCTGTTCAGGGACAATCCTGCAGTTGTGAATAACAAGTCCAGTTGGTTGTCCATTTTCTTTCCTTCCATCTGCTGTCACAGTGTTGGCTTGTGATGGATTTGGCATCCTCACGATGATCAGAGAGTTTTGAATGACGACTGCCCCATAACCAAACAAGAAATCTACGGTACCAGAAATCACACAGTTGCGATAGAACTGACGTCCTCCTTGATAACACAATGTGTCTTGATAACCATCTAGCCTGCAGTTGTAAAAAACTGACATATCAGAGTTTACTCGGAGTGCAACAGCCTGGTGACCGTCGGGACCTGCTGTGTTCTGGAATCCCATTGACCTTGCAATGAACCCGCGGCCGTCGGCTTCAACAACTGTACCACACAAAATCGATATAAGAATCCATTCCAAACATTTATATATGTATTTAGTTTCTAAATTTAACTTACTGAAGGTGGCAGTCCTCCAGGTGTTAACGCCATCTTTGAAGCTCTTTTTTCCGGTGAAGATGGTCTTCCTTGGGCCATCACCATACATGTACACATTAGGCACTTCCACTGTGACAGTCTCGGTGTAGATTCCAGCCTTAACATAGATAACACATCGACCCTGGGCGTTCTTGGGGCAAGCATTAAGAGCTGCCGCGACTGACTTGAATTGACCGCTTCCGTCAAGAGCCACAACTGCATTTGGTGGAAGCCTGCCATTGTCACGAGCGGCCAAAAGCTTGCGATCAGCAGCAGAAACCCAGGTGGGATAGCCGTTTTCCTGAAGAAGCCTTCCATTTGTGCTTGGTATGTTGAATTGGAGTCCAAAAGATTTGAAGACATCAGAAATCCTACCAAGGATGTTTAGGACATTGTCTGTAAGCTGACTGCCAAAATCAGTGGACTTCTGAACCTCTCCTTTTAGTTTTTCGTTCTGGAACCCATCAATGCACAATTCTTGGTACGAGATAACATAACTCAACCAAATCCTGAAATCTTCTGAATGTTCAGCTAAGCTTTCCATATCACTGTCGCTTATCTTGGTGAATGTAGAGTTAAGAGACTGAACGGCTTTGTTCAACAACTCCTTGCAATCTTCCAGAGCGACTTTTGAATGGGGATCATCGGTGACCTTGACCACAAGATCTTCGCTCAGATTCAGGGATTTCTTCAAAGAGTCTTGAATAGCTAAAATACCTGTTCTGATGAACTCCTTCGGATCAGTAGAATTCACTTTGCTAAGGGTCTGGGTGCAGACTTCCTTATAATCAGTGGGTTGGCACATCTGGCTAACTGACTTCATCTGTGGTGATGAATTTTTATCATCGGAACGGCCACGGTTGACTGTAGCAACCACTCCGATGACAACTCCGACGACAAGAATCAGGGAAACCCCTGAAACTATAACTTTATTCATTGTTTCTTTTGTTTTGGTTTTGTCTGTTTTTTTTTATTTATTTCAGTATCCCTCCGATAAGTGGTGCCAGTTTATTACAGGAAGAGGGCACAATGTTATCGGAGAGAAAAGTAAAGAGATACTTTAATCTCTTTTATTTTGGATGAAGAAGAAGTGTGACAATGACTGTATTTATAGGCTCTGAACCATCTTAAAAATAGGTCTTTTGCATGGAATGAATGGACGTCAAGTGTATTGATGGCAACGAATGGTAAGCCATTAAATTAGTAAGTGATAAGACAAATTTCAGCCAATACTCCAAAATGGCATTTCTATTTTTAAGCCAAAAAACAAAACAGAACTTATACCAGATACTTTCAAAGCCTCCACTTGTGGAAACCCCACAACTAAATTAATACACATGTTCCTTTAAACATGAAATACTCATGAAAACAAAACTACCTAATCATCATCCACCTTTGTTATTGACTTTTAAACATTTTTTTCCATATCTTGATCATTCATGTCTAACCAAAAATCCCTTTTTTCTTATATTATATATTTGAATGAACAACCTTCATATATAATTGCATACTAAATGTTTTATTATATATATATACACACATAAAATCATATAAATTTATTACTGGACATGTCAACATCTCTACGAAATCTTTCCAATTGAAAATGCTTCTATAATAAAATTCTATTTAAATATAGGGTTAATAGTATGATCTTTTTATTTTTATTCTTATATTTTAGAAATTAGTATATATCTCTTTATAGTATTGGTTAGTTGCCATATAATCTTTTATTATATTATGTTAATTTTTTCACTAATTTATAATTCGAAATAAAGTAATATTAGAATTTATGAATTTCAATATTATATTACTTTGAGAAAAAAATAGATAAAAATTAATAAAATATGAAAGGAGAAGTTATATAGTAATAAAAATATTATAAAGATATAAGCTATAAGTTTTAATATAAGAGAACTAGAAAAAAAATCAAATCACAAAATATCATAATGTACATTTAACACTTAACTCTATGTTTAATTTTCATAAAAAAAATGATATTTATCTATCCATTATCATGTTAACTCAAATGATGTAATATTTTTATGATCTTTATTATAAAATTGTTATTTACAGACTCTATTTAAATTGGTAACTTATTGTGCACCCTTTCAACTAACTAAATATAAATAACAGAAATTTTTATTTTCTTGTATTAAATCTATATTATACGTTAATTTGTAATTATAGAATTTACTTTTTATTAAAAACACGATTGTAAACCTATATATCTTATAAAACTATATAATGCAGTAATGCAATGTTGAATTATCATAAGAATAAGATAAGTAATAAAGTTGACTTTTGAGCTTAGATTCACTTTAAATTTATTAATTAATATTTAATAAGAAAAGAAATCTCCAATACACTATTAAAGATGCATGTGACAGCCAATTTTTAATTAAAATATTAATTGCTTTTCGTTAAAGATTAAAAACTTCTGTTGTTAATTTTCCACTAATATAAGTAATCTTTATTTTTTTAATTACAATAAAAATTAATTTAAACTACTGATTGTTAAGTCTAAAATTTTATGAAGATAGTTTTATTAATAATAAATATTTATAACAAAAAATCGGTAATTTATTTTGAATTCCATGTGCGTAGATGGGTATATCAAAAAGGAAATTCCCTTCAAGAGTGAGATGTGTCAAAATTTTCAGGTGAAGTTTAATAATTAAAAAAATCAATTTGAAGCCTTACGATTAAATATAAGAAAATTGAGTCTGATCTCGTGTGGCTATAGTTTAAGATTATTTTAAAATAGGATTGTCAAATGATTTCAAAGTTTAAAATGTGCTTATATTACGAACATTTCCAATTGATTTTGGAAGTATTTTGGAAGATTCAGAGTTAATGAAAACATTTTAAAGTTCAGTACATGCCCATTAGATGAAAAGTAGTGCCGATCAATTCAAAGGTATGAAACATATACTAATGCATATCGTTGAAAAATTGGGACAAGATCCGATTTTGTGTACAGTGAAATAAAGTTAAATTAATTTGTTTAATTTTTTAAAAGTCAAGATTACTTTAAATTCTATAACATGATTGATTCATGAACATAATAAAACATATTGCTCCTTTTCTTATCTATTTTATTATGTTTTATATGGACTTCACGACTTTTGTTTGGAATTGTCAAGGATGTGGCAATTCAAAATTTCACCGTT
>JANZLC010000005.1:17854709-17872209 GCA_026413385.1 Erythroxylum gracilipes | reverse complement strand
TATAAGTGCTAAACTGGACTACTTTCACTTATCATCGAAATTGGAGTTGAACATATCATCATTTTATTCTAAATCGAGATTTGCATAATATACTTATTAACATTATTAACTAAGGAATGTTGACATGAAGACTATTTCTAGATGGCCCTAATTCATTTCGTTGGGAGAAATGAGGCAAAATTGTCCCTACTGAAAAAATAAACAATGCAGACAAAATCTCCACTTCATACACTAATCATCGTTTGCCTTCCATGGCCGATCTTCTGTTTCAAGGTATTTAGTATCATCCGAACAACGTCACTTTCCTTGTTATGTACATCTCATTTCATTTTATGAAGCTATTATATATATTCACATTTCATGGTATATACTATATGATATTTTAAGCTTCCTTGAATCTCGACGATGACATGTATGGCCATAGAGGCAGGAGCGATGTCACAACGATCAGTAAAAGATTAGGAAAATAGGTTATTTTGGAAAATTTTTCAATTCCACATACTTCGCCTGGTCATTCATGTTTGCATGTCACTTCAATTTCGATTCGTTTAACGGTTTACTAATTTGACAATATATAAGTTCTACACTAATTGTGTTTTAGGTAAACACAATCAATACTGGAAGTTCATCTGGAGAACTTATCTTCCATACTAAATATGATGACTTATTCACTGTATCCTCTACAAGTTTAGCTATAGCAGAAATGTTGCTGCAAGAGGGTGTGAAAATCCTACACTTGAGGGAAGAACTTTCACTGTTTCAATTGGTGCCTTTGAACCTGCAAGAACCCTTCTCGGGAATCCAGACATTGGGGACTCGTTTACCTTTACCAACTCTCATTTATTGATGCAATCAACTAGACTCAGCTTTAAAGTTGATTTACTGTTGTATCTGTTAGAATTTGTCAAACAACCTCTCTACTAGTTAGGGGTTAAGTTGCGTACTATTGAGTGTGGACTGTTATTATTTTTGTTATATCACTGTATGGATTGTTAAACTTCTAATTCAAAGTTCTATTACTCCATATATCATATTATTATATTGATACAATTATTTAATTTTTTTAGAACTAATTTTTGCAATATGAGTAAATATTAATGATTAATTAATACTACTGTTTAACACTTAAAATTATGTTGTGTGTGTTTTTTAACAATACGTTGTAAACATTCGAAATAAACCTCCAATAAAACATATCTTAACTATGATAGATTATAAAAATGTTAGTTTAACAATTTTGAAAAATGTCAACCCTTTGGTAAGGATTTAGGCAAATGGTCACCAAATGTGTTGCAAATTACTATAGAACCTTTGGTGACGATTTTTTTGAAATCGTCACTACATGTGGGCAATTTAGTGACGATTTTCAAAAATGGTCACTGAATGTAAAACAATGAAAATCATCACCAAATGTTGATCTTTTGGTGACGCTTCCAAATATCGTCACCAAATGGTCACTTTTAGCAATAATGTCAAAAACGTGGTAAAAAACCAAACGTCAATTTAGTGATGATTTTATATAATTGTTACCAATTGTGAATCCTTTGGTGATGATTTTAGACATTGGTCACCTAATATTTAACAAATTATGGTGACGATTTCTGAAAAGCATCACTAAAAGTTCATTTAGCGACAAATTTCTGAAATCGTCACTCATTGTGGATCATTTTGTGATGATTTTTGGTAATCGTAACTAGATTTTCACCATTTGATGACGATTTTGTCATTCGTCACGAAATGTTGATCCTTTTGTGACGCTTTTTTAGTTAGTCGCTAAAGGCTTAGTTTTAATGATGATTTGAAAAATTATCGCAATATGATAACTTTTGCCGACGATTTTGCAAACATCGCAAAAAAAAGCATAGTTAAATGTCTACTTTGTTGTAGTATATGATATGTGTAAAAAAAATTTATAACTCCTAAAAACTATATTCTTATCTTGTCCTTAAATTCATCAATGTAAAAATCAAAGTAGTAATGTAATAAACATTAAAATTAATAACTCTACCCTTAGTGAGTCAAATTCTTGGCTTCATCTTACTAATTAAACAAAACATTCAAGATAAAATGAAAACACAATTCCACTCCCATTCCTAAGTTATCAAATCCTTAATTGGTATTCGAATAGGTTCTCATTGAAAAAAGGTACAAGGAACCTCAATTTGTAATCTATTGAAACTATGGGTCAATAATCATTCCTAAAATATGGTTCAGAAATTGGCTTCCATTCTTCCACCTTTTGAATCACATTCAAAATTAAAGGCAAAAATTTAAAGATTATATTTTACCTTTTAATTGAGAAAAAAAACTTTTAGGTTCAAATATGAAATAATATAAAACAAAATTAAGATTGGAAGTTACATGCTTGATACTTTTTCATGTTAAGGCCTAGAAATATGAAATATGTTAAAATTTGTGCATAGATGGACATGCTTATGCGTAATTATGGATTGTTTATAACAAACTATGATGAATCAATTGCTCAATTGTTTCTCAAATATTTTTGCTTAGCTCACAATAGGAATCAATGATACAACAATTTAAGAAACAAAGATCCGATGACACTTAGTTTGCCTTATTTAATTTCAATTTTTAATAATACGTGAAATGAGAAGGAAGATTAGATAAAGAAGGAACTTGTATTTAATTTATAGAAGACTTTGCACGTACTCCTAATCCTTTTATGACATATATTTATTACTTAAAAAAGGCAATATGCTTTATAGTTAATTCTTTTAACAAAGACATTGTGCTGACACATATTATATATTTTTACAATAACTGAGAATATTTATTGGCGCATCATTAATCCGTAAGGCCTACAAAATAAATAAATATCCAAATCTTGTATGTAAATTGTTTTGTAAGAAAAGAACTGGAGTATTATTAAAATTGGACCTTTTGAAATGGTTAAATCAATTGAATGGTGAAACAAACATCAAAATTATTTTAACAATTTTTTACATGATGAAATTTTTAAGTTTAAATTAATTTATGTAACTTTACATGATATTTTGATTTTTTTTCTTAATTTACTTAAGCATATATTTGAGGGTAATATTCACATTTTTTTACCTAATTGTGGATGTGAAAAAAAGATCCCGCTTTAAGTTTGAGATTTCATTAATATTTTAATTTGACAATATTTTAAATAATCAAAATTTTCAAAATATTTATCCTAAACATTTTCTCTCTTAAATTAATTATAAAATTGAATTGCAAAAGCACATAGACCAGGGCGAGTTTTTAAAGGAGAAGAATGAGGTAATTTTGACATGGTTTAAGAATAAGACAGGACAACGAGTTTATGGATAACGGGATGATTGGAACCCATAAGTTGTATTAGTTTTGGCATTGAAAGATGATACTTTTTCTTTGTTATCTAAAAGATATGAAATTATAATTCCTCTACCCTTCATTATCTTCTTGCTGCCTATCAGATATGCCTTGAATTTTAGTGAATGGTAAAATTTTAGAAGCTAACCAACACAGGATAGGGATATGGGACCAGCATCGATCTCATACTAGACTGAGAGATTTCTAAGTTAAAAGCAAACAAGCCCCATTGTCAAATGTGGGACAAGTGTCGAACTTATGACTAAATTTTGAGGATGTGTAAAAATAGAGTTTTAAGTATAATTAGGCTTCTGTAAAAATAGAGTTTTTGTGATCTTAGACTTATGTAGAAGTAAAGTTTCACAGTACTTAAACTTCTTACATATAACCCTAGGCTATAAATACCTTAATAAATTTCTTTTAAAGTAGAACCCTTGTTTTCTTATGAAGGTTTTTGTCATACTTCTCCTTGTATTGTCTTTCTCATAGTCATAAAACAAATTTATCTCCTAACCTGTAGAAGTAGGTCATATACTGGATAAACCACGTAAATTCTACGTTTTTCGCTTTGTTTATTTCCTTCTTATATAGTTTTTGTATGTTTAACATTTTGTATTAAAGCAATTGGTACCTCAACAATTAGTATCAGAGTATAGGTTTTGCTATCAAAATGTTTCTTTATAAGTTCGATATTGAGAAATTCAATGGATCAAATGATTTCACCATATTGAAGGTTAAGATAACGTTGGTTTTTACTTAGCAGGGATGCGTAACATCATTAGAATGAAAAGAAAATTGTCAAAGAATTTGGAGGCATTAGAGAAGGAGGAGATTTTGTCAAAGATACACAATGTTTGTTTGGAAAATGAAACACAACTATTACCATCATGTCTATAAATAAAATAGGCTTCCCAATAATTACTATTCAGATATGGGAATACAACAACCAATAACCAACATATGCTAAAGCAATTCTTTAGAATTAACCAATTAGTAAGTAAACCTCCTAGTAGACGCACATGGACACAAGTAGTTGGAGAGCAAAAATATAGAAATAAAGCTTTGTTACTCTCCTCTAAACAAAACATGTGAACATGAGTTTGTGTCCCCTCTTATTGAGATCTTAAAAGAAGGAGTTGCTAGATGGAAAGCAACAATCATTGAACATTTCATAGATACAAAAGCATCATACTGTGTAATGAAAATATAGGCGTTCACAACTTAAAGACAGTATGGACTTATAAAGGTGCTGGTGAATGAAGAGGACATATTCTTTTTTAGATTCTCCATCAATATGGTTATCATGATGGTAATAGAAGTTTAACTAGGAATATTTAAAACAAATCTCTCTTCGTACAAAATTGGATACTTGAATTATCAATTGAAGATATTTGATCCACAAATGTCCTTATATGGATGTGTATACATGGTGTGCCACTTGAATACTGGACCACCAATAGGTTAAGTTACATAGCTAGTTTCATTGGTAAACCTTAATGTTTAGACTAAGCCACTACCGAAATTAAAATAGTTAACTATGCAAGAGTATGTATGTTGCTAGAAGCTATTAGTAAATTGCTAAGTGAGATCCCAATAATAAGGCTTAATGCCATATGGAGCTTATAGAAGACATAGAAAGAGTCACATATGTGTGGAAGAATCATATAGCGGTTAAGAAAGTTTGACAACTAATAGTTAAAATCTTTAAAATAAGGGAAGTTAGTAAGTTAACTTTAAAGGAAAATATAGACGGGAAAAGTAGAGAAGAGGTGGATAATAATATTCAGGAGGATCATGATCAAATAATGAGTGAGGATTTGGAAACTAATGGTGGTGGTCATAGTAAGACAATCACAAGAACCATTGCAGAGAATACCATAAAGTATGTGCAGAAATTCATCATGGCCATAAAGATTCAACCTCCAGCATTTTATGTTGTAATTATCATGTCTCTATTAAGGAGAAGAGTTTTTCTTCTTCATGGTAGACTTCCTTCTTTTAGGAGTGATATATGGACTTAATCATAGATTTTAGAGAAGTGAGTTGTAAACAAACTCAAAGACATGTTACTTTTTTATTAATAACCTTGGCTTATCCTAAGAGGCTTCAATTTGATCCTTAATCTAGAAGAAGCATAAAGGAGTGTTAACCTTAGAAAATACTATGATGAAATCAGTCGTTTCATAGTAGCTTTAAGATGGAGGATCTCCCTTGTAGAAGCAATTTCTTCATATGGTCTAACAATTAAAAAGGTTCATGGTTAATAAGGAAGAAGCTGGATAAGTGCATGGATAATCTTGAGTGGTTCCAGATATTTCCAAAAGCATATGCTACTTTTCATAACCCTAGATGATCACATCAAGGGTTTTAAAATCTAAAAGATCCATGTTTTGCTTCAATAACGATATATATGATTTTACTGGATTTGAAGAAGTTGTATGTAGAGGACTTAACAAGGAAGTGATTGGCACTAATCAATATATATGAATTAGAAAGACTCAAGGAATAAAGGAAGAACTTAAAAGATTCAACAGAGAGAGAGAGTAAGAAACACACAATAATCCCTATATAAAGTTAAGTTACACTTAAATAAGGCATAAACAAAACTTAACAAGAATCCTTTTATTCAAGATTGCAGGTGCTTGAGAAATAAGCTTTATTATATTACTCGCAATATTTTACCATTAAGAGCTCCAGTATGAAACAAAGATCAAGGGAATGTGGATAACTGAAGGGGATAGGAATTTTGCCTATTTTCATAGGAGAGTAATTTTTAGGAGAACATCTAACAAAATAATTTCCATTTAAAAGGACGGAAAATATTTATTAATGCAAGAATAGATTAAGGTTAAAGTGGATACATTCTTTAGTAATATACAAGGTACTCCTTCCAATGAAAAATTCTATAAAGCAATTCCTAAGAGAAGTGTTACAAGATCAATTATCACAGGAGGAAGGTGAATTATTTTCTAGGCCTCGAATAAGGTAGGATATAAAAGATGTCCTAAAGGAACTTAATCCTATAAAGGCACTAAGACCCAATGGTAAGAACATTTTATTCTACTAGAAAATATGGAATATGATAAGGACAATGATGACAGAAGTTGTGGAGGAATTTTTCAAAGAAAGGAAATTATTGGGAGAAATTAACAAAACATTAATATGTTTAATCCCTGATGGATTAAAGTAGGAGATAGTCAGTGACTACTGATCTATAGCATGTTGCAACTTTATATATTAGATAATCTCAAAAATTTTAGCTGAGAAAATGAAAAGAGTCCTATCAGAACAATTGGTTTATAGGAGCATACATTTTAAGCAGATAGATAGGGGAAAATATCCTAATTATTTAAGAACTACTCAAAAATTATTTGAGAAGAAGAAGGAGCAAAATTGCACAATCGAGGTGGATTTTAAAAGGCTTATGATTCACTTGACTGGAGCTTCATAATCAATTGCCTAAAAGGCCATAGGTTCCTTGGTGTGTTTATTAAATGGATAGAACAATGTATTACAAGAGTATTGTTAAATGCAAAACTCATTTAACACACTATTAGTCTTACGCTCAAAACTGCAAGTATAAGGGTTGTACTTGTAGTTGAAAGCGGATATCGATCCCTCAAGGATTGTGCTTAGGCACCACTTAATTTAGGTTGTTCTTTGTTTAAGAAATTGTTTCAATCAAATTTTTAAAAAAGTAAAATAAAGACAAATTTAAAAGTAACAGGGAACAACGCAACCCAAACCAAAATCGTAAACTAAGACTTAGAGAAAATCAAGATTAAACATTAGAACTTGTCATTATCCCTATTTGCTCCCCTCTAATTAATTTATTCAATTTATGCTTGACCTAAGATTTCCTAAAATTTTAGCCACCCTTTCTCAAGGTGTAACTAAATGTCACTAATTAAATAAATTAGAATTAACTTTGGGATCTCTCGATATGCAAAGCCTTTCCTCAACATTCAACTAGATATGAAGCTATCCTATAGGCAGTGTATTGATATATTGAAATCTCTTCCTAATAAATCGATAACTTGTTATTTATAGGTATATTAATCGTCAACTCTCGTTGTAAAATTAATACAGATTACCAAGCTCACTCTCTCGATTTATTTCAAGGTTTAAACATAATAAATAACACAAACATGTAT
This sequence comes from Erythroxylum gracilipes, assembly GCA_026413385.1. Taxonomy (NCBI): domain Eukaryota; kingdom Viridiplantae; phylum Streptophyta; class Magnoliopsida; order Malpighiales; family Erythroxylaceae; genus Erythroxylum; species Erythroxylum gracilipes. Next base: position 17,864,719 of record JANZLC010000005.1, on the reverse strand, counting down.
ATCATTAAATCAATAACCAAAGGTTCACAAATAGTTCAACAACAAAACCTAAAATTTTAACCAATCATAATATCCATAATATCCTCAACAATCAAATAATCCATGATAACATGTTTGAAGAGAAAGAAATTGAAATAAAACTGGACGGAGTAGCTCCTCTTCTTTGCCCAATCTGGAAAATTTGGATGACGGGGTTCTCTTTGACCAATCGAGAATGAAAACTTGAATATCCACCTATCTCTAGGCTCTTAATCTGTCTTTTAGCTCCAAGAAGCAAGTTCCACGACCTTCTGGCAGCTTTCAGGATTCTTTGTCTTTTACAGTCACAAAAACTTAAAAATATACATAAAACCTGCGTGTCTCTTTGACTTCCAGTTCCCACAATCGTGGGAATTATACTCGTGCTTCCCACAGTTGTGGGTTAACTTAACATAAACTTTCTCCATAGATTTTCCACGATTGTGAGAAACATGCCCTTTCTTACGATTGTGGGTTCTTATTCTTTAGCAACTCCACTTTTCTTCTCTTCTCTTGATCTGTAGCTCAATCACAAAGGTGTCCACTCTCCATTTCTACACTAAAATGATCAATTCCTACCCTAAACCAATATCAAACACAAAAGAACAACTATGAAGATCAAACTAAACAAAAACACACAAAACAAGTCCTAAAACCCAATAATACTAACATATGATGCAAGAAACACATGCCAAATACTTAGATAAACATATACTAATTCAAACTATCAAGTATCTTACAATTTTCTAATCAATAAAGAACCTTTAAGAAGGAAAAGGAGCAAAAGTTCCATGAAAAGGAGACCCAATCTTCCCATTCTTGTTTACCATTACCATAGAGGTACTTAACAAGCTCCTAGTCAAGGTGGTTAAGAGAACTAAGCTATTAAAATATAACACTAAATGCAAGATATGTGGAATCATAAACCTGAACTTTGTGGATGATCTCCTTTTTTTCTCAAGGGTATACCATCATTTAGTCTCCACACTCATGACAACCCTGAAGTTATTCAATAGAATTTTTGGTCTTTATATTAACAAGGAGAAGGGTAACATCAATCTATCTATCATGCTTACCATAATGCACAATGGTTAACAATCATAATAGATATCAGGATCTGAACTACCTATCACCTATCTTAGGATATTAGTTAATTCTACAAGGCCTTATTATTCAAATTTTAGGCCACTAGTAGAAAATATCAAAATAAAGTTATACAGCTAGAGTAATAAATGTCTTTTAATGGCTGGAAGGGAGCTAATATTTTTAATACTAGCCACAATGTAAGTTTACTGGGCCTCCTATCGGGTCCTTCTTAGTGTAATTTTAAATCAATTAATAAGCCACTCAGAAAGTTTATATGGAATGAGAATAAGGTAGGCAAGTTTAAGGCAATAGTTAAATAGAAAGACATTTATAGACTTAAAAATCAAGGTGGATTGGGTTTCATCAACATAAAGATAGTTATCATGACTATACCTAGAAGAAGGTCATTGATATTAATCAAGGATGGGCAATCTATATAGATAAAAGGGGTCAAACATCACTACATTCAAAAGAACAGTTTATGGAACACCAAAATTCTAGAGAAAGCCTCTACTACTCTAAGAATATTCCTAGAGATCAGGGATAGCATCAAACAATCAATATACTACAAAATTGGAAATGAGGAGATCATAAGCTTGTAGCTTGATAGATAGTCAACTTTGGGGGTGATGAATGAACAACTTGAGTTGTAGGAGCTTAAAGCCTATTTTCAGGAGGCTTACACGGTATAACTAATGCTAACTAATTGAGAAATAATAAGCAAAATGGATCAAGACACTAATTGGGGATCTTGTCTTTTGAATCCGAGCATTAATCGTGTTAAAGAGGATATGGTACTATGCACAAAAACAAACTATGGATGGTTCTCAAATTGCTTAGCAAAGAGCTTATTTTGGAACTCTAAACCTATAATAGATTGGCATAAACAAGTATGGGTGGATAAAATCCTATCTAGTGCAATAATCAATCTTTGGTTAGCAATTCAACAAAAGCTACCCAAAATTGATAGATTATCCCTAACGGTTGCTACTTATGTAGTTTCAATTAGGAAAGCATTAATCATTTATTGTTTGAATGTACATATGCTAACAAAGCATGGAAGGGAAAATAAATAGATGATATATATGCAACCCACCAGATATATGGAATGAAATCATATCATAAAGTAACACGTAAATGAAGTAAAATAGAGTATTGGATCCTTAAAGCAGCATTTTCTTACTTGGTTACAGAAGTACAGGAAGAAAGGAATCAGTGTGTCTTCATAGAGAAGTGTAGATAATATGGAAGCTCCATAACTAACATCATCAATGGCATCAGAATACATATATGCATGCACATAGAAGGAGCCATGATTGAAGAAAGAGTGAAGCGTAGATGGGAAATTGCCTAAAGAAATGAAGAGAAGAATGCTTCATCTGGGATAGCCAAAAGGATTGCTTAATCTAGATGTCACATGTAAGACATACAATATGACTTTGAAAATAGTTCCACATGCAACATGTATAACACCAGATGTTTTGTTTAAGCCTTATTTGGTTCAACTGAAGTTTTTTCACTTTATGGATTCTATGTAAATATTCCCACATTTAGCTTATAGATAATGGAATTTCCTTTTTGATTTAAAAACAAAAGGTTTTTTTGGACATAAGGTCCTACAAGAGGTAGTTGATTAAACAATCTATTTTTCTTTATGGAAATGAATTGAAATATAAGATAAAAAAATCACTTATGAATTGTTTATGTCAAAAGAATCATTTATATACCTTAAGGATAATAGAAAGTACACAGAAGAAAGATCACAATGATAATTTTAATTTAATAATCTTAGATTTGTAAGTGTTAGGGTTAAATTAAGGATGAGGATTAATCAACAATCTTTTTTTTGTTGGTTCTTTGCATGATTCATGTAAGAATTTTGTTAATATCATGTTATATAGTATAAGGACTACTTCTATCAGTAATGTAAAAGATGCTCTATAGTCCCAAGAATTAAAGAAAAAGGTCTCTGACATATATGAAGGTGGACCAAATTTGAGTCTTGTTGTTACTAAAGGAAGGAACAAGGAAAAGAATATAGAAATAAGAGTAACTCATATTCCAAATTAAACGCTAAAGTTTGTTTCATACTTTAACTATAAATTAAAAAAAAAGGAACTTTAATAGGGACTATCCATAGTAGAGGGATGGAAACGAGAAAAGCAAGACATAGGAAAAACAAGTGTTGTTATAATATAGGAGAGTTTTAAAGAAGAGGATGGAAGATCAGGTTATATTTTGATTGTAATTAATTATAATTATACAAATTGTTAGGTGATAAACATTGGCTTGTCATACCATACAAATTTCAATAAGGATTGACTATCTTCTTTTAAAGAATGGAATGGTACTATCAGATTGGGTGATGATGGAGAGTGTGTTGTTAAAGGCAAAGGTTTAGTGTAGATCAAAATGCATAATGAAATTATTAGAACATTGGATGCCTAGTATGCTTTTGAGCTTTGGAAAAAATTGATTTCTGTGGTTACTTTTGATAGTTAAAGGTATAATATTTCTAGTGATGATGGATAGCTTAAGTTGGTAAAGGGTGTATTAACTGTGATGAAAGAAAAATTACAAGATGGCATCTCTGTCTTAAAGGGAAAGTGAATAATGGGATTAGTAATTATTTCTCAATCTTCGGGATAGAAAAATGATAATACTACAATATGGTATATGTGAGTGTGTCATATCGGTGAGCAAGAGATGATGGAACTTCTTAAGGGAGCTTATTGAAGGGTGACAAACACAGGAAGGTAGATTTTTGTAAGTTTCACACACTTTGTAAAAAGTCTACTTCAAGGATATAGTATTTAGGAAGGAACATATGTTAAGACTAATTTATGGAAAGGACGTATCATGGTAAAGAATGAGCAATATTGATTCAAAGATGGTACAAATTGTAATAGAATAGCTTAGAATAGATGTTAATGGGATAAAAATTTTAGTTTAGGAGATACAAAAATGTCAGGAAGAAAGCATCAACATAGTATAACTAAGGACAAAGCAAGATGGGCCTCCAAATAACCAAAGAGATATAGTTAGAGACTCAGTCACATGTGCTCTTACCATTAGTGACAATAATAAAACTATCTTTTAAGGAACCAAAGAAAGTTAGGAGAAAGATAAACAAACAGATTTATGGTAAAGGATGTGAGGTTTCATAAGATTAAGAAATTAATTGCATCTAGTTATATAATTAAAAAAAAGTTCACACTTTTGATGATTTAGATAGTATATTGATAAAATTATTACCTGTAGAAAAGTTCAAACATAGCTTAAACTTGGTAAATTCTTATATAACTTAAGCCTTTAAGAGTAGGTATGGCAAGAAGTAATTCGTGGTTACCTATTGGAGAATTTACTCAAGGTTTAGAATTGTGAGATATGCCATAAATTTTTTAATGAACAATGAAATTTCAAAAGCTAATTAGTGATGGAAAAGGATATGGGAATGATATCGGTCTCATACTAAATGGAGAGATTTCCAAGTTAAAAGCAAACTGGCACCAATGTCAAGTGTAGGATAGGCATGAAACTCGTGACACAATTCCAAGGATACATGTAAATAAAGTTCCCATTTCGTTAAGGATATGTGGAAATAGAGTTTCAATGAACTTAGGCTACTATGAAATTAAGTTTCACTATACTTAAACTTCTTACAAGTAACCCTAGGCTATAAATACCTTAATAAGGTTTGTAAAGTAGAACCTTTATGTGCTTATGAAGATTATTGTCATATTATTCTCCTTGTATCATCTTTCTCACAGTAATAAAACAAATATATCTCCTTACCTTTAGATGTAGGTCTATATTGTTCAAATCGTATAAATTATTTATTTTTGGCTTTGTTTATTTCCTTCCTATATAATTTCCATTTTACAACAATTGATATCTTAACACTCCTCAAGAACCTTGAATACTTCTCTAGTTAACCTTTCGTCAAGAATCCAATTTTGATTAAAAAAAAAGACTTGAAGGTCTTCACTTTGCTTTTTTTTTCATGTGAGCTCTGATAAGTAGTTCTAAGTTCACAAAGGAGTCATACACTTTCATTTTTGGATTCTTGTTGAGTTAGGTTTAGATTTTTAAGTTTGAGTTTAATACGTCTTAAATCTTATTTGGTTTAGGTTGGTTAAATTGTGTTTTTTTTTATCTTAAGTTAGGTTGGATTAGATTTATAAACATTCCGAATTAGATAATACTTAATGCTTTTATTTTAGGTGTTAGGTTGCAATCCTAACTCAATCCAACCTTTTAATAGCCCTACACATATTAAAATTTAAAAATAAATAAATAGTAAGTATTATATATGAATTTAATATAGAGACTCACAATTATGGACAAATCAATATTCTATATCTATATTTGTTTTAAAATGAGAAGATGTCATTTAAATCAATCTTGGATGGTGAAGACTAATCCAACTTGAATATCTCGATAATTTTTATTAAGATCTCGATAGTTGCATAGTAACATTGATGAAGATTAAGATCAAAAGAAGAAGGGAAAATAGACGATATAATATAGTTTAATGAATAATGTGCGAGAGTATGATACTTGGCAGAAAAAATCAGTAGAAGGAGCATTGTGCCTTAATTAGATAGCTATTGTTATCCTACAATTGTAGTTAGCTCTTATAAAAAAACGAATGACTTGGATCTAATTTGTATAAAAACCGTCATTTGGTTCATGAAGGTTAAGGCCTCATTTTGTGATGTTTAAATAAATAAGAAACTATTTTACTCAACGTTAAAACCTACTTCCTCCTACTTAAGTATATTATTATATTGTCATTTTAACTTACTATCTTGAGACGTTCTTTATGAAGAAAATCTACTAAAAGCTATGAAAAATTACAAATAGGGTTAGAGTAACTTTGGGGCACATACAACTTTTTTCTTTTGATGATAAGACTGTGATAGTGGTAATCCCAAGAAAATCTAATTTTTTATGGTATTAGTGATGTAAATTAAGTATCCACTTAAGTTAGATGAGATTTTATGGCAAAAAGGCTCGAATAGAGACTTGGATAAGTTATTAATATTTTAAGAGAAATGTCAAAAGTTATTGGAGATTAGAGAACATTATAGAACTAGACAACACCATGCTTACACAGTCTATATTTAACCCGTGTGCTAGAACATAATACAATTTTAGTGTTGTATTGGCCTTTTTTTTACAATTTCTAAAAGCAAACTAGTGCCAAACACATATGTGTTTCACACACATAAAGTTACAAAACAAAACTAATGTTAGCTTTAGAAGCTACTCTAGTACTGGACTTATAACTTTGTTTGTTTTTTATTTCAAAATTTTTATTTAGATTGGGATTGATTTGGCTTTCAAAGTTATTTATTTCCTAACTTAATTATGTAAAGGATAGTACTTTCCTTTAAGAGTCTAGTTTTTAAGGTTCTTATATTCCTAAAATTATATATATATATATAGGCTATCTTATAGATGTAAAGAGAAAGCTTAACATTGTTATCAATCAATCAAAAAACCTTTTAGAGATTTTCTTCATTTTTCTAAAGTAAATCTTATTTTAGGTTCTTTAAAAACTCGTGATCTTATCAAACTTGTTAGTGACGATCAAATCTTAGAGTCTTATCACTCTCAATCCTTTCTTTTTTTGTGAGTGTGATGATTCATATCATTCTTTGTGTTTTTGTGTTTGTGTTCTTGAATCACACTTATTTAGAGTGATCTATAGTCTTATTCATATTGATATTGAATCTTATTACTCCTATTGGTGAAGGTCCTATCAAAATTTTATATCAAAGTCATCTTATTCATTAGTCCTATTAGTGAGGGCCCTATCAAAATTTGATATCAAAGTCACCTTTTATATTCAAGTTTATTTTTGATTTTTTCTTCACATTTTCAATATTCTCATGTCTTCTTACCATACATTCAATTTCCTTGTTTGTGTTATTTGTGGACAAGATTTGTTTTTGAGTTTTTTGGTTCTTGTTTTCTAATTTTATTAGTTAATTAGGAAAAAGAACAAGAAAATCATCCAAAAGGTTTTTTAGTGAGTTCATAAAAAGTCCCATTTGAAGTATAAATAAGGGGCTAGGTTAAGACATGCTTCACCAGTAAGGACTTTTTATTCCTTTTCCCATAAGGACAATGTATAACATACACTATATGCATTTTGTTTTCTAGAGTTCTTTTTTTTCATGGTAATATAATTCTTTTTTTCAATCTTCTTCTTCTTCTTCATTTGGTCTAATTAGGATTTGTAGAGCTCAATTTTTAATTTTTAATTTTTAATTTTCTATTTTCTATTTTTCTTGGCCTCTAGTTATGTTACTTTATTCTTCTCTATCCAATTTGCTTCTTTGAGAGTTATTTTGATATGGAAAATATTTATACTAGCTCTCTTGATTTAGATTATCTATTTTGCAAAGAATCTTTAGTCAAGAGTTTAGTTTAAGAGGTAGAATGAATTTTGATCGTGTGAGGGAGTGTTTTGCTATTAATATTTCTTGTAGGTTCATTATGATTCAAAATCAAATAAGAACTTGTCCAAAGACAAAATAGTTAATATGGAGGAAAAAGTAGGGATAGACTAGGAGTTCACAATGAATGTCATACAAGTTAAATATGAGCAACTCATTTAACAATTTGGTGAAGTTATGGATAGGTTAGAGAAATATGAAGTTGTTATTATTGATCTAAAACATAACTCACATATACCTACTAGGATGGACGACTTTAAATCTTATATGGAGGTTGATAATATTGACAACTACTTAGGGGAGTTAAATCTTAAAGGTGGAAAAAGAGAAAGAAGTAAAAGAAGAGGAAAAATAGAAAAACAAGGAGGCAAGTTTGGGATAGGTTTTGATGGAGAGCATGAAGAATATATGGATAACAATATGGTTGGCATTAAGATGATGATATCATATGCCTATTTGAAGTGGAAAAAGCCAGTGAAGTTGGTTTTTTATTGTTATAAGTCTTCGAAGGAGAAAAAGATCAAATCAGTATTTAAGAAATTTAATGATTATTTTCAAATTGTTGAATCAAAAAATCCTTATTAGGAGAAGAAATCGAGAACCACCTATCATACCTTCGGAGGAGATGAAATTGGTGATGAAGAAGCATTTTATACCAAGTTCCTACTACAAAGATCTCTATCATAGTTTGCAAATGTTAACTTAGGGTTCTAAAAGTGTGGGAGACTACCACAAGAAGACGGAAGTTGTCATGGTTAGGGTGAATGTAGAGTAAGACTAGGAAGTACAATTGCTCATTTTATTTCTAGACTAAATCTAAAAATTATAAATGTTATCAAGCTATGCCATTATGTGGAGTTAGAGAATGTGATTCATATGGCCTTCAAAGTAGAAAGACAACTTAAAAAGAGGCCTTTTAATCATTTTAATGTTTCTAGTTTATATTCTTCATCATAAACCAAATCATATAGAAGATAGGAATACAAAACTCCAATGTCAAAACATGAAGTAACAGAACTGAAACTGCATATATTAAGTGGAGAAAAAGTTAAGATTGATTCCTCTTTAACAACTAGGAATTGAGATGTAAGTGCTTCAAGTACTTAGGGAGAGGACATGTAACTTCACAATATCTAATAACAGGGTGATGATGTTCCATGTGTTGCAGATGAGGATATCCCTAATTTAAAGGATGTTAGTGATAATGAGTGCACTGAAAGGCTCAAAGAGGGAAGGATGCTTGTCACTAAAAGGGCATTTAGTACGTATAAAGGGGAGAATGGTACGAATGAGTAGCAGGATAATCTCTTTCATACAAGGTGTTTTGTCAAGAATCAAATTTATAGTATAATTATAGATGGAGGAAATCGTACCAATATAGTTAGTGTGGAGTTAGTGGAGAAGTGGAGACTATCCACTGTAAAACACCATAATCCATATAATCTATAATGGTTAAATGAGAGTAGATAGCTTTGAAAAAATAAGCAAGTTCTAGTTTCTTTCTTGATTAGGAAGTACAAGGATAAGGTGCTATGTAATATGATGCCTATACAAGTTGGCCATATCTTGTTGGGGCATCCTTGACAAAGAATTATTAGTTGCACCATGATTACGAAATTCTATAGCTACAACTCCTTTGTTGTACGATTTTCAACTCCTTCCATCGGTTCCACACTTTCACTCACAGTCACGGAATTAGCTGGATTTTTGATAAGCAACTCGTCTCTATCTCTTTGAATAACAAATGTAGGTGGTTGATGATGCCAGAAAAAAATATATGATATTTGATTTACCCCACTCTTCGATGGTGAATGACGTTGAAGCAATTCAATATTCACTCTTTTCTTTTGAGCTTGGTTTTTTTTAGAATAGATGCCAAGTGGGTGCGGACTGCAGCGTCTTTGCCGTTTAGAACCTAATCAGTTTCTCAACTAGTTAATACTTAGAAGACGAGCATGTTGCATATGACCAATGCGTAGGGATATATTGACTTGTTGTGCGTGTGATTCTTGTAGTTTGAGGCGGCAGCGGCTGAGGTGTTGCGCAGCTGCAAAGTTTAAGGTTGAAGGAACTTGTAACGTTTCAATCGATTACTTTGGAATTTTTTGTTAGGTTTTGTATGTAATTGATTTATTCCCTTCAATGCTTTCCTTTCTTTTCCATCTCGCAATCACACTATTGCGTAATTAATATTTTGCGGTTGAATTCTTAAAAGCGCTACACGTGGAATATTCTTGAGTCTAAACAGTGTAATTGTCTTTTCAAAAGGCTTTGAAGGCTCAACGAATATATGCATAATCCATGTTTTACCAATTAATATACTGGCTCGTAAATTATATTAATATAAGAGTAAAGTGAGATATTATGTACTAAAAAAAAAAGTTAATAAAAACGGATCGAGTATGGATATCTATCGGTTCGAGTTATTACTAGACTTAT
>JANZLC010000005.1:17804473-17825295 GCA_026413385.1 Erythroxylum gracilipes | reverse complement strand
TCCATATTTTACAAATTAATATATTGGCTAGTAAATTATATTAATATAAGAGTAAAGTGAGATATTATGTACTAAAAAAAAGAGTTAATAAAAACGGATCGAGTATGGATATCTATCGGTTCGAGTTATTACTAGACCTATATCTAAATTCATATCCAAATCTATTTTTCAACATCCATTTAAAATCTATTTTTTAGCCTCCATATCTATTTTTTAGTGTCGGATAATACAGATATTAATCGAGTTGAAATCTCACTGCCATCTCTACTCGAAATAGACAAAAACCTTCCCCCTATAGTATAGAATTTGAAAAGAGTTCTTAAACCAAGACAGCTGTTTCAGATTTACCTCCTCTACAGATTTATTTCATAAAACATCGTGGTAACAACCTTGGCAATAAGAACTAAATTTATCTTCCCCCTAACATCGTTCACATTTAAATATTTAATAGATGATTTAGAGATTTTGATATCTTTCTCATATGTAAGAGAGCTAAGCAGGTTATTTAAGATTTTACATATTATTGGTATTTAATTAAATTTTTAATTTAAAATTTTTAATTTCACAAGTGGCATTTAATAATATATAATTTGCGTGAAAAAAGTTAATTAACGTGGTTAACTATAGCAATACTCGTAAAGAGAAATTTAACAAACTATTTAAAAATTAAAATATTTTAACGTTGATTTGTAAAGTTTAAACTAATATTATAAAATTGATTGAAACTTAAAATTTTTTATAATTAACCCAAACCAAAACTTAAAACATACACACCTTTTGTTGTTAGAATGCTTTGAAAAAAAAAACCAATATTCCGCAAATTGGAAACCGTTGTTAGCTATCATGCTTGGAAAAAGAATAAACGTAAATGAAATCAGTGTTAGTTAACATGCTCACACTGGGCGTTGTTAATGTACGTGTCAAAATTTCATCCCTGAAGAGCTAAAATTTTTTGTATAAAATGCAAGACATTAAGATATAGCGAACTTATATTGAAAGGTATAATACCTTGCCAAAGAGTTAGTTACTTTCCAGTTGCATGAGCCTGCTTATCATGCTTGTGGAAACGCCAAAGGTTGACCAGGCGCTCTAATACTGCTGCACTTTTCGCAAATAAGCCTGAGAATCCAGCGGGGGTGGATGGTGGTGGAAAATCTTCTGCCGGCATAGCAAATGGACGTATCATCTTCTCCATTTTCGCTAATGTTAGATATGATCCCACTTCTTGCAACCTTTCTGGACCCATTATTGGCAGAGTATGTTCCTGATGCAATGACGCAGCCTCACCATCATTCTTCTGAAAACAAAACCAAACATATCAAATTGTACTTTTGCCATGTACCTGCTTCACTCCTGTGTCTTGTAATGACATCCTTTCTCTAACTTGACAAAGTTTATCATTATCCACCCAGAAAGCAATGAAAATAGAGAGCTAAGTACAAAAGCAAAAACGCTTTTTCCTAATTATGCTTGACCAGTTTGATTAACTCCTTCCACCTTTAGTAAATTTCTTCCACTAATATTCTCTCTATGATAACATATTTTACCAAGCAAGCGGAAAGAACAGTATAAGAATATAAGTAACTTCTCTTTAATCAATGAAGACGTCCTACCTCCAAAGGGGATAAATCTGCACCACGGCTAAATGTCATTTCTACCCGGAACCGCTTTGGGTCTTCTAAAGCAACCTGCCATTCCAAATTCAAGAATAAATTGACTAAGCATAGCAGCTCACAAAGCTAATCCATAGTGAATAGATGTAGAGAGCACATGGTTTAGCAAAAAGGAGAAACTTATTCAATAACCATCAAAGAGCTAAACAACAGAAAGCATGCAATTAGTAACACCTTCTGAAAAATTGGGAAGAGTTACCACCTCTGTATTCTCAAACATTCTTAATACAATGTAACTCATGTAGTCAAGCTCCTTGGTTTTATGCAAACGCTCCAAGGCTGTATGACAAACAAGGCTCTCTTCTCCTTGAAGAGATTCGTCAAGGTTACAGTAGCGAAGAACATTCATAAGGGAGTGTATGTGTGACTCCTGGCACATGAAGGTACATTAAATGAATTAGTCCAGCAATCAGTTGAGCTATGACGAACTATCGAATAACGAAATAAAATTTACATCCGGATAGTTCTCTTTTTTTCCCCCCTGTTACTCGTGTAAATTTCCCCCATGAAAGAGAAATTTGGGGGGTCGGAGGGCCCTGGGAAAGCAAATAAATTCAATAACTAGAGAACAGCTTGATTGTGAGAATAGTTTAGTCATCAATATTTTGATTCTCCCATATGCGCAATTCTCTTGATTCTAAGTTTAAGGTTCTTAGAAGACATGCTATCAACTCATAAGGTCTGAAACAGAAAACCAACTTGTTTTTCCTTTCAATAGAGAAACCAAAATAGAGATTCAATTGAATTAAAGACCTTCAAATACGGACGGTTAAATGTGCGTCTGTGTTCAATGAACCTTCTTAATAGCACAGACAAAGATAAAAAATTTATCCACCAGTTAGCACCGAGGTTAGACCTGATAGTTTGCAACCAGCAAGTACGTTAGATGTCCATGACTACAGAATTGCGGATATGAAGAGGTCATTTTTTATGTTATATGACAATACAGCTTTTACAAGCCACAAAAGTATGTTTCTGTTGATCCTTCACAAAAAAGCAAAATTTTTATGGGTAAGAGTTTCTAAATCTAAAGGAGGCTAAATATATGTTAAAGTGCATAAAGTATCTTCCCCATAAAGTCAGCCACAAACTTTGTTCTAGAAAATAATATCTTTTTCTAACTAAATTTGAAATGCTATTCTGCAATTCCTAGACATTAGACCATCTAGACATACATATAAATACTAGTGGTAGTGTTCTACCTTTCATCTTAAGCACCATATTTTCTTATAGCACAAGAGATGGGACAGAATTGGAATGAGTCAACCTAGGAAAATCAAAGATGATAAACAGGAAACAAGAAAGCTATGTATGCTCACATCTTATTTCAACAATAAAGAGAGACAGTGGTTGAGAGAGATATGAAAGTAGCTGTAGAAAGACAAAAATGAAGCCACCATACTCACAGATGTGAAATAAAGGCGGGTGCGGACATGGCGTTCTGGAGTCTTTACATTTGCAGCATACCTAATAGAGGTTAAGGAACAATGCACTGGTTAAGCATAAGAAAAGTTCACGCAAGTCAATTAGTTAAAATACTTACTTGGGGTCCAAACGGTATTTTATCCCTTTGTCATCATCATCATCCTGATCAATTGATATTTCACTTGTGCTTGTTCTTCTTGTGTCTTCATTCTTAGCAAAAAGCTTCGACTGTTGCTCTACTTCCTCTTTCTCAATTTTTGTGGATGATGAATGTCGGTCTTGATGACTCTTAAGCTCCGCAACACTAATTGCTTCCTCACAGGTATTTCTAAGATCAATTAGTATCTTGCCCAACAGACGACGAGTAATCTGGGTGGCAATGCAAAGGTTCAGCTCTCTTTGACAAAGCATTACTAATATTTAAAAAGGCAAGAGGATACTGCAACTGATCAAGAGATGCAAGCTACAATAACAAATAGTACTGGAAGTACCTAATGAAAAGTGAAGAAGTATAACAGTTGAAATCTTTTTATCATCTTATTTCCAACTTTTTGAAATTCTTTTTTCTTACACTAGTATTGAAATATTAGACAATTCAGACCATATGATAGTCATTTGATTGTTAAACGTCCATTCAAAAGTTTTAAGATGAGGCCACTTGCTCTTGGTTCTGGCTATGATATAAAGATTTAGAATAAAAAGATTTCCCCAACACATATACACCATGCTATAACAAGCTTTTCTATTGATCACAAAATTTGGAAACAAAACAGGCCTAAGTATGCTTTAGTTGGGAAAATTAAGCAACCAATAAAAAAAATGATACTCACCTTTGAGCCAATCTTCAATTTCTGTTTTGGATTAATTCCATACTCATTTGGGATTACGCCATCTGCAAGTAACTGGAATATAATAAAGAATGAATAAAGACAACTAAGATCGATTTACAAATCGCTCTATCTCATTCCTTGTATCAAAACATGCACCAAGGGGTGATCAAGATTTTGATTCACAATAGTGGAAAAACAGTTGATTTCAAGTCTAGATGTCACCATCCCAGACCGCTGGAAATGGAAACGTGAATGCGCAAATATCAAGCAAAAACAGAGCCACTACAGGCAAATGTAGTGAGATGGAGAAAATAAAATAAAACAGCCAGCAAAGAAGGCAACAATCAGTCAGATTTCATTAGGTACCTGAGCAACATTGAAGAGCTCATCCAGCCCTTCTAGATTAAGATGAGCATTATGCAAGAGATCATATCTGCAAAGAAAACAAAAGACAGCAGATAGAAATATTAAATGAAAACATGATATGATACACTGAAAAAAAAATTTGAAAATTATTAGATTTCATTATAAGAAAATATATACAATATAGAGAACAAAACAAGTTTAATCCATAAAATCTAGATTACAGAGAATTAAGGTTCCTAGTAATCATCTACATCCTGAGATCGAGGGAACTTGCGAGACCACTTAGTCCAGTATTACACCAATCCTCATCGGCTCTTCATCTTACTTGTCAGATTTGCAGCTATTCCTCTGCCTAACATGGCCAATCTACAATGTAGGAAGATGACCTGAAAAATTATCTAAATGGTTATACTTTCTTGTTTGAATACTCTGCAATTGCGCTCTTTCCATATGCAGTACACCAAAGCTGCCCAACTTAACCTAATAGCTTTTAGATCAGCCTCATTATGCACTCTAATTTTCCCCAGCCAAGCAATAGTTTCACTCCAAGAATCCATTGGTCGGGCCATGTTAAGTATATTCTGCAACCAATCCCAGACTTGTCTGGTATACCAGCATCTAATCATGAGGTGTTCCAAACTTTCCAGTTCCATTACATAATTCACAGTTCAAATTGCTAATGAACAACCTGATCTTGTCCCTTGTAAGCAACCCTCCGTTGATTCCCATCCATAAGATGAATGAATGAGCTGGGTTAAGATCACTATCCCATACTAAGGCTACCCACTCCTGCCTTGTGCTCTGTGTAGCCTATAATAGTGTTTTACAGGCTTTTGTGTTGAACTTACTTTGAGTTATCTGCTAGTCACTAAATTTCATCCTGCTCCCCTTCCTAACATCGTGGCAACTCTTCCATGATGAGACTAGCACTTCTACTGTTGTGGAAGGGCCATATCCACTGATTATTTTGAATAAGCATACTTACTTTAGTAGTTGGATTCACCATCAATTTCAAGCCCTGTACCTTCTCCACTTTATATAGAGGACCTTTACAATGCCAACTATCATACCAAAAAGACGTGCTTTCTCCGTTCCCAATCCTGTGAAACACCTGACTCTACATCCATTGTGTGGTCTCTTTAGAGGGTCTGACATATCCAGTCTTGACTGTAGGATCCAGATACTCTTGTGCTTAATGAATATATTGTTTATCCATTTCACCCATAAATCCTCCTTTTTGTAGCACAACCACCACAAATTCTGCCCCCTACTCACCCTATGATTCATCCTTGCAGAATGGATGCCCAATCCCCCTATTGCTTAGGTCTGCAAATTTTGTCCCAACTGATCTTCGCTTTGCTCCTGCCTTGGTTTAATCTGTTCCACAAGAATTCCCTAAGCCTCCTATCAATTTCCTTGAGGATACTTTTGGGAATGGATAAATGGTTGATCCAATAAGTGGTAAGATTGCTCAGTATCGTCTGAATTAACTATAGCCTACCCTCATAGCTAAGGAATCGATTGCTCCATAGGTTGATTCTGCCATGAATTAAGTCCAATAGAGGTTTACAATCCACAAAATTGATTCTTCTTTGAGAAATTGGTACTCGCAAGTATTTGAAGGGTAATTGCCTTTGTGTTAATCCCATCTCAATAGCTGTAGATACATACAACCTCTCTACTTGAGTTGCAAGATAAATAGAAACAGCTCTTTAGAGGGTTGCACCTTAAACCTGAAATCTCTTGGAATTCCTTCATTGCTTGCAACATTATATTAATTGAGTTCTTCTCAGTCTTGCAAAACAATAAGAGATCATCTACAAAAGCTAGATGTGTGAGCTTCATACCTTTACATCTGCCATGGAATTCGAACTCTGGGTGCCTCCATATAGTATTTACAAGAAGAGTTGACAAAACCTCCATGCATAGGACAAACAGGTAAGGGGATAATGGGCCCCCTTGCCTCAAGCCCCTCCTTGCTTTAATCAGGTTTGTAAGTTCCCCATCCACCAAGATTGCCATAGTAGTAGTAGTTACACATTCCTCAACCCATTTTCTAAATTCTTGGACACTCAATTTTTACAATAGCCTCAGATATTACAATTTATAAATGTTTCATCAAATTGTCGGCCTATCTTCTACCCACCCATCATCATAATTGGAACCACAATGCAATCTTGGAATTGAAGTAGCTAGACAAAGATCCACTCAAGCATTTGAGCTTGAATTGTTTTTGGGTAAAAATGAAATTACTAATCATACTTCGACAAGGTTCATGAGGGTATAATCCATTTTGAGCACAAGATTTACCTAGAACTAGAGAAATTTATCAACAATTTTCAAACCACTTGTATTATTTCAAAGATTGTGTTCACCTATATGCAGAGGGAAAGGTTAGGAACAAAATACTTGGATTACAAGCCAGTTAATTCTAATATTTGTATATAACAAGCCTACAAGATAAATGTGTGTTCAAGCAAATAATTAATAAGCTTAATAGGATAAATGCTACATTTGAAGATATGATTTGTTTTGTGGTAAATAAAATAGAGAAAAAGACAATACCCATGTACTTCAATGGAATGTATAGGACCATATAACAAATTTCTAAAACTAGTAGGACTGAATAAGGAGAGGACTTACTTGCAAGAATCATAAACATCAGGAATTTGGGTTATATCAAATCGTCTGCAAATCATACAACAGTGCATGAGAGGATATGAGAATCTACTGAAACAAAAGGCTTTATAAAGCAAAGAAGGTTGGGGTTTACTTTTTCCATCTCAAGTTTCTACCTTCTAAAAACTCAAAGGTCTAAGACAATTTAGTTAAGTAACCCTTTTACAATACCTATGCTCATAGTGCAATTGTTGACCAACTCAATGTTGAGAAAAACTTACTCTTTACGTTCATTGTACAAGTCCCTTTCAAGTTTTTTCCACCGAGCATACATCAAAAGGAATCCTTCGCTGCCACAAGGTAATCCAGCAGCTATGCGATCAATATCAATGTTTGTCTTGCCAAGGGCCTTCGCTTGATCATATGGGGGAACCACATCAAATGCACTTGTCTCAGTAAGTTCTTTATCTTCATCCTTGGCAAGTAATCTCACTTGTTCTGTGACCTTCTTAGTTAATTTGACCTACCAATCAGCATACAAGAAAAAACAAGATAAAAAGTCATATCAAGCAATTGCTGCCACAAGACAAGCAATATCTCCAGAAGGATCAGAAAAATCTACCCTGTAAAAGCTAACAGCACATCCTTGACTGATGCAAGCAAGTGAAATCACATTTCTTTTCATCCAAAAACAAAAATAATGAATAGCTAAAATAAAGGTGAAAATTTTGTACCACAATTATGAGGCAACATCACATAACTGAAGGGAATTTCCTGATGTCATGGCCCAAGTGCCAGGGACCTATTTCAACCCAATAACCATGCTTTGAAGACATAATTTATTAAGTTCAGGAGTATACAGGTGACAATATCATGTTGTTTATATATGAAGAGAGGCCACCCTAAAAACTGGGGGATCATGCTCTTTAACTCTCCTCAATCCTTACTCACTATGAATTTATATGATACAAAAGTGTGATTCCATCAAATTATATGCACGAACATTTAGTCACAGGTGATGATGATTTCATTCAAAATATGATTACCAATTTGGGGAGCAGCTCAGAAGCATTAGATGGAAGTCCAGCCCCATCTGTCATCCAAGGAAATTCAGATGGCCCATTGCTATTAACTGTTCTTGCACCAGATGTAATGATCTCATTCAATCTAGCCTGTAAAAGGTTAAGATATTCAAAACACTTTGTTATAGCATGACAACATCCCAAGATCTAGAGAATGCTTGAGAATGCTTGAGGGCAGCTAAAACCTTAACAAAAACATGCTAAAATCTCAGATTAAGCAAATCAGCACAAAAAAACAGGAATCTAGGATTTCACCGGAATTCGAACAAAAGTGCAATTAAATTTCATATCTAGTCTTATGACTGATTGATCAAATATTGGATACTAAGTTCAGAAGTACATGATTGTTCAATAAGCAAATACAAACCTTTGATTCTTCCATCTCAATGCTAGCATTGTCCAGGCCATCCAACATAGAGGAATCCTTGCTAACAAGGGATACCTGAGAATGCTTATGAAGTGAATCATAAATTCAGGATGAGAACACAGAAAACTTTTTTATGGAATGTACAGACCAAGATTGGCGTTAGTTGTCCTTCTAGATCAAGAAGTCCCTTGGCAAATGCAGCTGCAGACATCTGTTAACGTATTTCTTATAAATGCCAGGTTCCAATTAAGTTCCAAGTGAATTAGGACTAATTAGAAAGGAATTCACAAAATAAGTCAGGACAAAACCACCAAAGGATGAAGACATTGTATTTACTACTAGAGGAACACCTGCACACGGCCCTCATCGGAGCTGTAAATTTTAAGATCATGACGATATGTGCTGTGAAGACGAAGCAAACCTGTACCTTCACCTGTAATTTATACACCTTTATCAAGAGATACACAAAAAGATGTTCTTTTATTATTCCATACTTGAACATGATGAGTTACACAACACTTGGGTCGTCAGTTATCCTCTCTAGACCAGATAACCAACCCTATGCAGAGACAAAACAGAGATGTTTCTCATGCAAATTCATTAATGCATACATAAATAATTGACAACATAAGTTTATAATTTGCTTTATACTCAATTTCAATTGACCACAAGTTTCGAAGAGGAATGCATCACTGCAAATTAAATGTCCTCATTTATGAACAAAATTGAAAACTAATTACGGTATTTCAAATTATTAATAGCTCATTTCAACCAAAAATCTCATGCGCACCACTCTTCGAGAACCAATTGTGTCAACTTAAAAACATCTTATTGTGGTCAACATGTAAAAGAAGCTCGACCAAAGAGACATGATTTAACCAGGAAAGGGCTAGTAAGCCCAAGGTTATCAGATGTGTCCCTCGCTGGCATAAAGTACAGGTTTGATGTCAGAAGTTAGGCCACAACTCAATATTAGCAATGAATGGCTACTAACTAACAAATTGAGTTGAAACTCTCCATCAATATCACCCACCAAACATAAGATATTAATAGCTATTACCATCTACAACCCGAATAGCAGATGCAAAAAAAAGAATGCTATTCTCAGCAAAGTTTAGGTTACTTTTCAATATTAGATTATCAAAGCCAGATTTTCTAAGAGTTTGTAACAAACTAACTGAAGACAATGGAAATAAGCCGCAAAGAATTCAATTTTGGAAACAAAAAGCTCATTATTTTGACCTGGATACATATTATTGCGGAAATATCTTCCAAGTTCTTCTGCCTGAAAATAAGTGGAAAATGAAATCAAGATAATGAGAAGAAATTTAATTAAGCACATGACGGATATGCAAGCTTCACATCCAAACATGAAACAAAGAGATATGCATAGTGCAGCTACAAATTGATAACATTACCTGCTTTCTGCCAGCATGGGTAAGAACCCCACCATATTTAAGAACCATTAAAGCTTCAACTGGTCGCTCTTCCTCGCCCTCACCATTATTTTTTGAAACTTTAACCCACTTGAGTGGTTTCAGTTGGACCTTCCTATAAATTCCAGAAAAATGCCCCCCCTGGAATAAAGAAACACATATATCTTAAGAGAACATATTCTGATATTTGAGACAGCTTGATAAGACTTAGCATGTGATGTGGGTAGCATCATGCCTGATGAAAAACATTTAATTGCTTTGAAATGCCAAAACAAGAATTGTGGAAAGAAAATCAAACTAATCCTTGATGTTCGTTTTTAGAAAATAATTATGCATGCTAAAAGGCAACAAGGGATCAATCCATGAAAGAACCCGCTTCTTAATATATAACAAAACAAAGATTTAAGAGATGAACCAGTACAAAAGCACATATATGAAAAATTTTGCTCATTAACTTGTGACCAGGAGAGTTTTTTAAAAGAAAAATCAAGAGAGAAAATAACCTCCTCAAGCACTGCTTTAACTTGACGTAGCTTTTCAGCATGCTCGAAGTCTTCTGCCTCACTATCACTTTCTCGACCTGGTCTGCAGGAAGTCAACAAGAAACAGCTCAATGCTCTTTAGATCACACGTCAATGGTCAGTCTATGTTCAGGAAAGTAGATAATTTCATAAACAATGAACGCCTCATCTTTGAGGAATGAAAGATTGAACTTCCTGCATATAGATACTGAGAAAGAGCAGCTTCAACATTGTCAGGCATTCATCTGTAAAGATTTGTCTTTTTGTACTATGGACAAGCTGTCACATGTAATATCACTAGACTCACTGACCAAAGAATACCTGGTACGAGGTACAAGCATTCGTGTTGCATCCAACAAATCTTGCAACTGAACAGCGCTTTTTAGTTTTGTCTGAAATAAATAGAAAGCAGTACAGAAAAATCAAGTAACAATAAAGAGATCCAGCTATAATCTAATAATGATTTAATAACAGAGAATAGAATGTAGAATAGCAAGCACCTCAGCCCGAGGTCGCCCCCCATTGTACTTCAACATCAAGCTCAGCAGTTTTTCCTCAGTCACCTTCAACTTCACCTTCTGTTTAGGAGTTCTATCACCACTGCCAAATCAAATATGTGTAACTACCATACAGAAAATCAGTGACCATGTAAGCATGCCAAGTTATACAAAACTTACTGCCTAATAATAGCAATCACACAACGTAGCTCCTCAGCCTGCCCAGATGTACTAATAATCCCACTTCCCTGGCGAGTTAATCCCTCAGAAGGCTGGACCAGTTCATTGACTTTCCATGGCAGAATGGGCGGAATTGCAGATGAAAGGTGAGGAGCTTTTGCATCTAAAAACATTTTTCTTAAAACACACGCAGCATCATCATAATATCTGTTTGAAGAAGACCAGTCAAAAGAAAATTATTAAGTCTTGTATGTGCTTAAATAATGTTATATGTGTGTGTATGCCCCTATATGATAATACAAAATCTAATGATGCTTAAAAAATATTTTGTGTGTATATACTGCTATGTATGAGAAATGTGTGTATGTCTTGTGTAATATTTTTCTGAATAAGGCTCATTTCCAAAGATTAGCCTACCATAGAAACACCAACAAAAGATAGGCCTAAGACACACTTATGCTCAAATGGTTCTGAATAATAAAAACTGTGCTCTAAGGATTTCTAATAAAAAGTTTGCACACAATAAATTACTACCATGATAATGGCATTTATAAAGGTTGCAAGAAAAGCTGATGCATGAATTCCCATCACAAAATGCTTATTTACTTTGGTTTATCCAGGTTCAAACACCCACTTCTCTAACAAGCACCTATCAAGCATGAACTATGCAAACAGAATGCACATGAATACATCAATATGCTGTCTCAAAAATTCAATGCTCATCATACAGGTGTTATGGAGATACATAAAGCTAAATTATGCCCTATTATCTCCGCCGGAGATTCATATCTTTGATCAAAATTTCTTCTCTGCTGTTTTAGAGAAGATTTAGTGCCCTAAAGGTCGGGGTAATATAGACACCAAAATGGGAAAGAGAGAAAGAAGATAGCATTTCTTCCGCATGGTCAGGGATCTGCTGAAAAAGAGGCACTTTATGCATATCAATTTAGATCTCTTTCTTTTATTTTCAGCTCTTTCTATTTACTTTCATTTTTCCTATCTTTATGGGAGACAAGATTTGATATAATCATTTCCTCATAGGTAGGAGATTCAAGTTATGTAATACCTAGAAGAAAGTTGAGCAAACACCCCAAAAAAGGGATAAAATAATAAAGAGGAGAAATAGAAACAAAGAAAATTGTGCCAGTATAGAAAAATGCAACTCTAGGATGTCTTGCCACCATTTTCAAAAATTCAAAGACATTAAACTTTAACTGTGATCAGACGACCGGACAAGGATTACTTGTGTGAATTTTTTACAAAGCTCCAGCCATTAACATCGCAGACATAAGACCGTCCTTCACAACGCAGGAGATCAAACCCACAGACCTGCAAGCAAAATAAGACTATAGAATGAGAAACCGTAGTTGAATAACTATATAAACGGTAAGTCGAATCACCACACAACATTAATAAACACAGGAAGGTCATTGCACTTATGCAAATGATTCTTGTGATTAACAGCATGAAACAATGCAGACCGGTTATGATTCTTAAAATCCACCAAATAACAAAATTTGAGTTTCAGAAAGAATGCTAATAAGTAGGATTGATGCAGCTAATTTTGAAGATCAAAAGCCAATATGTTTTTTTCTAGGAGTCAAGAACAAAAACTACATTTCAAATGTCAGGCCTAAATCAATTGCCTGGAAACCTTTCTCATATCTAACTCACCAAACCTTGTCAATTATTTAACAGAATCTCATGACAGCGCAGTAGATAAAAAAAATAAAATTGCTTCATCCAGAAAGCAGCAAAAGTTAAACTCAAACAAGCCGAGACTATTCATGTATATAGAGAACCTCTCAACAGTGATTATAGGAATGTACAATAATGTAATGGGAGTCAGAAAGATCCAGAATTCTGATGTACTTACCGCTTGTCTAAATGCATGACAAACCTCTCTCGCCATTTGTTTTTCATTAGGCGTCAACAACACTGGATACCGTACCTGTAAAAAGAGTAACAAACATTAACTTGATCATAGTCTAGAAAACCTCAATTTTGTGTTATTCATCCTTTGTCTACTTTTGATGGGCCTGATGGGTACATAGTTAATTATTACACAGGCATTGTGATGTTTAAATGTGATACAAGCATGACCACAATGAAATTACAGACTCTAAATTCATTTAGTTAATTAAATTTGTGTAAAAGCTGGTTCTGGATCTTAAAATATGTGAATATCTATCTTTCTTTCTTTTATTTCTCACCTGCCTATGCTGCCGCAGCTACAAATGGGATATTCTTAAAATAAGCCTGTTAATTGTTTTCCAAAAGTCTAAGGAACACAAAAGGTAAAGAAACTAAAGTTTAAATATCAACCCATGATTAAGTTGGCTCTTCACTCAAATAGTTTTCATAACCATAAAATACTTTTAGACAAGGAAATGAATGACCTCAACAGCAGTACATAATTTTATAAATCTAATTCATGTCTCTCTTTCAACAAAGGATTCCTTGACTTCAGGAAGCAACTCAACTTGATTTCTCCATTTACAAATGATTCAGGCAACAATAAGTCAAATAACAAGACTTAATACCAAGCATAGCTTTCCACTGTTCTTATACCAACCAATTTACAATCTATTTTTCGCCTAAATTTTGAGCAGGGTCAAATGGTTTATTTTGATTATATCTTGATAAAGGTTATAGCAAAGTTATTATACGATATAAACAAAATTCCAGCTTTAGTTTTTGATTAACAATTGTCATGAGCAAAGCCCATATACATGTCAAAGGGAAAACTGTTCCTATAGAGGACATAGGACATTACTTCCTTGCCATCAGGATTCCTCATAACAACTCCATCAACAACAGGAGACTTCCTTGCTTCAGCATGTGCATATTCAGGTCCAACAGTGTATACCTACAATCATTTGACAAGAAGTAAAACACTATTTACCAACACAAGTAAAGTTATGCAGACAGAATGATTTGAGTATTAAATGCAAAGAGAAGTGGCATGGCTAGAGAGCATAACAAATGCCCTTGAAAAAATAAATGATCTCCACCAACAAAGCAATCAATTGAAGCAGCAGAATTTATTAAAAATAAGGAACAAATTCAGTTCTTGCTCTAATTGACAACCAATTTGAGTTTTTGAAGGAACACAGAAAGGAAATGTCTAGAACATTCATCTTCTTTTCAGACAGACTTCAAAGCACTTGACTGAGTGGAATTTAGCAGAATTTCCGAGATAACAAAAAATTCATCCAGCAATGTATATTCACATTACCTACGTATGCTTTCCTGAACATACATTGCATTCTAAAGAAATTTATGACACACATCTCTTTCGTGAGCAAATGCATGTGCTCTGTATCACTGTTGGACATACGCCACTACCAGTAAAAAGTGCGTCAACTATAATTAAATACTGTCGCATTTGATCCAGGCTCTCCCAGAAATAAATTGATACAAATATTAGACAATCATTGAATCTGATCCACAAATATAGGAAGAAAAGTATTTCAACAACAAAAATATGTGACCTATACGCCAAAACAGAAAATGAAAACATGTGACCTATCTACAAATCCATTTAGAGATAAAAATTCAGACACATAATATAAATTCTGATGTATGCAACCTTCACATCCGTTCCTCCCGTCGGCATAAATTCTTCATATATGTAAGAGCCTTCACGCCGCACTCTTCTAACTTCTGGATGGAACTCACTGGATCGATTCCCAACCTGACACTCAATAATTACTACTCAGAATAATAGACAGCCAAACTAGAAACAACAAGTAAACAATAACCAAGCTCAGAATAATAAAATGTTAAAACAGGAAACAAGGCCACTGACGATGACAGATAGATATTCTGTAATGATTTCAAAGCCTACTAGTGGACCCTAGCAGATTCTGCAAGCCCCAAAGAGTGTAGTTGCAATTTATTGCAACAAAGCTAGATTGAGCATTAATGCTCAAAACCAGAAAAATGAATGAGGGAAAGTCAATCTGACAGAACAAGCCAGGTTTGCATTCAGCAGCAAGCAAATTGATCAATGACAACGAGCTTTATTTTCATCACTGTTAGTGTAGAGAGACTCTAGTTTCACCTAAGATCCTATCATGGAAGAACCATTTGAGCTTCCGCAATGATCAATGACACTACATGCTGACATAATGTTCTATTCAAAAGTGTGAATGAACCATTCAACCTAAATGCTTAAGTGTGAATGAACCATTCAACCTAAATGCTTAAGCAATTTGAGTGTGGACAAAAATGAATGAGATATTATTTTGACAAACCTCCCACACAAAGTGTGAACAAATCATGACAAATTACAAATCACCAACAATGAGAGCAGCACAACTTAATCCAATGACCTCCCTGTGATACAAAGCTCGGATACTATATCTAGAAAACATTCAGCTAGCATCAAGAATGAATCATATAGAAATATAATCCAGCAAAGGGGGTAAGAAGCTAAACCCTATTGATTCTAATAGCGAATAAAAAAAAAACTGGAATTCTAGTAAAAAGTAAAGCTAAAGGAAAAATTATACCTAATTGAAATTCAATTTAAAAATTCAGATGTGACTAGTAGTTAATTAGTTAAAAAATAGAAGATTGATAAAAAAAAAAAAACTATTTGTATGTAAAGGTAAAATGTCAAATCTCATAGCCCTTTAATATAAGCATAATTAATTAATATAAACATAATTAATGCTAACAAAAAGAATCGTAAAATACTAGGGTTATTCCACAGTAATATCGCTTTAATTTAAATCATATGGTCAAAAGATGTATACAGTTTCAGCATACCTTCCTGAATAATTCCTTCATACCTCCACCTGCAGAACTGGGATAATATATCTTTATGTTATGGTCATCCCCTGGAACAAAATGCACAAACCAATTCATTACCTATGTTCTTAAGAAATCAAAACTCTGCAAGAATTATTACATGAACTAACTATAATAAAGGTATACAGCATTTGTTCTATATCCTTACACAGAGACACTAGAATGTGACCACAAAACTATCTTACCTCGAAATTATGCAAATATCAATTTGTTTTCAAATAAAACACTTGCAAGAACAGAATATTTGAGATTCACGTTATCTTACTAAATAAGAAGCACTCATATGATAGCAAAGAAGAAGTGCATTTGATTTTGGAGATAGCTTATAAACTGTTAAGATCAGGTACTTAAGTTTTGTGTCTAAATTTTTCTAGCATAGCATGAGATTGAGTTCTTATGCAACAAGCAATAGTCTTTACAACCCAAAAAGGAAGAATCTGTTTTTAACAGATTGGGAAAACCTGAGAATGGATCAGAAATTCCAACATTTATTGGTTATTCTAGACAAGCTTAAAGATGGTTGTCCACATTGACACTAATGCTCACAGCACCACTGAATCAAAGTTGTCTACACGTAGAAGTTTATAATTACAAGATTGGGAACTTCTTTCATCAGCTCCGTGAGTAGTCTTTCAGTTTTGTGAAATATGGACACAGTAATTAAATGGTACGTCACCTTAGGGAAAAACAATATACCAAGTTAAAAGCTGTGATAGAAGGCCTAAGGCTATATTCCCCATCCAACTTGTGTACCATTTGGCCAAGATATCAGCAGGGAAAGAAAATGAATGGGGCGAATTAAGATAACTACAGGGAATCTGCTTACCGTCAACAGGCTTCTCAACAAATGGCTTCCAAAATCGATTGCCATGAACCTCAACAAAATCTTCTTCCTCAATAAAATAATCCAAATCTTGATAGGGATATTCTCTATTGACAAGAGCATACTTTGGTACAGGTATTCCAAACATTTCAAGGCGCTTGATGAAAGAAAAAGAGATCCGAAAATACATTAGTCTCATGTGGTATATACCATTCAACTGTAACTTCAAGAAATAATGTGTGGCCCAGTTATGATTGAACAGTATCATGAGGAGCTCACAATATCAAACATGTGCAACACTGAAAGAAATATGTGATAAAGGATCTCAAAAGAGTGAGTAGATCATACGAGCCGATATATTCTCTGTGTCCTACGAGGATGCTCGTTGAAGATCAGAAGAAAATGAACCAAATCCAGGCTTAACGCTAAAGTTTACATTCATACCTCATATACCTTCCTTCTGTCAAGAAGAAGGTGTTGTGGCTCCAATTCATTTACAAGAAAAGGCCTGAAATAAAAGCACAAGTGATTAACAAATTGAGAGCTTCTTTTGATCTACTTAAGTAAACAAATCAACTAAGCAGCCATCTGACATTTGGATCTGCCCTAATTAAGCACAATGGAGATCCATGTCAATCTTTTCAGTTTGGTGTTATGGTAGGACCAAAGAAAAAGTAGTCAAAACACTTAAAAATCAGCCAGTAGTGGATCGTTGAGCTTACAAACAGTTTATTATGACACTAGATAGTCTTGTATTTTGTTATTTCCAAAAAACTCGGACAGGCATATCATGTAAACAAGGTATCGCCATGCATGCAAAACAGAAAGGAAAGGAAAAAGAACTGCAAATTTTCAATAAGAATTAGAAAAGACCCTACATATTTGTCACAGTTGCCAATATATCTCATGGTAACAAAATGTATTATTATGAAGTATATAAATATTAGTCTCTGACAAAGAGGTAGACCAGAAAATGGAAATGATTGCATAAACTCAATGAGTACCTTGAAATCAGGTTTTCTTGAAACAAAAGTTCTAAGAAAAATTTGAATTGAAAAGGAAAATGAAAGTTAAAAATTCTCTAAGTCAAACTATATTAATGTTAATTCAAAATGAAATGACCTCTTCTCTAGTCTACTTCTATTTATTGACTAGGCATCAGTTTGATTTTTTTTCAATCTCTATATGTGGAATTACTCAAGATTGGAAGATATTTCACATTTTTTTGTACATAAATTTTGATACTCTATCAAAATTTATTGTCAATGTCCAGAATAAGGCAAGTCAAAGAAAGCCTCTTAAAATGTTGGTTGGTTACAATTAATCAGCTCATATAATATAAAGCAGTAAGTGAAACTTACTTCCTCAAAGCAGAATATGCCTGAGCCTTGTCAAGGGGATAACCAGAGGAATAGAAGGCGATCAAGCAATCACATACAGGCCAACTGAAATAATCAAATGGTTCAAAAGATTAGTAATCTAGCAGACAGAAGTTAAATTTACTGAATAGCTATGATATAGTTAACGGATATACATTATTCCACACCAATGAAATCACTACAATCATCAAACAGATTAGACATCACATTGTTTTTCAATTAATTACGTTTATTATCCTGGAACTACAACCGATTCAAATTACAACTTTGAATAATTGAACTAAAATCAAAACCTGAATACGAGGCATTGAACAAGCACACTTAACATTCATTTTATTTCAAGAAAACAAACCTTTCACTTCCCCCTTATATTGTTCCTCCTTAATTCACCATAAAAGCTTCCAACTTCTTCTAGTATTGTTGTTTCTAAATAATATTAAGTATCCCAAAATTTACCAAATGCACAACCTCGGCAATTACAAAAGAAACACTAGGTAAGGAAACAAAATCAAAGCGCTTGAAGTTTAGCAGAAAAACTATCAAGCCGCTACAATCAGATAGTATGGGAAATACAAAAGTTTCAGCTAATAATATAACAAAGTACCTCTCGATGGGTTCCTCCAGTATTATTGTGTCTCCAAAATGAATAACCTACAAGAGAAATCTCCATAAATAACAGCCTACATTGTAGTAAAAACTAAACTCAAACACAACACATATATAATAAAGATATATATGCATGCCTCAAATTCACCAAAAGCTTGTAGTCTGTCCAGAATCTGTCCCATTGGAGCTGAACACACCTATACGGAAAAAAAAAATTGACAACACAATACAAAGGAAAAGGGAGAATCATCATTTACATTATTCTATTAAGTGTTGGCTCTTTCTTCTTATTACAAATGAACAGTTACCGCAATAAACGCAATAGTAAGAATTGAAGAAATGAAAGAAAACAATGAAAAATGAGGAAGAGGACCTCCAAGCCGCATTTCACCTTCTTTTCCATGACGCAGACTCCAATCTTGATCTTCTTCTCAACTCCTTCTTCCTCCATGTTCCCACCCTCACAACTATCTTATTTAGTATTATTATTATTATTATTATTTTGTTCTTATCTGTTCAGAAGCAACATAAAGGAAAAAGGGGTTCCAAAATGCGTAGAGATAAAACGCACAAGAGAAGAAGAAGAAGAGGAGGAGGAGGAGGAGAAAGAGGACACCAGAACAGGAAGAGTGTGTTTAGGAGGAAGTAGAGAAGGATATTAAAAAATATAAAAAGTGAGGATTCTGGAATATGCAATGCAACACTAACATGAGTTTTTTATTAGACCTGATTAAAATTGTATTTGAACCTCCATATTTATATAAATATATTTAAAGCAAATCTAAATTTAATAAAATTATATTTTCGTTAATCATATTGATTTTTTTAATGTCTCAAATGCATAACAATAAATCCTGTTACACGTGATAAGTGAAATTTAATGAATATAACTATAATTTTTATTGTTTCATAATCGTAAAACTCATTTTTTAATTAATTAGAAATTTTTATATGTATATATATATATATATTGTAATAAAAGTTAAAGCTTTAAAATGTACATTTGACCGATTAAACATTTGTGGGTGCGGTTTGGTTTTGGACGAGGACGAGGACGTGCAAAGTGCAAAATGTCCTTTAAAATGGGTGTCGTTATTGGAATGATGCAATTAGAAAAATAAAGTGTGGCTGCCCTGGCTTTTACGTCTTTCCACGTGAATGTGTCGCGGTCGCGGCTTTCTTGTGGCTTTACATTAAA
Source organism: Erythroxylum gracilipes (assembly GCA_026413385.1). Classification (NCBI taxonomy): domain Eukaryota; kingdom Viridiplantae; phylum Streptophyta; class Magnoliopsida; order Malpighiales; family Erythroxylaceae; genus Erythroxylum; species Erythroxylum gracilipes. Next base: position 17,805,475 of record JANZLC010000005.1, on the reverse strand, counting down.
TTTCCTTTTGCTTTTAAATCCTCTCGTATCATCCCCCCTTTTCCGCAAAAGATTTTAACTTTCTTCTCTCACTGTGCGTGATTAATTCATTTGGTTTTGGCCTTTTACGTCCTTCGTAACTATAAGCTGTTCCTATTTCATATCACTAAACACATCTTAATTGTTTCAGAGGGAAGGGAAACTTCAGGCTACTACGTAAGAAATTATCATGTTATGTTCCTCATTTTGTCGATTATCATTAATAAAGACGGACCGTTTACCAAGTTTTCAGTATTGACCAAATTCTCTATAGGACAATTGAATACTCTAATATTAATTCTAAAAAAAAACCGAATACTCTAATATTGTTCGTTTTATACTTTAAATAAGATTGTTTAACAAGGCTTTAAATATTAATTGGACCGTTTGGTTGTGTCATCTCACGAAGACTAGCTAATGGGTCGAAGACAGATTAGAAATACATTACCTAATCTGCATCTGTTACATTTAGTGGCTGCCTAAGAAGTTGACCGGGACCAGCAAAGTCGACAGCCCCGATCTTTTTGACGACTCCAGGTTTCGTATTTTGATTTTGGGCCACTCATTCTATCGAGTAATAACCGCAGACGAAATTTATTCCCATGGCTTTCCTTTTCTACTTGGAATTTTCTCATGGTCTTCACATTTTGGTTTCTCACTTTACCTTATGGAAACGGAGATTGGCATAAAATAAGCATTTCATATTCTTATTCTTTAAAAGTCACGAATCAACTATTTCTTTAATTAAAATTTGCCACAAATTCATTTGCTGTTGAATACATTTCAACTAGTGATTTGTAAGGAGAAGATTAACCCCATAATCATGGTTGCTCAACAATAAAGTGAGAGCAATCAAGCACTCGAATCCAACGACAATGGCAATCGAATTCGAATACTTAAATAAGTCTGGTCGGGTCGGTCGTGCAGGGCCCGAGCCCAGTCAAAATATCCCATGGGCCGATCGGTCCATCCTTCTTAGATCAG
>JANZLC010000005.1:17747449-17763551 GCA_026413385.1 Erythroxylum gracilipes | reverse complement strand
AAGAAATCGGTAAGTTAGATAAATGATTACTCACTAAGCTATAAGCTTAGCACGGTGGATTTGCCCCGTGTAGGTTCGGAGCGAGGAGATTAAAGACTGGGACGAGTCAACCGCAATGGCCAAAGGAGTCTGAGTTTTGTGTCGCGCGAATATATATTTTGTTTCCTTTGTTTGGGCCTGTAAATATTCTTTGGAAATTCTGTAATATATATATGTGTGAAATCTTTTGATTTGATTGTTCTGTCTTGGGTGGCATCCACATATCCTCCCAGGGGGTATTTGGGTGTTACAACTCTGATATCCAAAATTATCATACTTTATACCGTTGGAAAGCTAAGAGGATAAGCTACAACTTCCAAGAAGACAACTTTGTCTAATTCAGCCTATATTCATCTATTTTTTCCCCTGAAGTTAGTACACGATTTTTACACCTATGAAAGGATTGAAAAAAACAATATACCAACTTTGAGAATCACAAGCAACACAATCATATTTCATTGTCATCATGACAAAAGAACTTCGTCAATACTCAATCTCATTGCTAAAACAAAATAGTATTTGAATGTAGCTTTAGTTACAAATCTCATACACATCAAAAGCTTAATACAAAAATACAAAATGATGCTCAATATTGATATGCCTATAAAGCTATCCAAAATGTTCACTAATTTAGTACAAAAGATCTCTAACTATCTTGGAGTTTATCCAATTTCCTAGTAAGGATCGCTAACCTTCTTGTTCTGTACCTGAGAAGGGACTAGTGGGGTGAGCTATAACGCTCAGTGGCTAATATATTTATAGTCATCGACAATTTACCACAAATTCAAGCATATGTATATATATATATATATATATATATATCTAGCAATTCAATCATTCACCAATTTAGCTCAAAAACTCATAATTAAGCAAGTTAATACATAACACATAACATAGACTTTATCCATTTAGCAAATCACTCAAATGCATCATACTTGACAATTCAAAGATGCAATGCACAAACAAATGGCTTGAGAGTTACGTGGAACAAAACGGAGAAACTGAAGTTTACATCGTGAACAAAACGAGTCCAAATTCTTAAGATCTCGTGGCCTCAAGCGGGCAGCCGGAAGAAGGCTATATGTCAACATTCACGTGACTAACGAAACGAGTTCCTCTCTTGCACAATCACAAGCAAATTTATGCTCAATTCAATCATATGCTCATACTTTCATGCTTTTTCTTCTTTTCATTTAATTCAAAATGTTATAACCTCTTTCAAGGTATAACTTGATCACAATGCATTCATGCATTTCCAATCAAGCCACAACAATTCAATTTCAAGCAAATCCATTTCAAGCAATCAACATACACACACATAAGCAAGAATTTGTCCAATCACATAATAACTATAAATAAATTACCCATCTAATTGGCTTGCAAAAATCTAAGTCAAGCTTGCCTTTCCTCTTACTCTTGGATTGGGTTCCCTTTGTTTCCTAAACAAACCAAGTTCTCGTTCAAAACAATATTCCATAAAATTTATAAAACTTAAATAATCACAAAAATGCAATCAACACAAATTAAGCTTAACCCTAGCTAACCCATAGTCCATCTAGGTTAGAAAACTTAAGACCTAGTTTAGAAACCTTAGGAGTCAATGGGTTCTCTTAAATCATCTTCCAACACAAACCCTTCATTCTCTACATAAAACCCCTTTCTCTCTCTAACTCCTTCATTCTCAACACAACCCATTTCTCTAATAAAGCAAGAAGAAAAGATGTTTAACTTACTTTAACAAGCTTGATTTCCCCTTCTTTTTCCTTCTTCTTTCATTCTCTCTCACAATTTTCTCTTCTTCTTCCTTAGCTTCCATGATTCTTCTTCTTCTCCTCTCTTCTTTCAAGTTTTTCAATCTTCTCTCTTTCTTTCCATGACTTCTCTTCTTTCTTTCTTACTTCAAGACCATGTATTTGGTATTTTTCCCATTTTACCCTTCATTTACCTTGTCCTTCCCACTTTACCCTCTTATGTCTATTAAAACTAACATCTTATACTCTAGCTCCTTAACTAATGATCATGGAAAATTTGAAGGAATTTGATAATTTTTCCTTCTAGACAAATGTTTCCCATTGTCTTATGTTTCTAATGACACCAAAATCATTCAATTTGGTTTAGAAATTTGAAAGTTATGGCCCAAACATTTTTGGACTGTTCTTATACTAAAACAGTATTTTGTGCTCACATTCCATCCTGAAATTGAAATTATTAGAGAATGAATCAAATTTCTTTAGAAAATTTGTAGCCCTACGTCTCTAATTTAATCTAAATCAAGAATCATCTTGTTTGGATAACTAGAGGAAAAGTTATGACTAAAAAACCAAAGCATACTTAATGAACATGTTTGAACTACATTTTCCAGATTTTAACTTCCAGCATTTCATATATAACCTATCTTATACCTAAACCATTTCTTACCTCATTTATAATTCAAGAATTCTCCTTTTTCTTTACTTATAACTAATCGCCAACAATTTCTCATTTAATAGTTCTAACTTTCAAGAAGAGTTCGGGGTCCAACATAAAGATTCTTATTGCTTTGAGGAAGGCGTGTGTCTGGTGTTGCCAAGTGTGAAGAAAATTGGAGACAGTCAAAGATACATTGATGCAAGCGTGACTCAGCTCTTGCACTTGAATAGTGGTGGAATTGTTGAAGTTCTTACTAGGTGTTTATTTGGTGTATCGAGCGTGATCTGTTGGATTGGAAAAATAAAGCATGCACGATTTGGATAAAAAGGTAGATTTCAAAACTTTTTATAAATCAAAATTGCAGCTGAAGCAATATCACCAAATCACATTCATAGCCATGCATGATACGGTATAAGAAAAAACATTTGCATAAACACAAGATGAAAATTATTACCAACTCCTTCGCTACAGCTTTAACTCCTCGCTGTGTTATCCTATCCTCGGCAATGTATCCTCTCTTAGGTGATGTATCCTCCTCGTTATTATGTCCTCTTCTTGATATTGTATCCTCGACCAATCTGATCTACCACTTGTTCTTCTTGTACAACTTGGTTAATAAGATCCTTTGGTGGGAAAGGCGAAGAAAACTTGAAGAGATTTTGCTTTAGAAGAAAGAAGCCAATGATGAGATACCTCTCATGCAATTTTTGGCTCACACATGCAAGATATGAGAGAAAGATAAAAATTCAATAACCTTGTCTTTTTTTCTCTCAATTTCAGTTAAGTCTCAAAGGAAGAAGTGAAGTGCATCCAATGCATCACATCGTTCCTCAATCAATCATAAAGAAGCCAATAAATGAGGCTTTTCTCATTTGTTTTAAGATGGCTATATGAAAAGACCAAAAACCTAAATCATACATCTCATTTTCAGTTTTGTGTTGAAAAGAAGGAAGATGGTCCATCAAATGCACCTCTTTCTTCTTTAATCCAATGAATTCTAATAGGTTACATGTTATCATTAAAAGACAACCATTTAATGATAAGGTTATTACTCCATTTAATGATGATAAAGCATATTAAAAACCATCTTAAATGTAGCAAACCAATTGCACATTTAGCCCAGAAATTCTAACTCCATTTTTCTTTAATAACTTTGTTTTAATTTAATCAATCTAATTTATCTAATTAAACCAAAACCTAGCCCATTTCTAAATTTTCATTTGGGCTTCTAATTAAAAATTAATTAGTCTAACCCAACATTCAATCATAGGCTTTAAAACCTCTATTTATATATCTTACTTTGCTTGATAACCTTCCTATAAGCCAAATGGGGAATCTAATTGGACTTATATAATTTAAGCTCCAATAAGCCCGGAATTAATTTAATCTCATTAGAATTAATTCCAGCTTATTAACTAAATGTCATTCCACTAAAGACAATTAGTTGAACTCTTGAATTACGAAATATTATGAGAACACATGTTTCAAATAAGATGTCCAATTGCAAACTCTAATATGAACCATATTATAGCTATCCTCACAATAAAGGATAAAATTACCATTTTTCCCTTATATTGACTTTTCCTTCTAGATATCTCATTTTACTCTACACAGTGATTAATAAGTAAGATCTCATCTTGGTGTTAAGATTTAATGGGTAGCTAGTCCATCAAACTATTGGCACCAGTTTAATCACCAATCTCTATAAAACATCTAGAAGTGATGATATCACTATAAACTCTTTATTTGAGTGAATGTTTCCTGACACATGTTTCAATTAATAATTTCAACATGCAGACACTAGATTTATACTTTGTGAAAATTCATTTTGATCATATCAAGAATTCTAATGAAACACATATGAGTTCACCACTCATCAAGATTGTGGTTCGCAATAAAAGAATGCGAAAGTGTATGTTTTAAGATTAAAGAAACGACCTACTTTAATATTTAAAACATTTGTGATTCTAGATTCATTTAATAGTGTCATTATCGATAGTCAACTACTATCATGATATAAGACTCATCATTCCCTTGAAGTAAACTCCTTTACTTACAAGGAGATAAATCGCAACACTACAGTCAAAATCATAATCAAGCAACCAACTTGATTATTCAAATGTGAATAAACTAATTTAGATTCTAATAATAAACATGTTTCCCATACATCTCCATGTATATGTTTATTACTTACAAAAGAATCTTGGTACCTTATGACTAGTTATATAATGCTCATATAAATAAAACCAAACTCTTTTGTTTTATTAATAATAAATATTTTCATTACAAAAATAACTGAAAAAAGATTAAGTTATATGTAAATACACTTGCTTTCCAGGGCACTATATTTACATAACCCCAACATGTCCAACTAAAGCATGTCCTTCCTAAGTCTTTGATTTTATCTCAATAATAACCATTTCTATCAAAAAACCAATTAAACACCATTTTTTGTTTAATCCTAAACCAACTAATTCAATGATAGAGTGGAACTTCTGTGCAAAATGCTAAAGTCTAGGACTATTTGAGAACTACAAAACTTCCAAGAAAATTCAAAGATAACAAACCTTAGACAACTTCAATAAGCTATTATTACTAATACTTCTTCAATTCATATATTTATTGTCATAGCATGATTTGAAAAAAAAAGAAGCAAAAACAGGCATCCATGGTTTATTCGAAGGGTACAAATGAACACTTCTATCTTGTAAATTTTTTCTATTTTTATGGCTTTAACTTTGTTGCTTAGTGAGGCATTTATGCCATTAAATTTACATAATAATTGTATAGTATTTTGTCTATTGTAAAGAGAAGTAGATTGAGTTTCAGTTTTAGCATAGTGGGACCTTCAAATTTACCCTTGCCATACACTATAAATGAGGAGAAATGTATAATTTTAAATTAAAGCTAAATCATTTAACCACGTTGCAATTCATATCCATATTAAGGGACTTAAACTATGGAGAGGTTATATTTTTATTTATGAATTCCTCAAGAGTCTTTTGAGGATGGCATTAGAGACTTAAGAATTAAGGCTAACTTCATCATCCTGACTAATTAAATTGAAAATAAAGGTTATGTGATTAAAGAGGTATTTTTTGATTGTGCATCCTTGATTGTGATATAACAAAGGGTGTAGAGATTGATTAACCCACTTCTAGGGAGGGTAAACATCCTAACACAAATGAGGGTAAGGCTAGTGAATTTGATGATCCAACATATGAGGGCGAGGAAGGAGAAATTAGTGACTTTGATGATTCTAATTCATTTTATTCTAATGATATATTTGATAAGGTAGATAGTTAATAGGCTCTGAAAAAGGATGTTTATGGCGGTATAAAAGAAATCCTAATAAATAATATACAGATATAGATGCAAATTCAACATATAAAGATCTTGATGAGTTTAGAAGCATGGATGCTATTTCAAATGAAAAGGGAGATGAAGGCCTAATTTCCTAGAATTTAATATACATAATGATATGTTGAGGCCAATTGATTTAAAGTTTTACATGTTATTTGATAAGATGAATGCATTTAAACAAGCTCTAGTGTAATATGTTGTTAAGAAGTCTTTGATTATGTATATTTCAAGAATAAGAAATATAGAGTAACTGTTGTATACAAGAAGGGTTGTTGAAGGAGGATACATGCTTCTCCAACCATAAGTCTAGTATAATATACCAAAACAAAAATGTAAGACTGACACGAAACGCCCTTTTTAGGCCGTGTTGGCACTAGGGAATGGGTAGGCTTAATGCCACCAAAACCCGAAGTAAGCCTAACTTTTATATATTCTACTAAAGATCTTACATGACCCATTCATTGGTCTGATTAAGCCTTATACCTGTTTAATAGGTTGTAGGAAGTAAGGATCTAAATCTGCAATTCTCGCATACAACATCTACTTATCAACCAACATCGTTCTCAATAAGATAATAAATTCATACATATACCATGTAAATATGATTATGACAAATCATGGAGCGTCTAGAAGTATCTGCAATTTACATCATGACAAAACATTACTTGTTTGATTATCCAAGCGAGTCTCAAAAGGGCTTGGATTTCTCTCTTTTTCGATCTGCTAATCCCCTAAAATGGTGATAGTGAGGTGTGAGTCTACAATGCGACTCAGTGAGAAATAAACATACTACCATGCTTGTGAAGCTAGGTACACCAGGCTAGCTTCACAAGAATGGTCTGTGCCATTCTATGCAATAATATATATAGCATTAGTGGATACACAGGTAGTAATCTCAAATGCGGCAACAACATGAGTATCAGTAAATAAGTTCAATATGAATTGTTCAAAGAAAACATGAACCTGGTTTCTAAATTCTTTTCTGGGTTCTGGGTTCTGGGTTCTTGGTTCTTTCTGAATTCTGTTTCTTTCTAGATTTTGGGTTCTTTTCTGAATTTTCGGTTTCTTTCTAGATTCTTAATTCTGAGCTTTCTCATTTCTGAGTTCTGATTCTTTCTGAAATTCTTAGGGAGAGACAAAGGCATGCTAGTACCACATATCTCCCATTTTCTGATTCTAGACAAGGTACATTGCCCCTGGAGGCCTGCCCTCTCCAGGTAGGACCCGGATCTAACCCATCACCGGTAGGTTATCTATGTGCACATAGTCTAATAATATACCCTATCAGCTGAGTATTATAAGAACTCATCAATCATGGTTAACAAGAAAACATGATTCATCAAGGAATCGCAATCAATAGGTTCAACACAATACGGGAACCAGAAGATGCAAAGAATCTGAAATAATCTGGTCAATCTGGCATACAACATGTTAGACTCAACTACTTGGAGTCATATGTCAAATAAGTCATATAGGTTCAAGAACAATTCAACAAGCCGCAAGATAAAACAAAGGATTACTACACAAGTATAGTAGTATGATTATACTCACCTCGACTATCTCAATGGTTCTGACGTCTTTTCGACCTTTCTTGAACTTGAGGGGTACTAGGCACGACATTTAGTTCTATTCCTTGTCAGCTTTCACAAGCTATTGGGTAACATGCATAAAATTACATATACCCATTAGTCATTCTTACAAAAACCTCATTTCTTAACACATATCATAAAAAACTGCTTAAGTCCCATTCGTGATCGCATAACTCCTTATACATAGGTCCAATGTTTTTTAAACTTTTCATACCTCTAGTTAACACATAAATTCACATTTCTTGTTTTATGACCATGCTCTAATTTGTTCATTAAGGGAATCCAAATCTCCCATTTATAATCAGCTTTAACATGCAGTCATGAGTTGGACCCTTCCCAACTCAAAACCTTATAACTCATCCATTTCTCATCTAATTAAGGAGATTCAAAGCTTCATTTTCAATATACTCATATGGCTATCACATATCCAAAGACGACTCAAAAATGATGTAAATTGAATTTATTGTGAGTTTTACAAGCCTGACCTATTTCTGCTCTCTTCTGCATCACTAAGGTTAGTAACAACCTTCACTTATTTGGCTATATCTAATAAAATACTCATCCAATTTAAATTCCATTTCTACAGAAATTAGAAGACACATTTTAGATCATTTAGTAAGAAGAACTCATCATCCAATTATAATTCTAAGGTCTTCAAACAATTAACTTTTAGTTCTTGTTTCAATCTCGATGGTATTCTGAACCAGTACCAATTCGGGGCCTATTACACTTATTCTGCTCACCATAAAATAATGGAATAATTCATGGAGATAGTAGACATCTAGATTTACAAATTCTATGTTTTAAGTTTCTCCATATTCACAAGTTAAACAACTCAAAAAAATGAACAAAGAGAGCCATGAATCTGTCTCCATGACAACTTAACTTTCAAAACCCTAGGTTTTGGTTTAACCCCTCAAATCACCATAAAAACGAAATTCCTTCAAGAATAAGTGTCGTTAGACATCAAGGAACAATAATCCATCATCCAATCATCAAACTCATATATTCCATCAAATGGGTTTCACAAAAGAAGAGAGAAACCAAGCTTTAATCTATAGATCTAAGCAAAGGAATGGAGGCTTAGCTTTTTATGTTGATGAAATGGCTTGATTCACCTTCTTCTTCTTGTTACAAAGATTGAAAAAGCATGGAGAGGGCTTCCATGGAGGTGAGTGTCATAAATGAGAGAGGAGGAGGAAGACAAAGTGTTTTGTCTTTAGCGCATTTAGCTTCTTATATAAGCCTCTTTTCTACTTATTTACAAAATTGCCACTCTTGTACTGGTTATTTAAAAATTAGTCCGAACAATTTCCTGTGACCACCGAAAAAATGTCATACATCATTAATTTGATGTCACTAAAATTATTATTCACTGCTCTGGTTTTAATGATATCAATCTCAAATTCTGATTTATTTTGGTGTACCAGGTAAACTAGATACCGGGTATTACACAACTGTTCCTTAAACTCAACTGAAGTTGAGGGTGGCAAAAAGTTTACTTTTGGTCTAACAAAGGAGCTCAATAATTTTCTAACTAAGATGGATTTAGTAGACCTCAGTTCAACAGGCAGATTACTTACCTGGACAAATAATCAACATGGCAGCTTGCTTATAAAGAAGAAATTAAACAGATCCTTGGTTAACTCTTTATGGTTAAATCAATTTCCTAACTCCTTTTCCATTTTGGAGAGAACTTGATATCATATCACTCTTATATGTTGAAACAAAGGATTGTTGAAATCAGAAAAGTTAGGGCCCCTTTTCTATTCTTCAATGGAATTACTCACTTAGAAGGATTCACAGAAGTAATCAACAGATGATGGAGTTATGATATAGAGGGGTTTAAATCCTACCAACTTATGCAGCAATTAAAGTTGGTGAAAGCTGCTCTTAAGAACCTCATGCTTAGGAGATCACAGAACCTTACAAGCCCCAAGAAGAAACTAATTCAAGCTCAAAAAGACTGCTACTACTCCCCTCATAATGTAGACTTAAGAATAATAGAGGTGTAAAGATCACAAGATTATCAATAAGCTCTCAGAATTTATAATTCAATTCTCAAGAAAAAAGTTATACTTAATTGGATGAAGGATGGAGACTCCAATACAAATTTCTTTCACTCTACCTTATATACTAAGAGAAATGTGAACAAAACTTCAGTGTTACAAGACACTAGTGGATTGGAATACTCAAATCAGGATGGTTTACAAGATCTAGCTAGAAACTACTACCTGCAGCTGATGGGTTTTGAGGATTTTGCTCATCCAAATTGTAATGCACTAAGATGGTTTGATTGCTCAATTGTCCAAGGAATAAAAGAAATTAAGGTGTCTTCAATTATAGAAACAGATGTCAAGATAGTTCTCTTCAGCTTGCATTCTTCAAAATCACTAGAGCTGGAAGGTTTCTCTGCATTGTTCTTTTAAAAGACATGGGATATTATGGGTAAGCTTTTTACTGAAGCATTGTTGGAATTCTTTACATCCTCTAAAATGCTTCAAGAATTAAACCACATGTATATTTGCTTGGTGCCTAAAAAGAAAAACCCTCGGAGAATGCAATATTTTAGACCAATGTCATCCAGTGACACCATATATAAAGTGATTTTGAAGCTCTTAGTTGAAAGACTGAAGATGGCAATCAGTGGTGTTATTAACTCAACACAGGGGGCATTCATTCCAGACAACAATATTGGGGATAACATTTTAATTCTACAAGAACTACTGAAGTACAATTTAGGTAAAAATATCAAAAGGTGCTTAATCAAAATTAAATTTTACAAAGCTTTTAATATAATAAGTTGGAGGTTTATCAGAATATATCTTGACCTTTCAAAAATGCAAAGGGGATTAAATAAGGAGAGACCCCCTATCTCCCTATCTATTCACCCTTGGAATGGAAGGCTTATTATACTAAATAAGTTAATCTCTTACAATGGGGGTTTTCAATTTCTTTACAAATGTAGTGCAACCAACTTAACTCACTTTATGTATACTAATGATCTTATGATTCTTTTTGGATATGATCCTCACTCCATCAATATCATGATGCAAGTTCTGAAATTGTTTGCTGAATGGTCGGGGTTAAAGAACAACACTAAAAAAGCAACTTATTTATATCATCTGATGTAAGAAATCTAGAAGAAATAAGTAAAAATGTAGGGCTTAATGTTCATTCCGCGCCATTATGTTATCTTGGAGTACCAACCACCACCTCCAAGCCAAAATTAAATGACTGTTTGCCTCTCATTGAAAAGATAAAATCAATAGTGAATGATTGCAATACAGGTTTCTTTCATATGCTACTAGCTAGGTTAACCCTTATTGTCTCTGTCCTTAGAAGCTTACGCCTATTAGACAGCTCACATTGCATTGCCAAAGAAGGTCATAAAGGAGATCGATAGAATAATGAAAGTACAGGTTTCTTTCATATGCTACTAGCTAGGTTAACCCTTATTGTCTCTATCCTTAGCAGCTTACGCCTATTAGACAGCTCACATTGCATTGCCAAAGAAGGTCATAAAGGAGATCGATAGAATAATGAAAGTATTTTTACGAATAGACAAAATTGAAAACTCTAAAAAATTTAAAAGATAAAATAGAGTGAAGTTACTACCCCGAAGAAGTATAGAGGACTTGGAAAATTTTCCATCACAACTGTACAAAAAGTAACGATGTGCATGAGGATTTAAGACTCTATACTGATTATAAAGCACTTTAGATCAAATGGATTCATGAGTATCACCTCAAAAACTTAAATTTTTGGCAAGCTACTTGTATAAGGGAGATCTCTTGGATCTTTAACCAGCTAATGAAAATGAGAGATGCAATGTATCCCTGGTTAAACATAAGATTGGTAATGGAGGAAAAACTTGGTTTTGATTTAATCATTGGCTAGTTCAAACCCCATTATACAAAGACCAGAGATCTATCATTTAAAAAATAGAATCCCATTGAACGTCAAAGTATCCTCATTAATATGGAATGGTGAATGGAGAGGAAATTTTAGAGATTTTGATTCTTTAATGGATCATTTCCCTCAACTGAATGATGTGGAGAATGAAGATGTAATCATTTGGACCCTTAACTTGAATGGTAAATTCACAAATAAATCCTGCCATCAGATACTTACCAACATATCATTTGAAGCTCCTTGGAATAATCTTCTATGGAGAAATACTTGAATCCTAAAGCCTCTCAAATCACTTAGCTAGCGATTAGAAATTGGCTTAGGACCAAAAGTCAATGGCATGGCAATATGGATTTTACTTGTGTATTACGTAAGGAAGTAGTGGAAGATGGAGATCATTTCTTCTTTCTTTTTAGATTCTCTAAAGCAGTTTAGATAACATATTACATTTGATTGTAGGAGACAGCTACGTATATGAATGGGAGCAAGCATTGAGCTAGTTTATTAGTCACTCTAAATATAGAATGTCCAATGGAATACTACTTAAAACAGCTTTCACTACTACCATTTACACTCCTTTGGAAGGAAATAAACAACGGAATGTTTAAAAACATGGAAGAGGGGAAGTACCAGCTAGCAGATAAAGAATCAGTCATTGAGAGTCCTTTTTAATAACCTCTCACTACTTACTTAAACATCGACCAACTTACAACAGATGTTAGAAGATGGATCTCGATAAAGGATGAAACTCGTAATAAGATTAATCTAATTAATCGAATATAAATATCATCATATTCTATAGAAAAAACTAATTATACGTTTTTAAAAAAACTAAATAAGTATTAAAATATTGTATCAACAATTAAATACAAATTAAGATTCACACAAATACTTTATGTAAATATTAAATTCAAAACAATCGTAAGAGTAAAAAAGATGGGGATAGACTACGGATAGGTTCTTGGAACAAGGACTCTTATAGAGAAGTCTTTGGAATTAGTAAAGATTTTAAACAAATATAAGATTCATATAGTGTGCATCTAAGAGATAAAGTGGACAGAGGTTAAAGCAAAAGAGATTAATGTGTTTAAATTGTGATATTTTGGGAGTTTGAGACGATAGAATGGGGTAGGTATTTTAGTTGTTAAGGAACTTATAAATCATGTTGTGGAGATAAAAGGGATAAATGATAGGATTATGTCTATTAAGATTGTGGTGAGTAGTGTTGTTCTCAATATAGTGTGTGCGTATGCACCTCAAGCGGGTTTGGACGAACAATAAAAACGTCAATTTTGGGAGGAGTTAAATGAGGCGATTCAACAGCTAATGAGAAAGTTATTTTAAGAGAAGAATTTAATGGTCATATAGGGGTAGCATCGGATGGAAATCTAAGGACTCAGGGGGTTTTGGGTATAGAGATAGGAATGATAGTGGGATTGTTGTATTATATATGGCAGTAGTATTAGAGTTAATGATAGTCAATTCTTTATTCAAGAAGAACGAGGAGCAACTAGTGACTTATAAGAGTAGAACCACGAACATTTAAATTGATTATTTCCTTATAAGGTAGAGTGATCGACCAAGGTGAAAGGATTATAAGGTGGTTCTTAAGGCATGCTTAGCAACTCAGCATATACTATTAGTCTTAGATCCTAAAATTAAGGGATGGAGGAAGAAGAGAATTATTAGGAGGTGTACTAAAGTTAGATGGTGGAATCTAAAAGGGGACATGGTGGAACAATTTAATGATAGAATAAGTAATGGAGTTGAATGGAAAGTGGAAGGAGATGCGAATTAGATGTGGGAGGGCATAGCAACTTTGTTAAGGAATACTGCCAAAGAGATCTTGGGAGTTTTGAAAGGGTCGATGGGTGATAATATGGAATCTTGGTGGTAGACTGAAGATGTACAAGAAAAGGTGAAGGCTAACAAGGGAGCATATAAAGCTCTATTGGGAAGTACCATAGAGGAAATGAGAGAAGCTAATAGAGGTAGGTATAAACTGGAGAAAAAAGAGGCAAAGAAGACATTCTCAGTGGCTAAAGGGGAAGGTTACGAGAATTTGTACAGGAGATAAGATGTTAAAAAGAGAGAAAATGACATTTTTAAGTTGGCAAGAGTTAGGGAACAGAAAATGAGAGACTTATACCAAGTTTGATGAATAAGAGATGAAGTAGGGCAAGTGCTCATGGAGGATGATGACATCAAGAGTAGATGGCAGAGGTACTTCTATGACTTATTTAATGAAGGCGTAAAGGACAACACCTCTTTAGGTGACCTCAGCATGTTTAAGAGATTTTGTAACTGATCTCAGTGTAAACAGATCATAAGGGAAGAAATTAAAAAAGCTTTGAGGGAGATGAAGAGCAGGAGGGCAGTGGGACTAGGTAAGATACCTATAAAGGTATAAAAGAGCTTATGCGTTGAAGGTTTTAATTGGCTAGTCAAGCTTTTTAATGTGATCCTCGAGTCTGCCAGCATGTCGGATGAATGGAGATTGAGTATGTTAATTCTTTTATACAAGTGCATAGGTGACATACAAAATTTTAACAACTATAGAGGCATTAAACTACTTTGTCACACTATGAAGTTGTGGGAGAAGATAATTGAGAAGAGAGTAAGAAAGGAGGCTTCTATATTGGAAAACCAATTTGGCTTTATGCTAAGAAGGTCCATGATAGAAGCTTTACACCTCCTTAGAAGATTAATGGAATATTACAGGGATAGATAGAGAAATTTGTACATGGTTTTTGTTGATAAAAAGAAAGCATATGACAGGGTTCTTAGGGAAATCATTTGGAGGTGTTTGGAGGTCAAGGGAATTCTTATGACCTATATACAGATAATTAGAGATATGTATGAAGGGGTATTGACTAGAGTAAAGACGATAAGAGGAGATATAGAGAATTTTTCTATTAGTATTAGGCTACACCAAGGTTTTGCATTAAGCCATTTTTTGTTCGCAGTAATGATGGATGATCTTACCAAGAATATTCAAGGAGATGTGTCATGGTGTATGTTGTTTATTGATAATATTGTCTTAGTGGATGAGACAAAAGAGGGGGTCAATGTCAAGCTAGAATGTTGGAGAGAAACGTTAGAGTCAAAGGGTTTTTAAGTGAGTAGAACTAAGACTGAGTACTTAGAATGCAACTTTTCGAGCCATCAAGTGGCTACCGATGTGGAGGTAAAGATTAGATTAGAAATTATATCACGGAAGGAGTGTTTTAAGTACCTAAGGTCTACCATCCAAAGTAATTGAGAGATCGATGAAGATATAACCTATCGTATAAGATCAGAGTGACTTAAATGGCGAAGTGCATATGTTGGCCCCTGAAATTTTTTTATTTAACTAAGCATGATTAGATGATTTTGGGGGTCTTGATAGATTAATTCATGTTGGAATTAATTGACATGTTAATGTGAATAAGGTTAG
Organism: Erythroxylum gracilipes; assembly: GCA_026413385.1. Taxonomy (NCBI): domain Eukaryota; kingdom Viridiplantae; phylum Streptophyta; class Magnoliopsida; order Malpighiales; family Erythroxylaceae; genus Erythroxylum; species Erythroxylum gracilipes. The sequence continues at coordinate 17,748,803 of JANZLC010000005.1, read as the reverse complement.
GTGATATGAGTTAGGAAATTGAAGTGTTAGAAGTGATAAGTTGCACTAAGGGCATTTTGGGCATGTCACTTAAGGAGAAAGAACTTAGGTTAATAAGTAAGGGCAATATGGACATTGTGCTTTCATTAAGGGTATAAAAGAGAGGAGAAATGAGTGGCTTACATAGAAGAAGAAGAGAAAACGAAATTGGAGGGAAAAAGAGAGAGAAAGTGTCGTTGGTGGAGAGGAAAGGAGAGGAAAAGGGTTTTCCATTTTCTTGGAGTTCAAGAGGTTTTTGGGGTTAATTCAAGAAGGAAAAAGCTAGAGGAAGGTTCAAGCTTTCATTTGAGCCAAGAAATCCTTTGGTTGGGTGAAGATTCAAGGTAAGTGATTTTTAACGTTTTGGATTTTTGAAGTGGTTTTGGTTCAAAGAGCTTAGGTAATGGATGAGTTTAGGTATTCTAGGATCAATTTCATGCATTGGGTTCTTTAGGTTTTTCAATTTTTGGGATTCCTTTTGATTTGGGATTTTTGTGTCAATGTTGAAGATAATTAAGGGAGGCAAGAGGAGCAAGAGGAGAGGCCCATTTGAGCAAGATTCAAGCAAGGAAACTAAGGTGAGTTACATTTTTATACTTGTGTTAATAAGTCATAAATGTTCTTCAACTAAATGGAATTAATGACTTTTTTTTCCAACTAACTCATAAATGAGCTTTTATTATTCTTTAAATGATTGAAAATTTGCCATAAGTTATTGTGTGTGAATTTTAGGAATGAATTGCAATTGCTTTGCAAATATTGTAATTGTTGCTTTTGAATGAGTGAAAATGGCTTTTATGATTGACATGGGATTTTGGTTGCTGAATTGTGAAATATATCATGTGCATGAAAACAAGTTTTCAAGAATGTTCCATTTAGGCAAAATATTTTCAGTGCATGAATTACATGTTATGTGGGTTTGGTTTAGTTCATCCAAGAATTGTCACGTGCACATTGACCAAGTCAAGGCTTCTCCCGCCTGCCCGTTAGTGGCACGGAGCTCCTTTTAGGACTCTCTCAAGTTTACGACTACACAAGGCAATTTTATGGAATTGTGTAGTTCGTCATGTTTATGGACTTGCCAAGCCATTTTTGATGTGCTTATGTGTTTACATGTGTTGACAAGCTTGAGGAATGCTTAACTTATGTGAATTGTGATTTAATTTGACAAAGTTGAGAAATATAAGTTTTATGGATTTTTGTGAGAAATTTCTATGATCATGAATGTTTAAATGGTTTTTGCTTATTACCGATTATAAAAGTGTTAACAATGAGCGTTAAGCTCACCCCCCTCACCTTCCCATCCTCAGGCGATGAGCAAGATGTTGAGCGATCG
>JANZLC010000005.1:17728424-17738679 GCA_026413385.1 Erythroxylum gracilipes | reverse complement strand
AATCATAGAATCCATCATTATCTCAAACATTAAATGAATGAAAATAAAGATAGAAAGGAGAAAGGAACTTGAGTCGGATAACCTGGAAGGCAACAGCGTCGGAAGACGTGCTTCCTCTCTCCTCTTTTTCTCTCCCTTGAAGCTTTTCCAAAAAATGGCAGAAATGGAGGCTCTCTTATTAGGTCATTTCTCTTCCTTTAAGTAATCTATACTAATTAGGGTAAAAATTAGGTTTTACCCGAGCCTAAAAGGTTCGAAATATCCCCGTAAACTTAAGTTCAGAAAGTTGGTTTACATCTGTCAGTGCAGGTCACTATCGCGGCCCCTTGTTTGGCATTCTGTAATGACTGAGGCCCTTCCACTTTGCTTTTATCACGATCGGGACATACTGGCCACAATTGTGGCCCTCTATTTGGGTTTGGGTTTCCTTCAAAACTCCTCCGTTCTTTGATATTACCTTGTAACACTAGTAAACTCATCAAGGCACCTCAAATATACAACATTGAATCTCAAAAGCTTGCTCTAACCTATAAAACACTTAAAACACAAATATTTAACTAACTAACACAATTTTAGCTTAAAAACACACTAATTGATTAAATTTAACCACTAAACACATCATAAAATACCCACAAAACATGATTCAATTTACGACTATCAATACTCCATATGATATTATGTTAGGGATAACCTTTGTTAATGGAAAATTTAAAAAATACACAATTTTAATAAGATCATTTGCCAAAGTTAGGAAATTGAGAAGAGATTAAGAAAGGAGGGTTCTATATCAGAAAACCAATTTAGCTTTATGCCAAGAAGCTCCATGATGGAAACTTTATACCTCCCTAAAAGATTAATGGAATATTAAAAGGACAGGCGGAATAATTTGCACATGGTTTTTATTGATATCGAGAAGGAATATGATATGGTTCCCAGGGAAATCATGTGGAGGTGTTTGGAGGTTAAAGAATTTCCTATGACCTATATACGGGTGATTAGAGACATGTATGAAGGGGCATTGACTAGAGTAAGGATAATAGAAGGAGATACTGCCAAATTTTCTATCAGTATTGGGCTAGACCAAGGATCCACATTAAGCCCTCTTCTATTCGCAGTAGTAATGGATGAACTTACCAAAAATATTCAAGGAAATGTGCATTGGTGTATGTTGTCTACTGATGATATTGTCTTAGTAGATGAGATAAGAGAGGGAGTCAATGTCAAGCTAAAATGTTGGAGAGAAACGATATAGTCGAAGGGTTTTAAAGTAAGCAGAACTAAGACAAACTACTTAGAATGCAACTTTTCGGGCAATTAAGTGGATACTGATGTTGAGGTAAAGATTGGATCAGCAATTATGTCACAAAAAGAGTTTTTTAAATACTTAGGGTCTATCATCCAGAGCAATGGAGATATTGATGAAGATATAGCCCATTGTATCATATCAGGGTGGCTTAAATGGAGAAGTGCATCGGGATTTTTATGTGACAAGAAGATACCACTTAAGCTCAAAGGCAAATTCTATCACTTAGCGAAAAGGCCAACCATGTTATAAGGGGCAGAGTGTTGGCCCATCAAATAAACACAAAATAATAAGCTTTTAGTGACTGAGGTTAGGATGCTCTGGTAGATATGTAACCTTATCATAAGAGATAAAGTCAAGAATATAATTGTCAGAGACAAGTTAAAGGTGGTTGGTATTAATGAAAATTTAGAGACAAGGCTTAGGTGGTTGGGACACAATAAAAGGAGACACACTGAAGCTCCAGTGTGAAGATGCGAGAAAATAATACTTAAAGACTGTAAGAGGAAAAAAAAGGAAGGCCTGAAAAAAAAACTAGGGGAAAGTAATCAAGAATGATATGGCTAGGTTGGATCTTACCAAGGACTTGGTCCATAATAGCAAAATTTCGTGTACTAGGATACGAGTAAAGGATCTCTCGTAAAAAGAGCATTAACGTTCTTGTAGGTTATATTAAACCATGTCCTTTGCATTTACTGCGTAGTATTTACCTCATAGTTAGTTTCCTAGTTAGCATAATTAAGTTAATAACAGACTTGGTTGGAAGTACTCTTGTCCAAGTCTTTTCTAGTATGTATTTCTATCTTATCATTTATTATTAATCATTGTAATATTCTGTACGTATGTTATTTTGTACTGTCAGATCTTTTATGTTGCCCTTTATTAGTTATCTGTATTTTGTGTATGTTTTGCATTTAACTTTTTTTAGTTCCTTTTTGAATATGTCTACACATTCATTTACCATTTTGTAGTATCTTCATACCATATTACATGTGGGTCTATCGGAAACAACCCCTCTACTATATAGGGTAAGGCTGTATACTATCAGACCTCCTCAGATCCTGCGACTCAGCAAAATTTTAACTGGGTATTGTTGATGATGATGACGATCATTTGACAAAAATAGTTTTATAGTCTCGTAACCTTTAAAGAGCTCTTTTCCATCATAAGAATAGTTTTGTTTTTAAGTTCAATCACACAGTTTTTCTTCACTATGTATGGAGGAGTTACCTCTTTCCCCAGAAAACGCTCCTCATGAAATTGATTGATTATTTAAATAAAAATTATTCTTTATATTTAATTTTCGATATTGTAACTACCACACTTTAGACTCATTACTCTCTTTAACAAGTGCATGACTTTTCTATGAAAGAAACTTTTAATAAAAACAAATTATTTGGATCATGTGAGTATTAACGATAATCTTATTAGATTTTTTTCATTCTTAGTCACATAAGAAACACCATCTAACATTATAAATCTATTGATCATAAGCTACTTAAGACCTAGAAAATTTTGAGTCAAACTAGAAGTGAAATAGATATTATAAAAGAGGTTTGTTTTACTATGATAACTACACACTGCCACTACGCCTCTACCTTCCACTTGCATTTTCTTATTATCACTAAGCCCTACTTTTTTTCTAGCAAGACTCATTCGGTTCCTTAAAGAAACCTTTTATCCTAGTTATTATCATCAATAACCACATTCTGATATACTTAATGTTATATTGTTCACTCTTCAAATTCTCATTCTCACTTAAGTATACATTTAAGAACTTTTGTGTCTTCTTATAATTGTAAGCTAATTTCTTTCTTTTTATACTTATAATCTCAAGAATTTTTACTAGCTCTTCATGTGTCATCTAAACATGAATATTATTTCAATTTCTTATTCTTACTTATGCATGCATTTAACAACTTTTGAATTTCCTTATGATTGTAAGATATTTTTTCTTTTTATACTCATTATTTCAAGACTCTCTACTAGCTCTTCATACATAATGTCAATATGACTATTGTTATCATAAAATCATAATACTAAGAATGCCTCATTACCATCAATTGTTATAAAGCACATATAAGCCATTTCATTTTTTTAATTCCCATTCTTTAATTCCTATTGTTTTCCTAATTTGGCTTAAGAGCCTTTTATCTCCTTTTAATCTCTCTTCTCTTTTCCTTATACCAAAATTGAGGAGAGAACATTAGGAATTCACTTAATTAGTTTGGCTTCCTACAATTATAGAAAAAGATGTTAGAAGATTTCATGATTTAAATCATACTTACCCAACTAATTTTTTTTTTGAACACCTTATTTATAAGATCTTCTTGAACATTTTAGTGATGAGAGCAATGCCCCCTCATTATTATTACCTAAGAAAATCTCATCCTCATCACTTGTCTCTTGTTTGGAAGCTTTGAAGGTAAGCTCTCTTTTTTTCCCGAAGCCATATTTTCCTTTTATGTATTTTTTAATTGTATCTCATAAGTGAAGAGAGGTTTATTGATCTCATCCAAAGGCAATGTATTTAGGTCCTTGATTTCTTAAATCATTTCCACTTTAGCCTCCTAAGCTTTGGTAGATAATAAAACAAAATTTCATTATGTCAAAATTAACATAGCATTTCCTTCGTCCTTTGAGGAGCATTTTTAATGTTAATGAATATAGTGTACACGCTTGAAATGCTTTTAGTATGATTCATATGAAAGAGTTCAAATTGTTATGTAACCATGCTCACTTTACTTCCCTTCACTTAGTTTGTAATCTAATGAGTGTATTCTAAAATATTTCATACATCATAAGTTGACTCACATATTGATATTTTTTCACTTGCATTTCATTCTTCCTTACTTTTAGGAATTATATAATTTAACTTATTTGTTGTAGGCATACAGTCCATTGGCCATAATATCCCACAAATCTTCCCCTTCTATCGTGAAGAAAAATTTCATTCCATTTTTATAATATAAATAGTCACTTTCAACAAAGAATGGAGCCTGTTTATATTTCAGGCCTCTTGATTAGATGGTTATGAACTTAGATGTGTTATAATGATATTTACTAAATTCTATTACAATTATATACAACTGAAACATATATGCTTTGAAATAGGATGTCAATGGGTTAGGCCAGACCCAGGCCGCTCCTGGCTCGATCTGGCTCCACCTCTGGTTGGGTGGCCAACGAGCCGGCTGTGGCTCAACCCATTAATGAGCTGACTGACTCATGGCCCGACCCAACTCATCCTTACTTTTTAAAAAAAAACAAAATGACATCATTTTTGTTATTCCAATTGGACCACGGGATTGGCCAGGACGTCCCGTGCTCAGCCCAGTTAGCCCAAACAATTTTAGTCCGTGGCCTGGTCAACCCGGGCCAAAATTGACATCCCTACTTTGAAACCACTTGTTGGTCCCTATATAGCACTTAAAAGGGGAGGGGGAGTAACTTTGATTATATGTGATAAATGTTTCTAATATTATGAATGAATTACATGTGATTTTGAGATAGCAAATGAATGTATATAGCAAGGAATAACAAGTTATAATAATAGTAGTAGTAGTAGTAGGAATAATAATAATAATAACTTTATACTATATCCACTCTTCCAGCTTAATTTATAATTTTTTACGAACTTCTTCTTCTAAAATGTAAATAGGAACATTAGTACACATCATTCTTCTCATTAAAATGAAAATAACTCTTATATGCCGTATTAATGGTGAAGAGAAACCAAAAAGCTTTGAATAATAACTAAATACCCAAATGCAACCTTCAATTGAATTACATCTCAACGATCTCCTTTCTTATAGACTTTATTGATTTAGAGCTTAAAAGAACTAAACTATAAGTCTCATAAACCTTTCTTAATATGGTATCAATTCTCATAAAAAATGTTATAAAGATATCCAATAACCAAATTTTAGATTAGCTATGCACATTACTAACTCAAAAATCTTTTAGAGACATAAACTAGTTGTTGTAGCGAGTAGTTTCAAAGACATTTAATGATATAGCAGTCACTTTAGTCAGCCTAACTCACACATTGATTTAACTTTTGGATTGAATACTTCACTTTAATTTTAATCATTCTTTCATACTCTACTTTACTTAATTTGCTTTATAATGCACTATTTAACTCGATTGACTTAATAAATTTCTTTGTCTCACTTGCAAGAATATTCACTTATTACTTTCTTCAAAATATTAAAAATAAACCATTAATAGCAATATGCTTTGTTATTATTAACCATGTTATCATTTTATCATCAAATTAAAATGATATTATTATTAATACTATAGTATTTATAATTTTAACTTAACTAGATATACTTCTATAAACCTAAGATAATTGAATAAAAACAATTATTTATTGAAATAACTTAATATCTTAAATATAGAGGGATTTGTTCCACGTAATAAAAATAACTTCTCCTTCCTACTTGGCCTTCTCTACTCATACTCATATTTTTATTTTTAGGTTTTCACTTATAGTTATGTGTTTTACACTATACCTATCGATGTGCATTGTCCTCATTAGAAAAAGATAATGATTGTGATATTATATTCTAAACACAAAGCAATATTAAAAGAAATAACTAAGATAAGTGCATTTATTGTTCTTATAGTATAATTTTGTGAGTAGGAGTGTCAATCATATGAGGACTATAACTATTAGTATTAAACATCTTTCCATTATCTAATTTAATAAGAAGAATAGACTTTAAATCAATAATGAACTAAACTAAAATAATGAGTAAGAAATAACCAATCAAGGCTATAAACAAGAATAAAACAACCAAAAGATAAATAAGATATAGATGAAGAATCCCCTAGAACCTTTTTTATGCTTGAATTTTTCTTGATTCAATAATTAACCCTAGTTTCATATACTAGTAGGAATTTTAAAGTTACAACTATATTCTTTCTTAATATATAAAGCCCATATCATTCATTTTTTAACTAAAATCTTTTTCTAATTAAAACCATTAAGAACTCATTAACTCTTCCTATAAATTCCTTTAATAGATTGACTCTAACCCAGAAGATTTATATGGTCCTACTTCTAAGATCCTATACAACTCTTATTATTCATGCTTTGATCTATTCATAAATATAATTTCTTAATCCCTATGTATAAAGTTCAATATTGAATCTTCAGCACTTGCTACTTTAATTCAATATAATAAGTAGACACAAATAGTTCCCAAGAAATCTACAATATTACATTAAATAAAAGAATTAATTTTAAACATATGTCTAGGGTTCATCAAAACTAGATCTATATCATAATTATGTTCATAGGAAATCAAAGAAAACCAATAATAGACAATAAAAAATAAGATATTAAAAAAAGTTCTCATATATCTTGAATATTGATGTTCTTAAATAAATATTGATGAAATCTTGAACTTTTCCCCTAATGTTATTTCCTTTTTCAAGTATTCTTAAATCTCCTTTAGCCATCCTCTCATCCTTAGGCCTTTCTTGGATCTAAGACCTCACCCTTCTTCCCCATCTAACTTGTCTTTGATCCTACTAAATGATTCTCTTCTTGATTTCTTGTGATCTTTATCTCAATAAACGTAAAATATTAATAAATATAGTACCAACATGGGCCTATGTTGGTCCCATGTTACCTTATTGCTCCTTTAACTTCTTTTTTTATAACTAAACACTGCCAATATGAATATGTTGGCTTATTGCCTTTTTTGTTACGTGTTTGAGGTTTTCCATATAAACACAGGTATGAGGTTTGTAAAACATAAATTCATTTTTGTGTAATATTGAGGAACTTAGGTCCTTATATGATTTGTGTTCTTCGTATGGCTAATTGTCATAAAAAGCATAATGCACCAGGTCGCCATATGGTAGGAACACAAGACCATGTTTGGGTTGTATTCATTCATGTACCAAGTTGATGAAAAGTCGAAAATACATTAATAAGCTAAATGGGTCAATACACGATCTCATGTTTGTGTTACATTACTACAAATAAGACCATGTCCAACCTATTCTCATCCAAAATTACTATAAAACTTCTCCAATTTGGGTACAACTAGACCTAATTCATTCCTTTTTTACTGGGTAGTTAAAATAAGGTCTATAAACAAAATATAAGTCACATTAAATACCAAATCATATAAAATTATCAATATATAAGTTAAATGCTCTCAAAATCATGCTAAAAACATAGGGTAATTAGTTATTATAATGACTAGTTTCAAAGATATTAGTCAACCTAATAGTCACTTCAATCGACCTATCTCACGCATTAATTTGACTTTTGAATTCAATTTGAATAATTTAATTTAATTTCAATCGTTCTTTCATACTCTACTATATTTAATTTGCTTCATAATGCATTATTTGACTCAATTGACTTCACAAATTTATTTCTCTCACTTGCATGAATATTTATATTTTACTTTCTTCAAAGTTTAAAAAACCACTGGTATCAATATGCTTTTTATCATAAAAAAATTTAATTATGTTATCATTTTATCAGTAACTTAAAATGATATTGTTATAATACTATGGCACATTTATAATTTGAAATTACTAGATATACTTTTGTAAACTTAAGATATTAAAAATAATTATTTTATTGTAGTAATTGACATGTTAAATGTGGAGGAATTTGTTCCATGTATTAAAAACAACTTCTCCTTCCCTCTCCACTTATACGTGTGTATTCTCATCTTTTAAGTGTCCAATTATAGTTATTAAAAACAACTTCTCCTTCCCTCTCCACTTATACGTGTATTCTCATCTTTTAAGTGTCCAATTATAGTTTTGTGTTTCATACCATATCCATCCATAGGCATTGTACTCATTAGAAAATGATACCATAGTGGTTTGAACCATATCAAATTTATGTAATATGATTCATTGTAAAATTTTGGTTTGAATTGGTCCTACTAGTTGGTAAGAAAATGGAGAACCATATATAAAAAATACAAGGTAAAAATTATAAATGGAGAGCCATATATAGAATGGCTTGTATCATTTCTCGTCTTTAATGCTCCTCTACTGTCAGTCCATTATCATTTGGTTAGCACAATGAAGTTATCACTACTATAAAGCCTCGTTATTTGCCCCTTCCTTTCTCTATACCATTGGTGTTGAAGCTATCATCATTCCACTGCCAGAGCCGAGTAAGTTTTTGGAGGACGAGAATGGAAAAATGATTGTTGCTACAATGCCCTCCATGGTATCTAAGAGTTTTGCTGACTCTAGAGGTAAAGATCCACTTCCTCCACCATCACCGCTATCACCGCCGCACTTGTAAAATCCACATAAATATATACATACATAAATAGAGATGATAACTGAATGGGGAAATGGAAAATAACCTTGGAAAGCGGATAAAGATGAAACTGGAGATTGAAGAAAAAATAGGAAACCTGGACCTTAAACCAAACTCTAACCACCCCACCACCAAAATGGGAAAGATCAATTGAAGGAAGAAGATGAAAAATTAGGTAGAGAGTGAATTAATAAGATAAAATCAACCCAAAAAATAAAAAATAAAAAGAATCAACGATGGCTTAGATCATGCATATACACGAACAACGGATAATAGGACACAGACATCTATACACACAATGTATCCTTTAAAAAAAGAAGACAGAGAAAAGTTATGTATATGAAATGGAGGTATAAATGATCAGAATGTTCTTCCTAGGGCGGTGGTGGGGCGATGAGGATCGACCGGGAGAAGGATAAAGAGGAAAGGAGATTTTGAAAAAATCTAATATATTTATTTACAAATTTATGTATTATATTTAGGTCAAATTTTTTTATTTTTATTAATATTAATTAATTATTTAAATAAAATATGACGTGTCTAAAATTATATTAACATGGCTTGCCAAAACAACTTCATTAACAAAGATATTAATATTGGGTTAGATTTGTAAAAAATTGAAAGTTTAAATATTTAATTTTCACTTTTTAAAATTAAAACTATAATTGCAAAATTGAATAAAGTTTACAATGATTTTTGTAATTAATCCTATTTTAAATACAAACATTCATATTCTATAAATTTTAATTAAAGCATCTTATTTATGAAGTAATGTTGTAATCATATCAATGTGAATAATAACAATATAATTGCTTGATCATATTAATGCAATTGAAATATTTAATTTTTCATTTTTCTGCAACATTCCGCTTATGTGATAAATGATTATGAACCACTTGCTCGATTGAGGATTAGTTGTAAAAGTTAAGAAAGATAGACCTTTTACCATTACTTAATTTCCACCGGTCAAGATGACATCCTCTACTTAAGATATCATGAAAACCAACCTATGTTGATTGTTTATCCTTACCGGAGATGATTTAGAGGACAAATGACAATTAGAATAACAGATACGTGTCCTTTACTAGTTCATAGAAACTATCTTCCTTTTTTAAAACCTAAATAATGTCTTGACACCATCAAAAAGACGAACACATAATAGTTAGAAGCAATAATCACTTATATTGTAAGCAGTACTCTATCCTATGGAAAACCAAAAGACTGATACAATGAAAAAGCCTTATATCTAAAAATAATAGAAAGCAGTACTCTATCGTATGGAAAACCGAAAGACTGATACAATGAAGAAGCCTTATGACTAAAAATAATAGAAAAGTGTTATAGCAGCAACGTTTGGTTATTAATTGTGCGTTAAGCTGGGACTCAAATCTAGCTGGGACTCAAATCTTACTACCTGGTTCTGCCTGATTCTGACGAAACTGAACGTTATCGTTTGGATCTATGAGTTGACTGCTTTCTGTAGTGACTTCGACGTTGAGATCCCTGCAAAGCAAAGAAGGCACGTCGGGAGTTGTGTCCCGATTAGCCCCTCCGACGCTCAAGTCAGTCTTTTGGTGAAGGTGAGGCTGCTGAATACAGAGAAAGCTAGGTTATGATTGCGTACCTTTGTTACGGTAGAA
>JANZLC010000005.1:17699008-17728324 GCA_026413385.1 Erythroxylum gracilipes | reverse complement strand
TGGATTAGCATGTTGATTTGGATATATTGCTTCCGCTGCAAAATGATTTCTTAAAAAGTTTTGAAATCTACCGTTTCCCCAAATAAGGCATGTTTACTTTTTCCGATCCAACAGGCACGCCATTGTACAAATTATGAGGTAATTTTGGGACGTTATGAGAATGAAGATGAACTGTTGATGGCTTATGAGGGTTCATTGAAATAACCCTAGAAGGTAATATATGCGATCAAGTTTGGGTTTCGAAAATGGGGTCCAACAGAGGTGGTATCAAAGCAAGAGTTGGGTTCTGAAAACGGGATCCAACATTTATGGTATCAGAGCCCCAGAATTAGGATCTTCCATGGGCGTTTTCGAATTATGTGTCAAGGTACATGCATTGTGAACATGTCATAGCAGACAGTAGCGACTGATCCTTAGTATGAGTCGCATGTGTATAAGTCACACGTATGGGCATTGTTAAGAGTTTGAATGGATAGAATTAGTGAGAAAAATGATACTTTTTCATGACATGAGAAAATGAAGGTTGTGGATAATTAGAAATGAGAAATAGTTGGTGGTTAAATATGACAGATAATGAGTCAATGCATTTGTATTGGTGGAATTGAATATAACTCCAATATTATACTGTGTTGTATATCCCTGAATGTGATAAAAATGTGAATGTATTATCATGGATTGTATGAGGAAAATAGGGAGACAAGTATAAATGATGAGGTTAGAGTGTACAAGTAGAATGTAATGAAAACAAAAATTGTTATGGGCCTAAGAATATGAAATTGGAACCGAAGTGGTTGTTTGATTATTGTGACAAAAGTTACGATCCACCATAAGAATGTCTTAGTGGAATTGAGATCAGAATTCTATGATAATTATACATCTATAATTTTGAATCAAGGGCGAATATACATATGTAAGATGCAATAAAGGATAATTGGAAGATGAGATGAATGATAGAGACATATATAGAAGTTCAAAAAGTTAAGTTGAATTCTTATTGTGAGTACATATATGATAATGGGATCACCATGACCACATATGTATTATATGTGTGGAGATGATATAGGAAGCAATCTATAACTTAGTGGATATTTGTTAGTCAGAGTTCCCATAGTTTAAAGTTTATGGGGAACTAGAATAACATATGAAAGTGCTTATAATGATCAATCAGGGATAGATTGAGATTGTTGTTGATGTTACAATGAGTAATGAATTCAAAGATAAAGAGAAGAATATCGTCTAGGATCAATGGAGATCAAAGCATCATTTGTGTAAGATATAAATTTATGAATAGGTGGAGATAAATATGTGGACAAAATGGGATGACTTTGAGGATATATGCCTAAGCATATACGATAGTAATTATGTTTACTACTTCATTGAGTTTTGGTAATTAGAATATTATGACCCTGAAAAAAAATGATAGATTTTGGTCTTCTTGAGGTATTAAGGATGGCTGATAATGCGATGATGATAATAGTGATTGATAAACATTACATGAACAGTATAGATGATAGTAGCAAGAAATCTTCTTTCGGAGAAGAATTCCATTGAATTGGGTCATGTTGATTCAAGAATTCTTATTGAATGAAAGAACAAATAGGGATTGAATACATAATGATTCAAAAGTAAATATTGGAGTCATATCTCTAGCGAAGACTCAAGCAAAAGAGGTAGAATATACTACTGAGGAAGTATGTATTTTTGTTTGATGTAAAGTACCCAACTATATAAGTGGATTTCTGAATTTGAGGTGAGATTAAGTATAAGAGACATAAATAAGATCTGATGAATGTGTTACCAACACAGGAAATTAAGATTGAAAATAAATTGAAATGGGTGGAGAAATTAGTATGAATGAGCAAACAGTGGAACAATTCAGTGCGAAATCAGAGGAAATCGAATGAATTGAGAAAATCGTTCGATGAAGGAAGTTGATTAGGAAATTGAAAATACCGTAGGAAATGAGGAATTAGTTATTTAAGGAATTATGAGAAATAATCATAGGCATTTAGCGTTTTGGAAACATTTGTTCACGTTCACAAATGCCCCAACAGTATTATGGTATTGAAGATTAAAGTGATCCAAGCAAAATGGATCAATTCGTGATCATGATCATAGAGGATATTTGCAGTGTATTTGAAAAGTGAAGAGAATAGTTTTGAACATTGAGATTAATCTTACATATCATGAATGTAAAAACAATTTAGAGGAATTATAAAATCGATATTAATTATATCGTCTGGATTTGGAGATTTTATAGTATACAATGATGTTATGTAAGAGAATTGGATAAAATCCAATGCAGCATAATAAAGTGATTTCAAATGTATAGAGACAACTAAAGTCCTATGAGTTGATTATTTGATACATGATTTAGTACTGCTATAGTAGTGATTTCTTTGAAAGTTTGGAGACAGTATATGTTTAAGAACATCTTGGATATATATACATATACAGATCATTAAAGTTTGAGGTAATTATTGAGTTGAGAGAATTAAATATGAGACTGAGAGAATGGGTATAAGTACTGAAAGAGAATGATTGTATAAACGAGTAATTTCCCAGTAAAGTTGTATCTGATACATTAAGCAGAAATCACAGTAGCAGTGAAGCATGAATTCAGATATTGAGGTTATCAAATCTAGTGCAAAACAAAGCATAGAATGGGGAGTTGAATTTTGGGCAAATCAAAGTACAATTTGCTAGGAAATTGAAGTTCAGTTTCTCCTGAAAGAATTTACAAAGCCCGAATTGAGGATCTAGAAATTGTGAATCTTACTAAGAAATCAAAAGTGAATACGAATTTTGAGTTTGAATAGGAAAAATGATGCTTTACGATTGAAGTAAGAAGTATGTGTAATCGATAAAGGTGATAAAGCAAATAGTTTGTTAGAAAAGTACAAATGGTGACGTAAAGTATAAATCCTAGTAGGAATATGCCGAAACATCATTTAGCGGCTAAGAATGTAGAATCAAGTGACTGAATGTTTGAATTTGTTAGCCCCTGAATTTTTTTATTTGACTAAGCAAGATTAATTGTTTTTGAGGTCTTAATGGATTAATTTGGGTTGGACTTAATTAGCATGTTAGTGTTAATTAGGTTATGTGGCATAAGTGATTAAATTAAAGTGTTATAAGTGATAAGTTACATTAAGGGCATTTTGGGCATGTCACTTGAGGAGATAAGTTCCTAGGCTAATAAATAAGGGCAATATGAGCTAAGAAACCCTTTGGTTGGGTGAAGATTTAAGGTAAGGGTTTTTCAATGTTTTAGATTTTTTTGAAATGGTTTTGGTTTAAAGAGCTTAGGAATGGATGGGTTTAGATATTTTAAGATCAATTTCATGCTTTGGGTTCTTTAGGTTTTCTATTTTTTTTTAATCCTATTGATTTGGGATTTTTGTGTTATGGTTGAAGAAGAGGAAGGGAGGCAAAGGGAGCAAGAAGAGGGACATCCTTGAACAAGCTTTCAAGCAAGGAAATCAAGGTGGGTTACATTTTTATACTTGTGTTAATAAGTCATAAATGTTCTTCAACTAAATGGAAATTAATGACTTTTTCCAACCACCTCATAAATAAGCATTTATTGTTCTTTAAATGATTGAGAATTTGCTATAAGTTGTTGTTGTGTGTAAATTTTTAGGAATGAATTGCAATTGCTTTGCAAATATTGTAATTGTTGCTTTTGAATGAGTAGAAAGTGGCTTTTATGATTGGTATGGGATTTTGGTTGTTGAATTGTGAAATATGACATGTGCATGAAAATCAAGTTTTCAAGAATGTGCCATTTGGGCAAAATATTTTTAGTGCATGAATTACATGTTATGTGGGTTCGGTTTAGTCCATCCAAGAATTATCACGTGCACGTTGACCAAGTCAAGGCTTTTCTCACCTGCCCGCTAGTGGCACGGAGCTCCAGGACTCCCTCAAGTTTACGACTACACAAGGTCATTTTATGGAATTGTGTAGTTCGCGATGTTTATGAACTTGCCAAGCCATTTGTGATGTGTTTGTGTATTTATATGTGTTCACAAGTTTGAAGAATGCTTGACTTATGAGAATTGTGATTTTGGTTTGACAAAGTTGAGAAATATATGTTTTATGGGTTTTTGTGAGAATTTGCTATGATTGTAAATGTTTCAATGGTTTTAGCTTATTACCGAATATAAAAGTGTTACCCACAAGCGTTAAGCTCACCCCCTCCCCCTCACCTTCCCATCCTCAGGCAATGAGCAAGATGTTGAGCGATCGAGTTGAGCATCAAGGCTTCACTCCAATTTTCCATTTTGCACTTTTGTTCTTTTGATCTTTTGAAGTTAGAATTTGTAAAAAATTGCTTTGGATGCATTTTGAGAAATTGTTGCTTTTGTAAGTTGTATTTTGGATTATGTTGTAAAGTGGCTTGAAATGCCCCTTAAAGCATTGTAAACTCTTACTTTTTTGATGTAAATGAAATACCAATGCATTATGTTGTTCATGCCATTTCAAATTTTTACTTTGCTATTTTCACATTTTCATAAGGGTAAGAATGTATTCATAATTCAAGTGAAATTCTGGAAAAAAAAATCTGGGTAGAATTGATAAAAATTGTTTTCTTGCAAGTTGTAGAAGATCTTACTATCTTTCCAACGATATGAAGTTTGTGATTTTTGGATATCGGAATGGAGAGATATGAGAGTTACAAGTTAAGATGTTGTATGAGGTTTGTGTTTGTGATAGCTTTGATGATTGATTGGAAATTGTGGTTTTGATGAACCAATTAAGTTGAGATTTGAGAATTTTGTGAGTTAAGCTTGGGTGTTTGAGTTGTTATGAAGTGTTTTGGCATTAGAATAAGTGAATTTGGGAAGATTATAAGTGTATATGATGTTAGGATAGTTGTGGGAAGCTTTGGAGAGGAATTGGAGGACTTTGGAGAGCCCCAATGTCCGTTTAATGGACATAAGGTCCGTTAAATGGACTTTCTCGGGTGTAAAAACACCGTTTGGCCAGTCTATGTCTGTTTAACGGACCTTCTCGGGTCATTCTGGCCTCCCAAACCCGATAAACGGACATGGATGTCCGTTTAACGGATATTCACGGGACAGATTGTGATTTTTGACCCTTTTAGAAGCAGAATCTCATTTTACGGTCTTCATGAAAGTTGTAGGTCTAGATGTCTTCTTTCTAATGGTCTAAAAACAAACTCAATCAGACATCTAGATTGAAAGATATGACAATCGCGCAAGATAGATTCAAATCGATTTAGGGTATGAACATGGTCTACTCTTTTGGGCATAACTCCCTCACTCGACCTCCAATTGAGGTGATTCTTAGACCAATAGATTCCTAAGACATGTATCTTTCTCTCAATAAAAATTTGTAGCATTTGAAGTTGATTTTGGAAAGGTTGAATTAAAGTAAGTGAGAGGTCGGTTAGGAGAGCATGTTTGGGACATGAGCACACTTAGGCTTTTAAAGCATATCTTGAGTTGTAGAACTCCAATTGAGGTGATTCTTGCTTCAAAGCAAATTAGAGACTTAGAGTTACAATTTCTTTAAAGTAGTCAACTTATGATTTTGGTGTTTGATTAGTGTGTGCTGACCACCATTGTGGAGTGATAGCAAATGACCCTTCAGGGTTTCAAGCACAAGGTTCAGGACTCCGGATGTTGGGCTCCGGAAACGGGGTCCAACAACATCAGGAGTTTTATGTGACAAGAAGATAATACTCAAGCTTAAAGGCAAATTCTATTGCTTAGCAATTAGGCTAACCATGTTATATGGGGCGAAGTGTTGGCTCATCAAACAAATACACAATAATAAGCTTTTGGTAACGAAGATGAGGATGTTCTGGTAGATATGTAACCTTACCAGAAGAGATAGGGTTAAGAATCTAATAGTCAGAGACAAATTACAGACGGCTGGTTTAATGAAAAATTTAAAGAAACAAGACTTAGGTGGTTCAGACACATTAAAAGGAGACACCTTGACGCTCTAGTGAGAAGATGTGAGAAAATAATACTTAGAGATTGTAAAAGACAAAAAAAGAAGGCCTAAAAAGAAATCGGGGGAAATGATCAATAATGATATGGTTAGGTTGGATCTTACCTAGTTGGAATTACTTTTGTCCAGGTCTTTTCTAGTGTGTATTTCTTCTTTTCTATTATGTATTTCTATCTTATCATTTATTGTTATTTATTGACATATTTTGTACTACGTTAATTTGCACTGCCTTACCTTTTTTGTTGCTCTTTATTAGTTATTTGAATTTTTTTAGTACCTTTTATATTATGTCTGCACATTCATTTATAATTTTGTAGCATCTTCATACTACATTGCATACTATCTCTATCAAAACAATATTCCTATTAAGTAAGAGTAAAGTTGCATACTATCGGATCTCTCCAAATCTCGTCTCAATAAAATTTCAATTGGATGTTAGATAATGACAGATGATCATGATTAAATTCAAAACGATCAAATTGTTTTTGTAATTTAATTTAGTTAAATATAATTGATTTATTATAAATTTTTATTATGTAAATATTTTAATTAATTTTTTAAGTGAGACAAAAATATTTTAAAATTTTAAAATTATTTTTAAAATTTTCTTAAAGCATAATTTTGATGTGAAAGTACAAGAGTAAACAGTATAAAAAGGAGGAACCTTTCTTTCTTAGCAAAACCCTAACAAAAACCCTATCCTCCTCTTGCTCTCCTCTTCCTCTTCTTCTTCCTTATTCAAGAGAAGATGGTACAATCTCTCTTTCCTTTTATCTATATTTGTGTTTTCAGCAGGAATGATTTATGGGTGTAGGGTTTTTGTTAATTTCTTGATCGATTGATTAACAGACAGGAGAAGCTGTTAACCCAAAAGCATATCCCCTGGCTGATGCTCAGCTCACAATTACTATATTGGATCTTGTTCAACAAGCTGCCAACTACAAACAGCTCAAGAAAGGCGCTAATGAAGGTTTTCTGTAGCTTTTTCTGCACAATCTTTCTTTTACCCTTTTCTCTTTTTTTTTTTTTTGATTTGGCTTCTTTCTTTTTTAAGCAACTAAAACGCTGAACAGGGGTATCTCCGAGTTCGTGGTCATGGCCGCAGACACGGAACCCCTCGAGATTCTTCTCCATCTTCCTTTGCTTGCCGAAGATAAGGTTTCGCCTTTTCCTTGTATTTAATTTACTTTTTCTTTTCGTCTCTGTGATACCATATGTGGGCTTTATTGAGTGTTTGGTCAGTCTTTTGCCTGTGTTACATGTCTGTAAAGTTTTTCTTTTTTCTGCTTCGTGTACTTGTATTCAGATTCTAACCTCTTGAATTGGACTTATTTACTTCAATTCTATGGATTTTTATGATCATCAAGAAGCAAACAAAATTAGACCTCTTTAACTGTTAAATATCATACTGGTGTCTGTGTTATCATTATTATATCCTGTCTAAAGGAGTTACTATAAATGCAATACCGGTGACTTTTCTGTCCGATTTTGCAGAATGTACCCTATGTATTTGTTCCTTCAAAGCAAGCACTTGGCCGAGCTTGTGGTGTTACAAGGCCTGTTATTGCTTGTTCAGTGACCTCAAATGAGGGAAGCCAATTGAAAAGCCAAATACAGCAGCTCAAGGTACATGCATTTGGACTTGTTTCTTGAATTCAACTTGTGCTAACTTTGTTGAAATTTAACCCAGGCTTATGACTATTTGCTAATAAAATGCAGGATGCTATTGAGAAGCTTTTGATCTGATGAATTGTTGTGTACTCGGTGTGATGGGCCTCTCGGATCAGTAATGGTTGCTTCTGTGGAGGCTTTGACTGATGAAGTTGTACCACTAGGGACGAAATATGTTAACTTTGTTGAGGTTCTTATTTTCTCTTTTCTTGAACATTGCGACTGTGAATATCTAGTTATTGTATTTGCTAAAAGCTTGGGAAGAACCATGCTGTGAACTTCCATTATGCTGTGGGTTTGTTTAATGTAAGCTGTTTCCACTTTGCTGCCTAGTTAATTTGATTGTGTTACCATATTCTTGAGTTCTATTGAACTGCAAGTGAGTTCTGATAGTTAAGAAAATGCATGAACTCGTTGCCGTTTGTCAATAGGAAGCTAGCAATTAAATCTTGAAGTTTTCTGATAGTTCTCAGAGAATTATGCTTTGGTATTTCTGGACACGAGTAACACTTAACGCTCGCGGAAGTCATTGT
The DNA here is from genome assembly GCA_026413385.1 of Erythroxylum gracilipes. Lineage (NCBI taxonomy): Eukaryota > Viridiplantae > Streptophyta > Magnoliopsida > Malpighiales > Erythroxylaceae > Erythroxylum > Erythroxylum gracilipes. The sequence goes on along the minus strand of JANZLC010000005.1, from coordinate 17,720,135 downwards.
TCAGAGGTTTGCAATATTCAGTGGACCTTAAAATTTTGAAGAAAAAGTTGGGGAATTATAATCTTCATAACAATCAATCATAGGTATCATCAAAATGATATAGTTGGTCCTAATTATGTTCATCACAATGATACAGTTGGCCCTGATTGAAATTAACAATGTAAATTTGATTGTGTTACAACTGTCCGACTTAGATATAAATAATTCTTTCAGAAACTTCTAATTTTTAATATACGAATATTAATTTAAATGTAATTAGAACTTTTTTTCACTAAAATAATATGTTTTCTATTGTAGAATGAAATATCAATTTCCAAATTAGAATTACTTATTTTATGGTTTTCTTTATGATGATTTTTTTTAGAAGTTAAAAGATCTCGTCGAATCTCCCAAAGGGATGAAAATATATTAGCTGCTCGCAATTAGTCAGCTCATACAAACATTGCCATAAAAATTTAAATTGCTACCTGTTATAAAGCTAGAAGTTTCAAAGTTGTTAAACAATCAACATACATCCCTCAATCATAGTATTAGCCCAAGTTTCATCTCTTGAAATAGTATCGAGCATATACTGTCTGATCTACAAATAGTCACTACATTTTAGATGAATTTAATGAGCCAATATTTGCATTCTTATTATCCTAATCAATTCCTATAGGAATGTAGTCTCGGATATCATTTGACCTTGAAATAACTCATGTTTCCATCATTCCATGTATCGTGTTTTCTAATACAATATTGCAGACCATCAAGGTTCCTTTCTTTAGGTAATGGTTTCTAGAGAGCCAAATAATCAAATCGTATAAGAAAAAGGTTGAAGTAGATAGGGTACAAAGCATTTGAATCTGGTTCCAAAATGCAATATGCAACTTTGGATTTAAAGAAGAGATGTGCAATAGACTTAGCTTCTTCCTTGCAAAGAACATAAGCAATTGAGATATTTGGTAATCTGCTTAGCCAATTTGTAGTGCTAAGTTTCCCTCTAAATAAGGATGATAATGGGTCGGACCTGAATTATTCGGTTGTACTCTTTTGGCAATACAAATCCTTTTATTATAGCAATAAGATATTCTTCTTTGAATTATTTCTGTTAGTGGCTAAAACTCATATGCGGATGTTCTCGTAAAAGAAACGAGAATTCTGTAACACCCCACTCCTGCAGGACCCGAACCCGACATCGATGGTGATATCCGAGTCCGTGCCCCGTGAGGTGGCGTGCTAGAGCACTAAAACAGTCAAAACCAAAATTCACATAAAACAAACAATGAAATGAGACCTTTTAGGTCTACTCACAGTACACTCTAGATTAGCATTTGCTTCCAATTTCTGGGAACGCCTGAATGTGGATATTTAGCCTGCATATTCCATTTATGCAAGACACACATATGTCACAATTTGTGCAATCATAAGTGTTTAATAATGCACATGAATGAAATAAAGTATGTATAATGCATGTTCATGATAATCCCGGGTATTTTCCCAATAATTACTTTACAAAATCATTCTCATTTCAAAACTCATCCAAGTATAATTTATACTTAGGTTTATGCCTCACTAAACCCATTAAAATCTCCATTCCTTTCTCATTGTCTCACTTTAAAGATTTTCCAACTAACACTTTCGGGTCTACTATTCACATTCAATCAGAAAAGTGAAACTGGTGTAATTTGTTCAAACTCTCTTCTAGAAAAGTGTTCCTCTATGTCATGTTTCCATTGACACCAAAATCATTCAATTTGGTTCAGTAAATAGGAAGATATGCCTCAAACATTTTCAGACTGTTCTTATCCAAAAACAGTGTACTATACCCAACTTCCATCCAGAATTTAAATATCTTAGGGAATGAATCAAAATTTGACTTCTTCAGATACTTCGTAGCCCTATTTCTCTACTTTACTTCGAATCAAAAACCATCTCATTTGGACGACTAAAGATCAAGATATAACCTAAATACCCAAACATGTTCAGTGAAAACACACCAATTCATACTCTCCAATAGATTCCTTCGCTTAATACATCAATCACAAACAAATCATGATCTAGAATGATCATTAACCAAAACAGAGCATATATATCTACCTATTCATAACCAATTTTCTACACTCTTCTAAACATTATGATATTCAAACTCTAACTCCCCAAAACATCTCTATATCACATTATGCATCATTAATCATCATACATATATAAAAGCAAGAACTTTACCTAGGCTTTCCATCATTCATGATCCATACATACAATTCACATAATCAAGTCATCCAATCTCAATTTACCCATCATTCTAGCTTAGTTTAACAATACCCAAAACATTGAAAGCAAAACTTACTTGGTTTAGCTCCAAACTCTTCAAACTCTCACTCAACCCTAGCTCCAAAGCAACCCACGTTCTTCATCTTCTAAAGGAGGTAAAGGTAGGTTTTTCTTGTGGAAAATTAAAGAAACAATAAGATGAAAGTAGAAATTGAAAGATGGAGCAAGGTTCACTATGGGTGAGTCAAAAATCGTAAAGGAGAAGAAGGGAAGAAGAGGGAGCCACGAAAACGAGAAGAAAGCAAGAGATAACTTGAAGACAAAACAATTTAATGGGTCTGTCAAGTGAATGTCGTGAATGGGATGTGTGGTGAGTGGTAGCAACGCTTGTCACTGTCACTTGTCACCTTCTTATGGTCCCATGTGGACTCATTTTAAAAACTAGTCTATTTGTCTCCAATTTTTACTCCAATTGTCTCTCAATTTTCAATGACACTTGTTAAAAAAAATCCTAAGGTCATTTAACAAAATTCCATTGCTATTGGATAGTAATTTCTACTACCATTTCATAATCATCTTACCACTTGGCAATTTTCCTAGTCCAGAAATTACCTCGAATTTTTCAGAAATTTTTTTCAAAATTCTCCAAAAATTCTAAATCAACAATGACCCTTTCTAACTCAATTTTCTAGACAAACAAACCACAATTCTCAATAACAATCACATTTATGAACAATTATACCGGGAAATGTTATGAATGGATGTACAGTCATTTTCATATGCAAAGATCCACTGTTCATATGCATGTGCACCTTATGTAATGCATGAGCATGAGATGTATTTTCCTAATTTCTCTGATTGATCTCACATGTACCAAAGTTCTAGGGTTTTAACCCTTTGTCTGGAAACGGGATGTTACAAATTCCCAGGTAACTTAGAGGAGGCTTAGCATATTTCAAAAAAATAAAGTTTTACCATGCATTTACCTTACGTTTTAAGTTTTTCCATGAGAGGGATGCAATCTAAAAATTTTAGTTTGGAAGAGGTAATAGGAACACCATGATATTTAAAAGATGGGGCAGCATCTCATACCAGTTACTCAACTAAATAACTCTGGGTTACAAACATCCAAGGATAAAAATAGGTTGCTCTTCTGATGGTTGATTTGTAAACTAGTCTATTTGGAAAATAACGCCAAAGTGTCCATCATCAGCTGCACAAAAGTTTGCTTAGCTCTAAAGAGAAGTACAAGATCGTCAGCAAATAGTAAATGAGTAAGTTTGTTGCCTCCACAGTTATGATGGAATCTAAATGCTCCATTAGTACTATTGGCATATTTCCTATTTTAATTCTTAAAATGCTCTTAAGAAAGTATGATATTATCCCAGATATACCTCCTTTGAATGAAAGCTCTTTGCGATGGATCTATATAATAAGTACAAGCTTTATTAAGCCACGTTAATAATTAATTTGGATATAATCTTTTATATTGTTTTATAATATAAAATTGGCCTAAGTTCCTTTAAGTTCATAGGTGACTGTATCTTATTATTCTTGATCACGTCCCCCCAATTCTTTTTAGGCCTCCCGTTTTTCCTCTTACAATCTTTAAACATGATCTTCTCGTATCTTCTCACTTGAGCGTCTGATGTCTCTACTTAACATGTCTAAACCATCTAAGCCTTATCTCTCTTAATTTGACAATAATATTATTCTTACCATTACATTCTTGACCTTATCTCTTTTAGTAAGGTTGCACATCCAACGAAGCATCCTCATCTCTGTCACCATTAGCTTATGACTATGTACTTGTTTGATGGGCCAACACTCCACTCCAAAGAGCATGGTCAAGCTAATTGCTAAATGATAAATTTTACCTTTAAGCTTGGGTGATATCTTTTTGTCACACAAAATTCCTGATGCACTTCTTTATTTAAGCCACCCTGATCTAATCTGGTCAACTATGTCTTGATCAATCTCTCTGTTGCTCTAAATGAAAGATACTGGATATTTAAAACAATCCTTTTATGGTATAACTTTTGAACCAATCTTTTCCTCCACATCAGTAAGCACTTTATATCCTAAAAAGTTACACTCCATGTACTCAGTCTTAGTCCTACTCAATCTAAAACCCTTCAACTCTAACATATCCCTCCAAATTTCAAGCTTGGCATTGACCCCCTATTTTGTCTCATCAACTAAAATAATGTCGTCACCAAACAATATACATCAAGGCACATCTCCTTGGATGTTCTTGGTGAGCTTATCAATCATTATTGTAGATAGAAAGGGGCTCAAAGAGGAGCCTTGTTGTAGCCCAATATCTATAGAAAATGCTCTATATCTCCTCCTATCGCCCTTACTCTAGTTTTTGTACCTTTATACATATCCCTGATAATTTGTATATAAGTCATAAGAAGCCTTTTGACTTTTAAACACCTCCATAAGATTTCCCTTGGTACCCTATCATACACTTTCTCTAAATCAATAACCATATGTATGTTACATTGTCTTTCCCTATAGTATTCCATTAACCTTCTAAGGAGATGTAAAGCTTCTGTAATGGACCTTCCTAGCATGAAGCCAAATTGGTTTTCCGAGATAGAAGCATTATTTCCCACTCTTTTCTCAATCACCTTCTCCTATAATTTCATGGTGTCAATAAGTAATTTGATGCATCTATAGTTGTTACAGCTTTGGATGTCCCATTTGTTATTGTATAAAGGAATTACCATACTAAATCTCCACTTGTTCGACATTTTTATAGACTTAAAGTTCACATTAAAAAGTTTGGCTAGCTAAGTAATACCCTCTTCATCTAGACTCTTCACATCTCTATGGGTATCTTATTAGGCTCTATTGCCCTACCACTCTTCATCTCCCTTAGCGTTTTTTTAATTTCATTCCTTATAATTTGTTGGCAGCAAGTGAAGTTACGAAACCTTTTGAACAAGCTAAGGTCACCTAAAAAGATGCTATTACGACTTTATTAAAAAGGTTACAAACATACATCTGCCATATTCTCTTGATGTCATTTTTAGCTACAAGCACGTACTCTACGTCATCTTCTATACAATAAACTTGATCAAAATCTCTTGCTTTTTGTTCCTTAGCTTTCGCCAACTTGAAAAATCCCTTTCTCCATCTTTAGTCCAATTGTTGATATAGTTTTACATAAGCTCTACTTTTAGCTTCTAAGATTATCATCCTCGCCTCTTTCTTTGCAGTTTATATCTTTCTCTATTACTAACTCTCTCCAGCTTTATGGTGCTAACCACTAGAGATTTGTAGGCAACCTTCTTGAACTTAACTCTTTCTTTAACATTTTCTTTTCACCATTAAGACTCCCTTTTACTACTCCTCGACCCTTTAGGAACACCCAAGGTCTCTAACGTTGTATTCCTTATAAGAGTTGCAACTCTCTCCTACATCTGCTTAGCATCTCCTACTAAATTCCATTCTTCTCCATAAATTACTCTATCCCTAAATTGTTTCACCATATCTCCTTTTAAATTCCACCATTTGATTTTGGTACACCTCTTAGGACTTCTCTTCTTCCTCTAACCCTTAATAAAAAGATCCAAAACTAGTAATATATGTTGAGTTGACATGCAAGCATTTGTAGCTAGATCGATCATTCCACCTTATGAGGAAATAGTCAATTTAAGTTTTCATGGTTCTATTATTAAAAGTCTTCAGGTGCTCCTCGTTTTTCTTGAAAAAAGAGTTGGCTATTACCAACTTAAATGCTACCACGAAATCCAATAAGATGGTCTCGCTAACATTCCTTTCACTATGCTTGAAACCCATGAGTTCTTGAGTAACTATCCAAGGTTGCTCCTATATGACCATTAAAGTCTCCTCCTATAATAACTCTCTGGTGAGGGGGTATTTGTTGAATCACCTCATCTAGCTCTTCCTAAAAATAGCGCTTGTCCAACCGTACTTAAGGTGCATAAGCACACTACACACACCATACTTATAACAACACGCTTCACCAAAATCTTTAAAGACATAATCCTATCCTTAGTCCTTTTTACCCCCAACAACCTGTAGTATGAGTTTCTTGGAAACTAAGACACCTACACCCATTCTGTCTTGCACATACGCTATATGAATCTTATGCTTTTCTAAAGTCTCCACTAATTCTAAAGATTTCCCTATAAGGAACTTGATGTTCTGAAAACCTATTCGTAATTTGTCAACATAGTTTCTTCTTCTAAACCCGAAACTCTAAAAAAAATAACCCTTGTACTCTCATCAGAGCTCAAAACTACCACTTTAATCCTAAAGCCTAATATAAGCTAAACAAGACACGCCTAATAAGTCCCTAAACGAATCTAATAATAATCAAGGAAGAGAAGCAAGAAAATCAAGATTGATACTAAATCATGAAAGGGTGTTGCAATAAACAGGTGTGAGAACCGCCAAAACCTTAATTGCACGACAATCTAAAATAAATAATTCAAAATCAAACAATTAATAACAACTATATAACTACAGAATGCTAAAGCATGATACTAAACCGTTAAAAATAGCTAGTTAGTCACAAGTACCTCTAGTAGAGAAGAAAAATATTTGAGATATTAATTATTTAAGGAAAGAAAATAATCAAACTGATATGGTCTGCCATAGATGCGACATGCCAACTTTGTATTTACTTATCGTATTTAGCACTGTTCGCCAGAAATGCCTCTATAGAGGGACTCACTCTAATTTAGCCTTTAGTGACGCAAGGTCAAAAGCTCCTCCTCATACTTCTTGTTTAGACAAGAAATACTCCAACACTCGCAATATTAAGAGTCAATAAATGCAATGAATGTAACAAGATTAAAAGAAAATACTAATGAAAATAATAATGAATAAAATAAATAAATAAATATTAATATTAAATTTTGAAAGACAAATAGATATTATAAGTCCAATTTGATTGTATAGACACCGAAGAAGAAGATGGTGCAGATGAAAGGAGACAAAGTAGCAACAGTCGAAGTAATAACAAACGAAGCACTCCATAGGGATCAATTATGAAAATGAACTCAGGTCTTTTTTTCTCCGATCACGCTGCATCTCGGCAGCAACGCATAAAAAGTCTTTATGGTGATTTAAGGGTCTAAGCTTAGCCACCATGATCTTCTTCCTTGAGGACCTGTAAGAGCAAAGAAAGGACTTTTCTTTCTTAAAGCAAGAAAGAGTCTATGAGCATAAGTAAGCCAACGTAGCCCTGAAAATAACACAAACCCAGCAAAAACTAAGGACAAACACACTCGCATACCCTAAAAGGCACGGTTACACAGAGGAGTAGTTCACAAGCACAAGTTATAAACTTTAGTAAGACAAAAGATGAATAGTGAAGGATAAAAGGAAATGCCAAAAAATGGATATAACCATATTAAATAAATACAATTAACAAGTATTTTTATAATGAAGTTGTAGGAATTGCATGTTGTATTGTTAACAAGGTGTATGTCAATTTATCTATAAGTAAGAGACCTTATTAAGTTTAGGATGATATAAACCCAATTTTCTTATTTTAAAATTTTAATAATAAAAGTTTCATTTTAAAAATAAGGAAAAAAAATTTCTTATGATATCAATTAACTAGTAAGGCATAAAAATTTTTTACCTAGAAAAAATTGATAATTGAGAAATTTATGCATATTATATTTTATGGTCATCCATCTTTTTCAAGGAAAACTTGTGATGATGTGTTGTGGGAACAAGAGAAGTTATTCGTGAATAATAAATAAAAGGAGGCAATTAAAAAAAGTAAAATTTAAACTAAATAAAAAAAGATAAATATGTCTAAAAGAGTGGAGATACAATACAGGTTGTCCTCTCAAACAAATTCTGGGTAATATGCCTTATGTTGTAATAGCTCAATCTTAAAACTTTGCTAATATTATTTGTATATTTCATATAATTTCTAAGACAATAGCTGAAGCATTAAGACAAAAAAATTAAGTATTAGTGGTTAGTGCAATAGCTATAAAATTAAATCAAACGGCTTACTTGAAAATGCAAGACGTCATAAGAAATCACTACCTTAAGTTAGAAATTCCCCCTCTACAGTACATCAGGATAATAGGATTCGACCCTAAGGATAACGTCTTCTCCACCAGCTTTGGTGCACTCTAAAGGGCAGAGTTGGAATTGTCTTCCCGAAATAATAAAAGCAGACAAAGGTATAATAGAACATAAGGAAATTTTTGTGTAAAGTTGTCTGTCTTTTGTAAGGAGATGTGTATGTTGTATAGAGCAAATATAAAGATGTGTGATAACAAAAGAGAGAAAAAAAGAAAGATTGTGCGTTACATATATAGAAGGAGAGAATAAAAGGAATGTTAGTAGGTAATAACATTATGAACGTTATTGGGTATAATAATGCTAAAAACATTATGAACGTTTGGTACATAGTGATAAAAACATTATAAACGTTTGGGTCATAAAATTGAGAAATCGTAGAGATTTAAGAGTGGTGGTCAACCTTTACCATTAAACCAAAATTTGGACCAATAACACCAACAATCCCCTACTTAGTTCAAAAATTGAGAAACAAACTGTAATAATTTAGGAGAAAAATAGGTGAACAACTAGGTGAACTAAGTCTTGAACCTAGTGTCCAAGAAAATTTGAGAAAAAAATCTACTAGAGAAATAAACAACCTCAAATTGTCATGGTCTCATGATCACTCTTGAGAGATACCTCAAATGCTCTCATAGGAAGGTAGTTAGACTCCACAATCACGTAAGTGAGCCCATCAAATGTGTACTGCTCACACCACCCAAACTTGGGCTATGGAACTGGTTAAGGATTAAACTATCCAACCTTATAAAACACAATAAAATCATGCTAGGGATGCAGTTCAACAATTGAATGTATCTTAGTATTATTCCATAGACAATGTACAAGTATGTCAATCACGAGGTTACTACACAATTGGGCTCAACACCATCCCTTTAGCGTAATCTGAAACTAGTTTCCTACTCAAAGCTTTTGTAAACAGATAAACAGATCCACTAAGTTTCTCTCTGACTTAGCATAGTCTAAAGAGATTACACCACGTCTAATTAAAGTACAGAAAATTTAATGTCTCAATCTAATATGTCTACTTTTGCAATTATATGCCTTGTTATTGGCTATATGAAAGGCAACCTATGAATTATAATGAAGGAACACAGAAGGAATTGGTTTTTTCCTAAATTGGAATATCTACTAAGAGAATCTTTAGCTACGCAGTTTCTTTTCATACCAACTCCAAAGCCATAAACTCAGCCTCCATTATTGATCTCGCAATATATGTTTGCTAAGATGATTTCCAAGACACTGTAGCTCCTGCCAAAGCAAAAATATAACCACTGGTAGAATGTATATCATCTCTCTCTGTAACCTAGTTAGCATCAAAATACCCCTCTAGTATAGGAGGATGACCACCAAAAGATAATCCATAATGCATTGTACATTTCAAATATCTCAACAAACGAATCAATGCATTCTAATGCTCTTGACTAGGATTATGAGTATACCTACTAAGTCTATTCACACAGTATGTAATATTAGGATGAGAATAGTTTATCAAGAACATCGCACTACTAAGAATTTAGTATACTCAGCTTAGTTTACACTATTTCTAAGATTTTCTTTAAAGCAACACTGGCATCATAAGGAGTCTTAACTGGTTCAACATTATAGTAACCAAACTTCTTCAAATTTTCTTAACATAATGAGTTTGATTCAACCTAAAACCAGAGTAAGTCCTATCAACTTTGATTCCCAAAATAAATTCTATAGGTCCAAGATCTTTCATATCAAAGGAAGACTTTAGCAAACTCTTGGTTGTATCAATGATATATAAGTTAGTACCAAAAATAAGCATATCATCTACATATAGAGTTGTGATCATACAACCACTGGCATTAGATTTCACATAAATGCAAGAATTATCATCACAAGAGGTGAAACCATGCTTGAAAATCTCACTTTTAAATTTCTCATGCCACTATTTGGGAGCTTGTTTAAGTCTATACAAAGACTTAACCAATTTACACACCTTTTGCTCTTGACCAGGCACTCTAAACCCCTCAGGCTGCACCATATAAATTTTTTCATTAAGATCACCATTCAAGAAAGTTATTTTAACATCCATTTGGTGCACATAAAGCTTAAATATCAAGGCAATAACAAACAACATCCTTATATATGCAATTTTACTAGCAGGATAGTAAGTATAAAAAAAGTCAAATCCTTCCTTTTGTTTAAATCCTTTAATCACAAATCTTGCCTTGAACCTCTCAATCATTCCTTCAGGTCTCAATTTCTTTTTCAAAATCCACTTACACTCCAAAGGCTTACACTCTCTAGGTAGATCAACTAAAACCCAAGTTTTATTAGACTTGATTGACTCTAATTCACTATCTGTAACTTCCTTCCAAAAGGTAGCATCCATAGATCTCATTGCTTCCTCATAAGTTTTAGGATCTTCCTCAATAATATAAGTCACCACAAAATGTCAAATATCTCCTTATGTTTCTTCACCACAAAGGAAGTAATAAAGTCAAAACCAAAACTGGTGGGTACTCTAGCTCTCTTGCTTCTCCTTAGTTCAATAATTTATTTTCCTCTATGTCATCATTAATAGAAGAACTAAGGACATATTATCTAGGAGCTTGCACACTATCTTTCATAGGAAATATATCCTCAAAGAACACTGCATCGTTTGACTCCATAATTGGTTTATAAGTGTTAGACCCCTCTTCCTTAACCATAAATCTATAGGCAGTACTATTAGAGGCACATCTCACAAAAATTGAATCAATGGTCTTAGACCCAATTTTGTTCCTCATATGTTCAGGTAGAGCAACCTTAGTAAGACACCCTCACACTTTCAAAAAATGCAAGTTAGGTGGATAACCTTTTAAAATTTCTTAGGGGGTTTGATTTAGTTTATTATGAGGGACTCTGTTTAGAACATAACAAGTTGAAAGAATAGCTTCCACCCCACATAAAATTAAGTAAACATGAGGAAATCAACATTGCATTCATCATATCTTTAAGTGTTCCGTTTTTCTGCTTAGCTATTCCATTTTATTCAGGTGTATAAGGGGTTGAAAGTTCATAAATAATCCTAACTTTTCCATAATTATTAGCAAGGAAATTAATACTATACTCACCACCTCGATCAGACCTTACTCTCTTAATTTACCTTTCTAATTGGTTTTCAACCTTAACTTTGTGTTTCATAAACACTTCCTCTGTATCACTTTTATTTTTCAAGAAGTAAAACTTAGTAAATGGAGAATAATTATCCACAAAAGTAATATAATATCTCATGCCTCATTTACTCACACAATTCTTAAAATCACTCAAATTTGTGTGACCAAGTCTAACAATTGTGACTCTCTCTCGTTTACCGATTAAAAAGGTTTCTTAGAATGTTTATCCTCAACATAAATTTGACAATTTTCCATTTCATTAGTGATATTAGGCAACAAGTTTAAGCTTTACATCCTTTTAATTGAGCTCACATTCACATGACAAGTCCAGAGTGCCATAGGTCTAAAGACTCAACAATATAAGTAGAAGAAGTAGATGCATTCATTTCAACATCGAGTACAAATAAGTACCATTATAAAATCCTTTACCAACAAAGTTCTTATTCTTAGTTAGAACTAGCTTATTAGAATCAAAAGTAAGTTTAACACCAGCTTTGTTAAACAATACACCAAAAATCAAGTTTCTATGTACATTAGAAACAAATATAACATTTTCTAACACCAATTTTTTTTTTCCAAAAGTGAGTTTAAGAGTGACCTTCCCAACTCCTTGGACAGGAACTCTACTGAATTTGCCCATGTACATGAACTCACCATCAACAACATCATTAAACTCCTTGAACAAGTCCTTGTTGGTGCATATGTGGCGTGTGGCTCCACTTGACCATATTTCCAGTAAGGTTGACTTCGAACAACATAGCAGCAATGATCTCCTCGTCATCATCACCAGCTTCGACCATATTAGCTTGAGGCTTACCAAAGCTCTTTTTCTTGCCCCATTTGTACCCTTTCTTGTTTCCTTTCTCGAACTGTCACAATTTTTGTCCTTAGTCCTTCTTCTCATGATTGATTCTAGCTTGACAAAAAGTAGTAGGATGGCTTGACTTGTGGCACCACTAACAATCACCATCAATCCTTTTGCACTTGAATTGACCACACTTATTATTGTTGAAAGACATGTTGTTTCCACCATTCTTATTAGAGTTACCTACATTTTTGTGTTAAATGATGTTAGGCTTAATAGTAGGAGTAGGTGTGAATGATTTCGACTTGTCTTATATACGGTTGGCATCTTCAATCTTCATATGCCCTATTAACTTTTGTAGCTTCATGTCTTTCTTCTTATGCCTCAACTGGTTTCCATACTCATTCCATGAGACAGACAGCTTCTCAATAAGGGCATTAGCTTAAAACAATTCACACATGTTCATACCCTCATCAAGGATTTCAGTAACTAGGTTTTCATACTCATGTAATTGGTCCATAATGGGCTTATAATCAACAACAGTAAACTTTAACCACCTAGCAACTACATATTTCTTAGTACCTACATCATCTGCCCCATATTTAATTTCTAAAGCATCTCAAATTTTCTAGGCACTTTTGTACTTACAATAGATATCAAATAATGAGTTTATCGTATGGTTGAGCAACACTCCCTAATGGTATGATTATCCTTAGTTGTCTTAAGGTTAGTGTTGTCATTAGGAATTTCTTGAAACAATACATAATCAATTTCGTATTGCTGAAAGTAAAGTATAATTTTCTCAAACCATCATTTAAAATCTCTCCTATTTAGAGGCTCTAATCTAGTTAGGTCAGGTATAATCCTCTAGGCTACAGTGACTGGGGCACAACCTATGTGGGGAATAGTAAGTATAGAACTTACGTTGGTCTCATTCGCATATGGCATAATGAATCCGAAAACAACAACATGAACAAACGATATTCCAACTAACGCAATAGTAAGAATAGAACAATATTCTAACTTATATTGAAATAAACATGCAATAGCATAATATTTTGACTTAGACCGAAAATAACATACAACAGAAAAAATGTAACAATTTTTGAACAATAGCATGAACGCAATTTTTTCAACAACAATAGCAGCGCAACAAAATTTTGACAAATAATAGGCAAAACGCAACAAATATCCGATAATAGTAGCAACAAAACAATATTTTTGACTTAGATTGTTAGCGCAATAGTTATAAAATTAAATCAAACAACTTATCTGAAAGTGTAAGGCGTTGTGAGAAATCACTGCCCTAAGTTGAAAATTCCCCCTGTATGGTGCAATAGGTCAATGGGATCAGACCCCAGGGTTAACACCTTCTCCACCAGTTTCGGTGCATTCCAAAGGGAGGAGTAGGAACTGTCTCCAAGAAGCAATAAAAGCAACAAAGGTAGGATAGAACAGAAGGAAATTTGTGTGTAAAGTTGTCTGTCTTTTGTAAGGAGATGCCTATATTTTATGGAGAAAATACAAAGATGTGTGACAACGGAAGAGAGAGAAAAGGAAAGATGCGTGCATTGCATAAATATAACGAGAGAGTAAAAGGACCGTTGGTATTTGCCAAAAAAAAGGAACGTTGGTAGGTAATAACATTATGAACATTATTGGGTATAATAATGTTAAAGACGTTATAAATATTTGGGTCATATTACTAAAAACGCTATGAATGTTTAAGTTGAGAAATCGTAAGGATTTAAGTGTGGTGGTCAACCTTTACCATTAAACTAGGTTTTGGACCAATAACACCAACATTAGCTATACAAGAGAAATCGAATCAACTTAAATGAAATAAAGTGTAGATAATAATACCAATATTGTCATAGCATTCCCGTTATAAGTAATAAATTATATGTAAGAGTAAGTCAATTAAATTCAATAATATAGTTAAAAATAAAGATAAGTTACTATTTAGTAATGTAATTTAATCAGTGAACATATAATATAATAACCATGTTCAAAATTACAAAAAATATCTCTAATAATAATCTTAGATAACACATTATATATGTTGGCCCTCGAATTTTTTCTTGATGAATAAGCATTATTTAAATTAATTATGAGTTCTCTATGGATTTATTTTGTGGAGTTAGTTATTATGTTAATGTTAGTAAGATTTTATGACATAGGTTAATTGAATTAAAGTGTTAAGGTAGTAAGATTGCATGAAGGGAATTTTTAGGAGATCACTTAAGGATAAAAGATATAAGGCATATAAGGAAGGGCAAAATGGGCAGTGGACACTCATTAAGGGTAGGATTGGGAGGGTTTTAGTTCAAAAAGCTTAGGAAATATATGGGTTTAAGCTTTCTAGGATCAATTTTAATGAATATGTTTCTGTGGGTTCTCAATTGATATTTCTATAGAATGGGAATTTTGCCATTGGTGAAGGAAATCAAGAAAGGCAAGAGGAGAGGCACCTTTACACAAGCATTAAGCAAGGAATTCAAGGTGAGTTACATTTTTATAATTGAGTAAAGAAGCCATAAATGTTTCTTTCAAATAAGTGGAATTAAATGATTTCCAACTACTTTATAAATGTGCATTATTTATTATTCTTTAAATGCTTTGGGAAAGTGCTATATGTTTTATATATGAATTTTGTGGATGAATTATGAACTGATATGGAAAAGATTTTTTAAAATACTTTATGTTTATGAAATCAAGTTTCGAAAAAAAAGTGCCATTTTTGGCAATATGTTTACAAGTTGTGAAATGCATGATTATGTGGCTATGGTTTAGTCCATTCTGTATGTCAAGTGCACTTCGACTAAAGGCTTCTCCCACCTACCCGCTAGTGGCATAAAGCTCCTTCACGGACTCCCCTAATTTCACGACTACATAAGACGGAAATGTGTTAGTACGTTATGTTTATAGACCTACCAAAACAGTGCTGATGTGTTTATGTCTTTTGAATGTGTTGACAAATTTGATGAATGCATGATTTATGATTTCTTATGAATTGTTTGATAAGTTGAGAATTTAGGAAATATGTGTTTCATGATTCAATGTGAAGTTTTACAATGGAAATGAATATTTCAATGGTTTTTGCTTGTTACTGATTATAAACTTGTTACCCACGAGCTTTAAGCTCACCCCCATTCCTCCTTTTCTCCAGGTGATGAGCCAGAGACCGAGTGAGTGAGAGAGTCAAGGCATCATTCCAAATTCTGCATGTTTTGTATTTTATGCTAATCTTGTAAAGTAAGGCTTTAGACGCATTTCGAGAATGATTGGGTTTTGTATCTTTTATGTTTTGGATTTTGATACCAATGATGTAATATATCTTGGAATGCCATTAAAGCTTTGTAAAACTCTTATATTTTGTTATTAATGATATATGAATTGTGTATGGATAATGTTGAGTTGGAATTAGGTATACCTGAAGAAGTTATCAACTTGAGATGATAGATTTTGAATACGAATTGTTGATATATATAAGTAAGATGTTATGGAAAAGAAAGATAGGAATTATGAATGATGAGATGCAGTTAAATGTGATGAGTATAAATGAGTTGAGATTTGAGAGTTTAATGGAATCAATTTGGTAGTTTAATGGTTAAGAAGTGATATGGAATTAGACAAAGGTGTCTTCTTGAAAGTTGTAGCTTATCTTTCTAGCTTTCCAATAGTATAAAGTTTGAAATTTTTGGATATCGAAGTTGAGAGATATGATCATTTTAAGTTAGGAGGTTTATGCGGGACAACTTCAGCTGCACTCGCACTAAGCGCTCTCATGATCGCACCAGGCACTCTCGCAATTGCACCAAGCACTCTCACGATCGCACCTTTATTCCTCGCGATCGCACCCGAAGGGTTTTCTAGCTCTAAACATATTTGACTTTTTTAGCCATAACTTTGTCATCTGACCTCCAAATGACCTTATTTTTAAACCAATAGATTCCTAGAACATTTTTCTATGGCTCCATAAAAATTTATAGCTTTTGGTATTGATTTAAAAGAGTTTGACTGGATCAGATTAAGGGTATCGGTTGGAGGAGTATGAATTGGATATTTTACTAAACATACTTTGGTATTTTGATGATATCGTGCTCTTTAGAGCTCCAAATGAGATGATTCTTATTTCTAAATAAACTAGAGACATATAGCTACAAATGTTCTGAAGAAGTCAATTTGTAATTCTGGTTTTAAGATTTCCAAAATTGGTTCTGAAGCTAAAGAAATGAGTTTAATTATGGTGACTAACTGGTGGGGGCACACCACTCTTGTGGGATGCACGTTCAGATGTCACTTAGGACGTCGGGCATGTGTCTTGCAAGGGAGGGGTGCCCAACATTTTTTGGTATCAGAGAACGATTTCCATTGATTTTACCCTCCACATAAATACGCTCACGTTCTCACAACTCGAATGTTGGGCTCCGAAAATGGGGTCCAACACTAGTTACCACATACAATTCTCAGGATGAAGCTTAGGACATAAATACATTGATCACCCATTGTGTTGCTGAAAAAGAGAAGCTAAAGAATACAACTCATACAACCTTAACAACTAAGGAGACGACAAAGGTAAAGCCTCATAAATTTAAAGGCAAGAAATATAAATTTCCTCCACATGTACCTGTTGGTTAATCTAGTGTTACTAAAGGTCATGGAGATTTTATAAGGAATATGAGGTATTTCTTCTGTAAAAAGAAGGGATATAAGAACTGAACCTGGCATAAGTATTAAAACTGGAAAGAAAGGCAAGAGCTATCAGGTAACTTTTTGGCTTGTATGATCTATAAGTCTAATCTTGCTATAACCATATTAAGTTTTTAGTGGCTATATAGTGGATCCTCTAATCATGTTTTTTTCACAATGTAAGGGTTTATACGTAAGTGAAAGCTGAAAAGGGAGGAGGAAAAACTAATGATGGTCAATAACAAAAAAGTTACTATAATCTTTGTGGGGGATGTTTGTTTGAATCTTAATACTAGGTTCACTCTCGTATTAAATGATGCTTCTGTTGTAAAGTTATCTTTCAATGCAAAACTTATTGGTAATTCCTTTTTGTCATATGACTTATATAGAATGTGCCTTACTCCTAAAGAGATGTGCCAAAATATAAAAGGAGAGTTGCTTTACTCTTATCTTTCATTACTGATAAATGATATTCTTATATACAAGATGGAGATTGAATTAGCTCTTAAATTAAGGAAACTAAAATAAGATATAAATCAATACAAATTAAGCCTTAAATTAACGACGCTAAATATGGAAACTGAATATTTACAGTTGACTACTGCTAATACACCCCCTGAAGTTGGAGTATGGAGGTTGTGAATGCCCAACTTGTCAATAAGAGATGAAAATTGATAAGAACTGAGAGCTTTGGTGAAGAGGTTAGTAAGCTGGAGTTTAGAAGGACTATGTGCGGTAGCAATGGACCCTGATTTGATAAGGTCCCGAATAAAGTGACAGTCGATCTCGATATGTTTTATGCATTCATGATGCATAGGATTGGCAGCAATATGAATGACAACACGATTGCCACAATGTAATTGAGCAGATGAAGAAATAAGGACCAACAAATCATTTAGTAAATTGCGAAGTCAAATAAGTTCACAAGCAGTAGCTGCCATAGAACGATATTCAACTTCAGCAGAGGAGCGAAAAATAGTAGTTCGTTTCTTGTTTTTCCAAGAAATTAGAGAACAACTCAAAAGAATAAAGTAACCAGTAAGTGAACGTTGAGTAACAGGACTACTAGCCCAATCAGAATCACAGTAAGCATAAAGTTAAAGATAAGATTTTGATGGAAAAAAATCCCTTATCTAGGGGCAGATTTAGGGTATCTTAGGACACGAATAGGTACTGCCCAATGGGGATGACAAGGTTGATGCATGAATTGAGAGAGAATATGAACTGAGTAATAAATATCTAGTTGAGTGATTGTCAAGTAAATGAGTCATCCAACAAGACGTCGATAAGCACCTGGATTATTAAGTATAACACTATCATCCAAGGCTAGTTTGTGATTTTATTCTATAGGAAAATTTAAAGGTTTGCTACTAAAGAAACCTACCTCTTATAAAATATCTAATGCATATTTGCGTTGAGATAGGACTATGTCAATAGGAGCTCAAGCCACCTCTAGCCTAAGGAAGTATTTTAGAGGACTAAAATCTTTAATTTGAAACCAATCATCTAGATAATCCTTAAGTGCTTTAGTATGTGCACTATTGTTGATAGCAATAATAACATCATCCACATATACAAGCAATGCAGTGAAGGAATTACCTTGACAATGGATAAAGAGGGAAGTATCTGCCTTTGATTGAGTAAACCCAAATTGAAGGATAGCATTAGAAAATTAAGCAAACCATTGGCGTGATGCCTGCTTCAGACCATAAGGGATTTGCGAAGGTGATAGATACGATTGTTAGTGTAAGACAAATATCTAGGTTGTGGTGTCATGTACACCTCCTCATCAAGGTCCCCATGTAAGAAAGCATCATGAACTTCAAGTTGGTGTAATTCCCATGATTTGGCTAGTACTGTTGCCAATAAAGTTTAGATCGTGGTAAGTTTTGCTACTGGAGCAAAAGTTTCAGTATAGTCGAGTCCTTAAACTTGTGTGTAACCCTTGGCCGCCAAATGAGCTTTGTATCGCTCAATTGTTCCATCAAAATGGTATTTTATCATGTAAATCCATTGGGAACCAATGGGTTTCTTGTCAGGCTCCAAAGTCCATGTATGATTTTGTTCAAGTGCCTCTAACTAATTTTACATTGCTTCTCGCTAGTGAACATCTTTAATGGCCTGTGTATAGGATTTTGGCTCATCATATTGAGTGATGGCCGCTAGAAAGCTAGCATGGGAAGAAGTGAAATTAGAATATAAAAGAAAGTGGGATAGCGAATAAGATGTACTTAAGGATGCATGATTAGAAGAGGTGAACCGAGATGCATATGGCTTAGGCAACTCAACATGAAAGTGATAGAAGCAAGATGGAAATTTTGTAGTACGTGAGGGGCGTGTGGTTGGTGGTATAGGAGGTTGAATGGAAGTAAAAATAACAGATGTGTCTGTAGGTATGGCAGGTATATTAAGGTCAGTAGAAATTGTATGACTTGTGTTTGCAGAAGGTGGGTCTATGTGTTCACATGTAGTATAGAGAATAGGTTCTGTAACACACCACTACCATAGTGCATATGCCCAAATATCTATAGATTTTTCGAAAATAGACCCTAATAAAAGCCAACCAAAAGGGTCTATTGCCAAAGGATACTTAGCTGAGGAAAGTGAAAATTTTGTTGTATTTATATGTGTCATCAGGTGAGAAAAAAATATAATAGGCATATGGAACACAATGACAATACAAATCTTTTTGACATATCTTCCTCATTTTTCCAGAAGTTCGGCATCCTATTAGAGGGAAAGGGCAAAGGAAAGGCAAAGTTGTAAGTTTAGCCTTAAACACATTACATCAAGCTCATCGATACATTTTATTTAATTCAAATGAAAAAGATGTTGACAAGTACATTAGGTAAGCTACACATACATTATTTATCCATCTTAAGATCATTTTTTTTATTCCCATCATATTAATGAACATATCATTCTTTTTAACGAGCATCAAAAACTGAAAGAGACAAGCACTAAAAGAAGTCGATGGGCAAGGGCACAAGATCATTTCAATGAGTATCCTCAATGGTTTCAAGATAAAGTGCTTTCTTGTAATGATAACCTAAGTCATCTTTGTTAGTTGTCCAAAGGCCCTAACAATGTGGCAAAGAAATATTAAGGTTATGTTATTAATGGATACAAGTTTATGACTAAAAAATGGGATGCAAGGTGTAAGAATCAAAATAGTGGAGTCTCTTTGACATTATTAACTCCGAGTTTTACAAGTTCTAGAGATTAAAATCCAACACTTAGAATTGTGACATACTATGAAGCAATAGAGGAATTGTTGAAGTGGATTAATGGGGGCAATTCTATGTAGTGTTGTTTAATGTTGTTGGTATCAAGAGGAGAAAGATGGTTATGGGCTTACTCGAGTAAACTTCAAAAAGTTATGTTATATGGTTGATCCTTTTGTATTGGGAAGCCAAGTTCATCAAGTGTTTTATGTAGTTGATTGTTTCGAGGAAGGTTGTCATTATATGGAGAAGAAGGCACGTAAGTATCTGTTTGATGTACCTTTGGATGATAATGAAAACGTTGGAAAAACATATTGAGGAGAACCAAATAATTGTGTTAGTGATTGCTTTCGAAATAATGGTGACATAGACCATAATTGGTCTAGAGAAGATTTACCTATAGACACTATGGACATACCTCCAAATATTTTAAATATAGAAACAGAAAATGATGATGATGAAGATGATTTAGACTTTGATGACACTGGTTAGGATTGGATGGATATTGATCAATAATCTTTTATAGAAGGTCCTTATTTATTTTTCTTTCCCTATTAAAAAAGATATTTTTGTTAGTATATTTTTAAATATATATTTACAATCTAATTATTTATATGGTTATTAACAACAATTTTTTATTGTTATAGGTCTTCATAATGAAAAAGGGAAGAAGTAAACATGTTCAACCAAATTTGTTGCACCATGTCTATGGCTAATTTTGTAAGAAAGAAACGAAAGAAGACTCGTGCATATGAACTAAAAGATTCATCTGATTTGTCACATAAAGAGGAAGAGCATTTGGAAAATAGTGAAGAGCAATGCCAATTTATTAAAGAAAAGGTACATGTTTTCTCATTCGCTTTAGTAATATATATATATATATATATATATTTGTGTGTGTGTGTGTGTGTGTGTGTGTGTGTGTGTGTGTGTGTGTGTGTGTG
>JANZLC010000005.1:17672713-17698908 GCA_026413385.1 Erythroxylum gracilipes | reverse complement strand
TAACTATTTCATCACTTTTAATAATCTTTTAATATTTTGTTTAATTTTCTTTCGTTAATTTATTTTCTTTTTATTTTCTTATTTGAAAAATAAATCAACCCCCCCCCCCCCAATAACCTAAACACCAATTGATTTCATTTGAAAAACTTTACACATGCTCTCTGTGGAATCGGCCTAGAATTACCATTACTGCATTTGTAGGTCAAGTTATTTTAAGTAGTGTTACGATGCGCTACGTTAGAAAAGTAATAAGAATTATAATGAATATAGTGAAAAATGAAAATAGATATGATTTCCATTCCTCATTATATAGGGGGTATTAAGTATTGCCCTAAAAAGGATATGAAAATACTATTCATTCGATTATAATATATCATCAACCATTTTTTTCATTCCTTATATTGGCCCCCAAATTTTTTCTTAATGAATAAGCAAGATTTAAATTAATTATGAGGTCTTTATGGATATATTTTGTGGAGTTAATTATTATGTTAATGTTAGTAATATTTTATGGCATAGGTTAATTGAATTAAAGTGTTAAGGTAGTAAGATTGCATGAAGGGCATTTTTGGGAGAACACTTAAGGATAAAAGATGCAAGGCATATAAGGAAGAGCAAAATGTGCATTTTATACTCATTAAGGGTAAAAAGGGGAGAAGAAGGGTTATTTTGCATTTGAAAGAAGAAACAAAAACGTGAAGAGAAGAGAGAAGCACGAAAAAAGAGAGAAGTGAGAGTGTCGTGGAGAAGAGAGAAAATAAGAAAAGTTTGAGTTAGGTTTCAACTTTTCTTAGCTTTCAAGAGAGATTTTGAGGTTGTTCAAGAATAGAAAAAGGTAGAGGAAGAGA
Source organism: Erythroxylum gracilipes (assembly GCA_026413385.1). Lineage (NCBI taxonomy): Eukaryota > Viridiplantae > Streptophyta > Magnoliopsida > Malpighiales > Erythroxylaceae > Erythroxylum > Erythroxylum gracilipes. The sequence continues at coordinate 17,698,060 of JANZLC010000005.1, read as the reverse complement.
AGAGCTTTCATTAAAGCCAAGAAACTCTTCATTTAATGAAGATTTAAGGTAAGGTCTTACTTAATCTTTTGGATTTTTGGAAAGGTTTTAGTTTAAGAAGCTTAGGAAATGCATGGTTATAAGTTTTCTAGCATTAATTTAGTGAATATGTTTCTTTGGGTTCTCCAATTAGTATTCCCATTGAATGGGAATTTTACCATTGATGAAGGAAATCAAGAATGGCAAGAAGAGCAAGAGCAGAGGCATTCTTTGAGAAGTTTTTAAGCAAGGAAATCAAGGTGGGTACATGTTTATAATAGAGTAAATAAGCCACTAAATGTTTTCTTTGAATCAAGGAAGTTTAATGATTTCAATTGCATCATAAATGTTGCATTTGTTACTTCTTGAATGAATTGAAAAATTATTATATGTTTGATATATGAATTGTGTTGATGATTTATGAAAAGACTTTGAAAATGATTTTTTTAAAAAAGATAACATGTTTATGAAATCGTGTTTTCGGAAATGGTTTTTGAAATATCTCATGTTCATGAAAACAAGTTTTTAAAATGTTCCATTTGGGCAAACTATTTTCAATTCATGAATTACTTATTATGTATGTCACGTGCACATTGACCAAGTTAAAGGCTTCTCTCGCCTGCCCATTAGCGGCACGGAGCTCCTTCATGGACTCCCTAATGTTTATGTCTACGCAAAATCACTATGTTGGATGCGTGTCTAGATGTCACGTAGGACGTCGGGCATGTATTTTGCGAGGGTAGGGTGCCCAACATCTTATGGTATCAGAGCCCAAAATTAAGATCTTATATGGGCAATTTTTGAAATATGTGCCAACATGCATTCTAGTCATGTCATAGCAGACAATAGCGACTGAGTTACATGTGTATAAGTCACACGAATGAGTAATTGTTAAGAGTTTGAGCTTATAGAATTAGTGAGAAAAATGATACTCTTTCATGATATGGGAAAATGAAAGTTGTGGATAAATAGAAATGAGAAATAGTATATAGGTAAATATGACAGATAATGATTCAGCGTATTTGTATTGGGGGATGCATTATTGAATGTGACATCAATATGGCACTGTAATGATATATCCCCGAATGTAATATAGATGTGAATGTATTATCATAAATAGTTGAGAAAAATAGAAATATAAGTAGAAATGACGAGATTTAAAGTGTACAAGGCAAGTTGAAAGAAAATAAAATTTTCTATGTCCTGGAGAGGTTAAACTTATACTTAAAATGAATGTCAGATAAATGTGGTAACAGTTATGATTTAGCATAAGAATATGTCTACGATATTAAATCAAAATTTCATAATGATTTTGCATCTATAATTCTAAATCGATTGAGGATATACATATAGAAGATGAAATAAATGATAATAGGAAAATGAGATAGAAATGAGGAAAGAATAAAAGGAGAATGGAGTAGACACAAATGACTTTACAAGAGATGAATGATGTGTAGTAAGGAGAAAGTTAGGAATGCATATAAGATAGGATTTTATGTATGAATGAGATAAAGAAAAAGATTACGAACCAAATGAGAAGAGTTGATGCACTCAATATAGTAGTTGAACCATTAAGATATGATGTAACATTAAAAGAGGTAAACCATGAAAAATTGGAGTATAATTGATGTTAATATGTGTGCTAAGCAAGGAAGAAAGTACAGGGCACAATAATGGCTTCACAAAAATGGGTTTTTGTCATGATGGCAAGGATACCCGATTGTGGGCAAGGATAAAGAGAGAAATATTGTCTAGGGCCAATGGAGATCAAAGTATCATTTGTGTAAGATATAAATTGGTGATTATCAGAAATAAATTTGTGGACAAAATGGGATGACTTTGATGATACACACCTAAGCATATGTGACAATAAACATGTCTACTACTTCATTGAGTTTTGGTAATTAGAACATTATGACCTTATAAGAACAGTAGAAATTAGTCTTCTTGAGGTATTAAGAATGAACAAGGAAAGAACAAATTAGAAATGAATATATAATAATTCAAAAGTGAGTATTGGACTCCTATTCCTATTAGAGACACAAGCATAAAATGTAGAATATGCTACTGAGAGTGTGTGTATTATGTTTGATGTAAAGTATCCAACTATGTAATTGGATTCTTGACTTTGAGGTGACATTATTGCTAATATGAGGAGACATACCCCTACCTCTTGATCAGTCAGGTAATAATTTCAAGGACGAAATTTTTTTAAGAGAGGGAGAAATGTTGGCCCCCAAATTTTTCTTAATGAATAAGCATGATTTAAATTAATTATGAGGTCTTTATGGAATTATTTATGGAGTTAATTATTATGTTAATGTTAGTAAGATTTTATGACATAGGTTAATTGAATTAAAGTGTTAAGGAAGATTGCATGAAGGACATTTTTGGGAGATCTCTTAAGGATAAAAGATACAAGGCATATAAGGAAGGGAAAAATGGGCATTTTATATTCATTAAGGGTATAAGTAGAAGAAGAAAAGTAGTCTTGCCTTTTAAGGAATAAGCAAAATGTGAAATAAGGGAGAGAAGAGAGAAAAACGAAAATAGAAGAGAGGAGAAGAGAGTTTTAGTGGTTTGAGAGAAAAGAAGAGAGTTGAGTTAGGGTTTCATCATTTCTTAGCTTTTGAGAGAGATTTTGAGGTAGTTCAAGAAGAGAAAAAGGTAGAGGAAGAGAAGAGCTTTCATTAGAGCTAAGAAACTCTTTGATTGGTGAAGATCCAAGGTAAGTTCATGTGTAATCTTTTGAATTTTTGGAAGGGTTTTAGTTCATGAAGCTTAGGAAATGGATGGGTTTAAGTTTTCTAGGATCAATTTATGCATAGGTTTCTTTGGATTCCCAATTTGATATTCCTATTGAATGAGAAATTTGCCATTGATGAAGGAAACCAAGAAAGGCAAGAGGAGTAAGAAGAGAGGCATTTTTTAGTAAGTCTTTAAACAAGGAATTTAAGGTGGGTTACATGTTTATAATAGAGTCATGAGCCACTAATATTTTCTTTTGAATCAAGAGAATTAAATGATTTCAATTGTTTTATAAATGTTGCATGATTGCTATTTGAATGATTTGAGAAATATTTATATATTCGGTATATGACTTTTATTGATGAATTTTGAAATAAAGATGGAAATGTATTGAAACATTTTATGTTATGCCTTGAAAAATGACATGGCATTTTGTATATTCGAAAAAGAAGAAAAAGCATGAAAGTATGATTAAATGATTTGAGCATGAATATGTGCTTTTGTTTGGGCAAGAGTGAAACTATTTCGTTCGTCACGTGCACGTTAACAAGAGCCTTTTCTCGACTGCCCGCTTGTGGCATATGAGATCCGAAAAAAAGTACTCATTTTGTTCATGGTGTAAACTTCGATTTCTCCATTTTGTTTCATGGAACCCTCGAGCCATTTGTTTATGCATTGCATCTTTGAATTCTCAAGTATGGTGCATAATTTAAGTGTTCTGCATTGATGGTTAAATGTATATGCTATGTTTATGTGATGATATTTTAACTATAAGTTTTGAGCTAGAATTGTAAATTTGAGAAACTATGTGTTTTAGGAATTCATTATGACTTTTATACGACAAATGAACATTTCAACGATTTTGCTTATTCTCTTTATAAACTTGTTACCCACGAGCTTTTAAGCTCACCGCCATCCTTTCCTATCTTCAGGTGATGAGCAAGAGATTGAGTGATCGAGCATAAAGGCATTTCTCCGAATTCTCCATAAAAATTTATAGCTTTTGGTATTGAACTGGAAAAGATTGACTGAATCAAAGTAAGGATATTAGTTGGAAGAGTCTGAATTAGATATTTTACTGAACATACTTTGGTATTTTGGTGATATCTTGACCTGTAGAACTCCAAATAAAATGATTCTTATTTCTAAATAAACTAGAGACATAGGGCTACAAATGTTCTGAAGAAGTCAAATTGTAATTCTGGTTTGAAGTTTCCCAAAATCTATTTTGAAATAAGAGAAATGAGTTCGATTATGGTAACTTATTGGTAGGGGCACGTCACTCTTGTGAGATGATGGCTAATGACTCCGGATGTTGGGCTCCAAAAACGGGGTCCAACAATGTAACACCCAACCATAGATGTGTAATAAGTAATGAGAAGACCTTACTTCAAGTAGTTCACAAATTTAGAAAAAGATAACTACATTCCTCCTAATTTAAAAGATAACTCTTTTTTAATCATAAAATATAATTTTATTTTATCTTCGCTTGTACTTTGTAAAATATGAAATGTTAAAGTTTTTAATACAACTTCATATAAAACTTTTGTTTGTCACGCAACAATATTTAATTACATCATTAACAAGTTATATTTAAGATTTCTTATTCCACACATCTAATTAAGTGATAAATAATGACTTTTTTTTAACTTTCATTAATTTTACGATTAGTAAAATAAAAATTTTTTCTTCGGATTTATTTTGATTGTAAGTAAATTATTTACTTATGAGTTTAGTTAAATGTCAAGATTTTAAATAGAAAAATTAAAATCTAATAAAATCTAATAATTATTTCTATTTAATTATATTGATCATTTTTCTTTTTCTTTTAATCTTAAAGAGGTAGATTATCTTGCATTTCTCAAATTTATTTCTCAACACACTTTTATATGTTTACACTTCTCTTAAAAGGTAGGCATTTCAAGATTAGAATTTTGTTTTGAAATTGTCAAACAACATCTTATGAGTTCATTCTACGTAGGGTTTTTCTAGAAGGTTTAGTAGTTAAGGATTGGTTTCTCTTTCCTTAATTGACTTTTACAGTGGGAGATAAGTCGTCCATAGTTTACTTTTCTTTGGTTTTTTTACATCTGAAAATTTTACTGATGAGAAAAGTCGATTCAGTTCTTTCATCAATTATGATATGATTTCTCATCAGGTCTTTCATCAATTATGATATGATTTCTCATCAGGTAGTATGATATGATTCTAACTCATAAAAATCTTTGGTACTTATAATAATGTTTTTACTTCAAAGCTTTAACGTATCAAAGATATCATTATAAGGTTTAAGTAAATGAACAATATTGACTGCTTTAGTGGCAAAGTATCTAAATAACAAGAACGGAATGAAAATAATTGAAGTAGGAAATGATATACAAAAGTGATTGTCCCTCAATCTAAATACAGGTGTATGGTTAGTACCGTCATCTAAAATTAAGAAAATGGCCTAAATTGGACCCAGCTGATCAGAACTTGGCTACCCATGGCTGGGTCGATCTAAAATATGCGTTAATGTTTATCATAATTTTGAGCTGCCGGCTTATTTTGTGATTGGCGGAAAAGTCAAAGAAATCGTTAAATATATCTTTGACAACTGAAAGGACTGATTCACCCGCTTGTCTTGGACGAATCAGACGGTTCCTGTTCCATTTCCATGTCCGCTGCCAATATAAAGCCAAACAATTAAGAATGGCAATAATGTCTCATCGACTCCTCTCTCTACACATTTACTTGATGTTGTGTTGGTCCAACCGTCTGCGTTTTACCCTTTGACAGCTCTCTTCACGCTACTTACCTTACCAAGACCACCCGTACACCTTTGCTGCATTCCTTACTGTTAACACTCACCCTTTACTAAATATCGTTTCTTGTTTATGGGTCTTGTTTCTTCAGTCCAATTTAATATGAAAATTGAGAGAATAAGAGGGAAGCAAGCGACAATTGTAGGACTAGAACGGAAACTGGTTTAAATATGTTTAGGAGACTCAGATGCTTAATGGGTTTTGACCAAAGAAATTGGTCGTCACCCAGAAAAGCTCTCACTAATCATAACCTGCAGAGCCCACTTGTTCATAAACCAAGTGAGACTATACATGAAGTCGCTATTTATATTGACAGGTTTCACAATCTTGATCTTTTTCAACAGGGGTAAGTACTTTTTATGTTGGGTTTTGGTTTGGTGTTCATGATTTGCTTGGTTTGTCGTTGTTGTAAGTATTTATTAATGATGACGCTAAGTAGTTCAATTATCAATGTAGGTGGTATCAGATTAAGGTTTCCTTGCATTTGGAGGGCAAAGAGTCCACCCCTCTGGGAACCCCTGCTCGGGTTGTTCAATATGAAGGTGCTTTTGTGACCACTGCTGCAGTTTGTATCTCTGACGTCTTGTGCATTTCCTTTTCTTAAATTTGTCATTATATTAATCTGATCAAGGAAATCTTTTGTGCAACTTTCTATTGACGGGTCTATGAAAATCATTATACATAAACTGCTGAAGGTTAAGAATCTGATTCTATCAATTTTAGGACCCAAAACCCTTCGCAACAACTGTGACTGGGCAAAATTGAGTTTATGCAATTGTAAATCCTGCTGCAAAGTGGAACTTGCTTTAGTTAATCAATTGAATATAAACTTTTCTAATTCATGTAAGTACAGTGTCTATAACTAATATGTGAATGACAAATTGTGATAGTATTCAAGGTTTAAACTGATTTCAAATGCTTTATTATTCATTTGTGCAAGCATGTTGCATGCGATGCTTTCTGTGGTTTCTCAATGTCTGTAATTTTCATGATCCACGTGATTGGATTATAGACCTAAATGCAGGAATTTTAACCTTTGTTTCAAAATGTTCCTTTTCCCCAATCCAAAGCTCATCTATATTCGTTGTATCAGCTAAATGTTCTATTTTGTATACGGTGAAACCTTTGATCCTGATGAATCATTATAATTCCCTTTAATCTTTTGATTAGGTACACTTATGTTTCATGATTAATATGACGCTAATCCGAAATGTTCTTGCTTGATGTATGTACTTTTCTATTTTGTACTAGTAGCTGATAATCAGTACAATTTATTTGAGATGTAGAGCCTCGACTTGGCTGTGAAGGTGCATATGGGATTTGGAGGATTAATGATGTGGACAACAGTTTCTTAACACAACCTTTTTATATCCAATATTCCAGACAGGATGTTTATCTATCTATCATGATATCTTTCATCCTATCTCTTCATGCAGAGGAGGTATTGAGATCTGTCTTATCTGATAAGAAAGCTACTGTTTATGATATTAGTGGGGATCACAAGCTTTCTCAAACAAACAAAAGTGCCATTTAGACTCATAGATATTCTATTATGTGCATGATGAAATAGTTATGATCAATCCTCTCATATTAGTAATTAGACTAGATATTTTCCATTTATTGAGATGTTCTTAACTTATGATATTCTAGGTATGACTAGAATGTTTTGAGAAAATGTAGGTCATAGGTATTTTATGGTTTTTTATTGAGGGAAATTCTTCAAATTAATCTAAGTTTCTGAGGATTATATCTGTTGAAGATTTTCATTATCAAGCATTTATTTGTTGATTGTTAGATTAGATTCTGCTCACAAATATTTTGCATATTGACATGCCTTAACCTTTTCAGGGTGCAATCACTTCGGCTGTTATTTTGAAGTTTGAGCTTATGTATACCCCTCTTATAAAGGATGGGTTAGTTGGCATCGAACAGGATTTCAGTGTTTTTTCCTTTCTGTATTAAATTTCATTGTTTCTTCACTTATCCAATAAACTGAAAGGCATATGTCAGTCTATGACTCGTCTGAATCACATTGATTGGAACACACCATCTGCAGTTCTCAGTTGGAAACTCCTGTGTATGCACTTCCGGCAGCAGTCCATGAATTTCGGATTCCTCCAAAAGCACTTTTGGGGTTGCATTCTTATTGTCCTATACATTTTGATGGCTTCTATGCTGTCCTTCTTGATGCAAGTGTTCACATCATCATGCTGAAAGCTACTTGCTTATCCCCATCAAAGGTAACTTTAGTGTCTAAAACAAGCTACATGGTCTTACCACTCCATTTCTTTCTCCATTTCTTTCTCTTTAATTGTCTTGCCTTGGAAGCCTAAAATAGTTGCTAATATATCCATACTTTATTGGCCATTAGTTGCTATTTAATTGATGGAGCAAACCAAGTATCTCTTCTCTCTAGTAATTATGACTTCTAGCTTGCTTACTTCCACCAATTGCTTGATTTGGTGTAGTTTCTCTCAAATGCTACATTTATCAGGTATTATTCTCACCACAAATCAAGATAGTGATTAAGTCTGGATACTGATCAGTGACTCGGCCACTATACTACTCCAATTTCTATAGTGGATAAACAGTTGGCTTAGGAACATAATAAAAACCAGATTGAAATACCAGTTTGAGCTCACAATAATGAGTCAAAAGCTAGATGGACAAAGAAAAAATTGGTAGAAGCTTGAACTGACTTGGGGACGAAAATCCTTGTGATATAGTAGTGTAAAAAACCCAAAGACCATTATACTTGATTTTAACTATTTTAAGTTAGTAACACAAATTTTTTTTTTCATTAGCTTAGATTTGAAGATATTTATAAAAACAATTATGAGCTAAAAATTGAATGAGAATTGACCACCATTTCTACCATTGAGCCACTAGTTGTACCAAAAACTTGGTTTCTTGGACAAGGTTTGTCTGATTCTAATAATTATGAATCAATGTAGTCATGACTAGTCATTTTAGAATCTATGTCTGTACATATGATGCTGATATTGTATGTTAGCTTGGTTTTTTCAAGTTGATTGTTGATCTAGGAAAGCTTAAGACATCTATGTTTAACATAATTCAAGAACAACAATGACATGAGAAAGAAGAATTCAAATGATGTCTTCCATTGAAATCTCTATTCCCACAACTTTAATACCATGCAAAGGAAAATCTTCTATGTTTTAGGCAGTTTGTTAACTCCTGAAACATGTTCTGACAAATTTCTTTAAGGCTCTTTCTCTTTTAGGAGGAAGAAAGAATGGTGACAGGAGTGTTATAGTCTTATTATTATAAGATATGTAAATGGAGAGGAATATATTCTTGAAACCTATGAGGTTCGTAAATTGTATGAGGTTACCATTGTCCATTGTTTTTTGAGTATATCATTTCCATGCAATAAGTTGTGGAATTTGAATTCTTTTTTTGAACCTTAATTTACTAAAAGGTTCATGTTTGTTTTTGTTAATATTATATGCCTAATGGCCAGGATTTGAGTCAAGGGGCATCGCCAAATTCTAAGCAGATTGTGCTCATTAAAGCATTACTACAAGCACATGATATATTTTGTGAAGATATAGAAAAAGTATGCAAAGCTATAGACCAAGTTATTGACTTGGGCAATTCTATTTCCAATATGGGTCATGCAAAATTTCCTTTCACTTCCCCATGTATTCTCCATAATATGGATTACAATTCTCAAGCATCGTACAAGCTGGTGAATGGTGTTAAGGTACTGTGTGCTTCTGATATCAATGATGTTGAATATAACTTTCTTGCTTACTTGATGTAAGGTGAATCTGTCACATTTGTTTATTAAATGTTTCTATTTTGTTTTAAACAGAAAGTATATGGTAGAGCAGATCTTCAAAATGATGCATTTCTCTATTCGTTATCTCAAGATGATTTGTCGAAAATAATCCATTCTTTGGGGAACCAAATTCTCTTTATGTGGAACCAATTTTTGACATTCCACAGGTATGTCTAATTATTGATTCGTTTCTTATAGCTTTTTGAGTTCCTCACTAATATTTAAAATTATGATTTTCTTTTACCCAACAGTTTATGAAAACCTTATAAATTACCACCAATCTTTGTAACCCTTAGTATATGAGAAGAAAACAGTAATTTACTCTTACGTGCTTTCATTTACAAAGTTATCTCTTTTTCTTAGATTTGAGAACCATTATTGTTTGCTGATTTTCCGACTAGAAGATAGTGTATCAAACCTCATATTTCTTTCTACACTCCAACTCAGTTATAATAAGTGTTAATTGCGCCAAGGCCCTTGTGATTTGAATTTATCCCTAAAGGTTCAGTTATAATTGTAAAATAGATCTTTCTATACATTTTTTGTTCGTACTTACATATATATATATATACATATTTATGATAAATTGTATTGAAATAGAATTGATTTCGTAACTAGTATGTAGAAGTTTATTCGGTTACAAGATCATATTCATAATTTGTAGGATTTATTTTAATAATCTTCAAACACAAAGACCTCAAGGGGATAAATCAAACTACAAGTTTCTTTTAAGCAACAATACGATAGACTGCCTTGATGTATAAACCCTAAATACCCTTTGAAATGAGTTTCTGGTTGTTTTTAATAAACAAATCTCCTTTTCCAATTTCATGTCAGTCTGGGCTTGCTTTTAACTTGGGTGTTCTATTGATTCTATTCCATGGTAAAGGGGTTAGGTAATTTCATTGATACCTTTTCTTGGCAATGAATGTTACCTGTTATTGATCTAGAATAAAGGTTGCAACTTTTTGAAATCCAAATCAGTAAGAGCCTTAAAATTTTATGTGAGGACTCTTAATATTGAAGTCCGAGTTGTCATCAATCCTGTGGGTTGTGTGCTTCTAAAATTTGAAAATTCTCCTTTAATTCTTTTCTAAATAAATTTAGGTTTATAAGGATAATGATTTATATTATTAGTTTACTTACATATTCAAATAATTAATTCAACTAATAAGTTAGTTTAGTAATTCTTTCTATTATGTTTAAGAATTTTCTAGGCAATATTATATATGTTGATGTAGGACGAATAGATGTATCAGACTAGTGGTTAAGACCCATAAAATTTATAAATTTTTGTTGCTGGAATTTGAGTTTTAGGTTTGAAATTTCAGCTTAGATTGCTGGAATTTCAAGTTTGAAATAGCTAAAATTTTAAGATTTGATATGGCTGGAATTTTAGGTTTGATATGGCTAGAATTTAGGATTTTGGTTGTTGGAAATTCAGGTTAAAAGTATTGGAAAAAGTATTGGAATTTGTGAGGTAAACAAGTAACGTAAGGTAGGAATTAGGAATCACTCCTATAGTTTAAGAATTACTCTTATAAGAAATAATCACACCTTTTAATTTAAAACTTAAGTTTATAGAAAAAGAATTTATTATTGAAGGGCTTAGTATACTTATATATATATATATTCTTAGAATCCTTATTTTAAACTAATCCAAAACATGAATCCTATTCTAATAAAAATTCTATATTCTTAAATAAGTTAAGTCTGAAACAACTAGAATAATATATCTTCAATTAGGATAATGTATCTAACTTACTACTACTTTCTATTTAATAAGGAAACCTAGTATAAACTAAATTTCAGCCCTTGTTGTCTTTTTTATACTCAACTTCTACTTTTCATTCCACCAAATTAAAGCTTGTAGTTGACTAATTTGCCCTCTTTTTAATTTCTTTTATAAACTCTTAGTTCTTTTGCATCAATTCTGCTTGACTTGCATGAAGTCGTCATCAACGTAGAATGTGACAAATATTGATCATGTAAGTTTGGATTCAACTTTTGAAATTCAGATTCTAAAATCTAAGTGCTATCATGAATTGATTTTCCTTTCAACTTGATAGGAAACCATCGATATCCACCAACTCTAGTAGCTACAGTTTGTTCATCAAAAACATCTTCCATCTCCTCTTTAAGACGGGGAATAGCTGGAATGCTCATAGCAATAATAGGAGATTGTGTATCATCATATCCATGATAAGTCTACACCATTAATGATAGGATTCCCATGTTACTTGGTAATTCCAAAACATAAGCATTAACTTATTTTCTTGAAGATCTTATAAGGTCTAACATTCTATTAATGAAGTTTCTTATATATTTCTTTTGAAAAACACTTTTTATGAATACTTATGATTACATATCCCCTTCGTCGAATTTCACCAATCGACGATGCTGTTCAACACGTTCTTTTTAAGTCAAGTTATTAGTTATTATCTTTCTCTGTATCTCATCAATGATTTCCCTCTAGTGTTCTTTAACACTAACTCATGTTATCAGTGGTAAAGGAACCAAATCAGTAGGCTTCCTTGGTTGAATTCTTAAAACTATCTCAAAAGGAATCTTACTAGTTGAACTATTGTATGCAAATTCTGTATTTGATTCTAGGAATATGAAGAATCACATTTTTCGTAAGATATCATCTATTAATAAGTTTCTAGGAAGAATTAGGTTCCAATAATTCACATTGTCCTTGACCAAGCATTTTAACAACTCCTGCGAGCTTCTATTCACTACCTCTATTTGTCTATCGGTTTGGGGATGGAAAGAACTTGAAAAACTAAAGCTTAGTGTTCGGTGTTTTTGATAGAGATCTCCCAAAGTAACTCATAAATTTCACATCTTGATTAGAGACAATGTTTAAAGATAATCCATGGAGATAAATAACCTCATTGAAGAAGAGTTTAGCAATGTGAACAACATCATAAGTCTTGGAATAATATAAGATAGGGATAGGGAATTTCTTCTTGCTTGACCTACCATCTTACTCTAAGCCTAATCTAAACTTGTACCTCAAAATCAACAAGAAACAATCTGCCCTTAACAGTGTAATATTTGACAAGGTGTATTCAAGGAAGAAGACGATTATTCCTTGATTATGCAAGTCCTAGACTCCATCCTAGATCCTGATAATTTGATAATAATTTTTAGTGAAACTGAATCTCATAAAGCCTTCCTTGTTAGCCTAGATGCCATTGTCATCCTTAAATGCTATCCAAGGATTTAACCAATGAGAAATGGAAGTAAGTTATAAATATGGAAATGGATGCATTAGGAAAAGTAAAATTAGAGAGTTGATGAAGCTGTCGTAAGGAAGAAGCATATGGGTTGTACATAGGTTTACACAACAAAGTATAAGACAGATGGATCGATTGAAAGATATAAGATAAGATTGGTGACCAAAAGTTGTACTTAAACTTATAAAATTGACTTCCTAGTGACTTTTACTCTAGTTGCAAATGTAAATAGAATTCCCTTATCTTTAGCAGCTAACTATGATTGGGAAGATGTCAGGAGTGCATCGACAAAGAATCTATATGAAAGTGCCTCTAGGTTATAAGAATAATTTGTGTATTCAAACTATTTGTAAATTGAAGAAGGCCTTGTATGTACAATGGAAGCAATGGTGATAAGATCTATCATATGAAGTTCTATGATCTTTGTAGTTAAGTTCAAATTCAAAATAAGATGTTGATGTCCTTAAGGTTATGTATGTCAATGGATGTGTTTTATTGCTTGTGAACAATTGCAAGTTGTACATGTTCTAACTCCTAATCTTTATTTTTCTACTTTTCCATCTTCGAATAGGCTTTGTCATGCACAATAGAATATCTTTTTTCCTTTTGGTTTTTATTGTTTTTGGTTCCCCTTACACAATCTCATATTTCTTGTGTTACTTTCACAATAACCCTTTATGTGGGAAAAAGCTTTTAGCTCCTTTTTGGTTGAAATATTTTAAATGTTTGCTTTAAGACATGGCCTAATTCTATTGATGATATTGTATGTCAATCTAGAGCGAACAGGAAAAAGATATTGGATTATCTTCATGATACTTGGGCTGAGGATAGAAGAGTTGAATGGTCAATATGGATGGTGTACTCCAAGGATGAGGTACCACCTTATTCCATGAGTAGTCAGGTTGATTCTTCTTCTTGCCAGAGTCCCCTTCGAAAATTGTCAAGCCCACAAAAGTTAGCTTATGATGTAAGTAAATGTTGGTTTTACCTTCTAAATGTTATTTTGTTAGTTGCACAAAGGTAACATTTTCACTAAAATACATGTTAGACTAACATTTTGGCGTATTTAAAATAAACCTTAACGTTTGCAAAACATTCAAAATAAATCCTTAGTAAATGGAAATTTGGATAAAGTTAAAGTTTCGTTCATTATGTTCCACATCATTTCTAACATGGTATGAGTTTAATGTAATATTTTGTTTGTAGCGTGAGCCTGTATACATGTGGCATAATGGGACTCATACGTTAGATTAAATTTAAATTAATTTAAGTTTATTTTCTTTAATTATGTTATTAACCTAATTTAATCTCAATAAACTGTAGTTAATCTAATTTAATCTTAATTATTACACTAACTCAGTAGCAAATATTCATTACCAATCATAGAAATCCTAACCGCCAAATAGACTCATCTTCTTTTCTAGCCCCTAACATCCATTGCAAAACAAACTGCTACCACCTATTCCAGTCGATGTCACTCTGAGGAGAAGCAACCATTGTACCTAGCTAATAACATGCGACCATCTTGTCACCATAATGTGTCTCCTATAGCCATAACACCATGGTGAGCAGTAGCAACTATCGTCTTTAGCCACTCATTGTGTCACCACTATCTTTGTCTACACCATTTACAAATCTCCCCTACCTTGTTACCTAGAGTGATGATCATATAGTTCTTTCTCCTAGACAACCGTGACTTTAACCACCAAAGAGGGCAATGGCTATTGAGCATTGACAATCAACCCTTCACAACCTTAACCACCACCAATAATCACCACAAGAAGGGGCAATTTAAAACAAGATTTGAAGCTTTTAGGTCTTTTGATCAAATCCAATTTTACATGTTCCAATTTTTCCTTTGTCTTGGCAACCAACATATGTGAGTTTCCAAAAATCCAGATCATATATATTATCTTGATTGTAAATTAAAGTATGTGGGATTAGTGCTCGATTTCTAGATTGGAGAAGAGAAGAGAAGTTGCCAACGATGAAGAGGGCTTGATAGGGGTTAAGAGGAAATGAGATTTCAAATTGAAAATTTTGAATAATTAAGATTAAATTAGGTTAATTAGAGTTTATTGAGAATAAATTAGGTTAAATTAATATTTATTTAAAATTAAACAGAATTAAAAAGATAAATTTAAATTAATTTAAGTTTAATCTAACATGTGGGTCCTATTATATATCACTTATATGTCATGTGGGACAATAGGGCCCATGCTATAAATAAAATATATTAACTGCTTAAGATTTATTTTGAATGTTTTGCAAATGTTAGGATTTATTTGAATACTCTGAAGCGTTACAATATAATTTATATTTTGATGAAAACATTAAGATTAAATTTACACTTTTTGCCTTTGAACAAAATCTAGAACTTCAACAAGTTACTAGCCACACTTAATAGATTGCCATGTTAGGAATTAATAGCACTGGATTGTACCATGACCTCTTTGAATATGTAGAAATTATCCTCTTTCATATGCCTATCGAGGTTCACTAATTTTCTTGGTATTCATGTACTCTTTACAGCCTGCCCAATGGGCTATCATGCATGCTGAGCTTCATCGGCAAAGTATTGCACAAATGAGAGTATGTAGTTAGTCTTTATTTTCCAATGTTTCATCTCAGTTAATTCTTATAAATCTATGGCTTCCATCCAGATCAACAATCGATCACTTCAAGATATGCATATGTTTGGAAATCCTTTGTGTGTTCCTATTGTTACTATAGAGCGTGTTGTGCACCCACCACTGCAGACCTTGAATGGAAACATATTTCTAGGTCATTTGGATCAGAAAGATACCCCAAATTTTCCACGTGGAATAATTGGGAATGCTAGAGGATCAAATAACTTTAACTCAGAGCAGGATGGTAAAGTTCTGAAAATAGTTGTCTTCGTACATGGATTTCAGGCATGTTTCTTTTTTACTTATTAATTATGTTAGGAGCTTAATTTTGTGAGTTATCTTTTGATTTTCTGTCATTATCTTCCTTCTACCCGCGGTACCAATTATGGATGAGCATATATTACCATATTTGTATCACTTCTTTAAATAAATGGAACCTTATATCCCTTTAGTGTGTTTGTTTTTTTCAATTTTTGTATTTTATGGGGGAGGGGTAAGTTGCAAAGACAAGAAGATATCAGTTTTGACACGTTAATAATTTAAAATGCAAGGACAATAATTTTTTGTAAGAATGCACGATGACAATAATTTTTTTAAGCTATCACTCTTCATTTCAAACTTGAAAATAATTGAAAAACAGCACTCTGTCATAAGCTTGTGCATCCAGTTGTTGCGCAAAGCATTCATACAAGACTTCTTTTTCTGCATTACTCTTTTCATCAATCTTTTATGATTGTTATGGTTTGGGTTATTTATACATAATTAGCTACTTGTACTTCCAGATTCATCTGTATGTATAAGTATATATCAAGAGGTGTTTGATATTATTTTGTGAATATTGCTAGTAATATGTAAAATTTGTTAAATGAAAAAGTGAAAAACCATTGAATAGTAAATGTAAACTGTTATTTTAATTGTAGTTCCAAAATAAATTGCTTTTTGACAATGAACATTAATTTTTTCTTTGGTTTTTAACAGAAGAAAAACATGGAAATGGAAAGAGAACTGTGTTGGGAACATGAAAAATTTTCCACAATTGAGCAGGCCTTAACTGTTCCTTCTCTATGTTAATTGTTTGTTATTTTTGGTGAATTTCCTAGTAAATAGAGATAATGATATCACCTCACTGCATCACAATAGGGGCATCACCTGGACCTCCGACTTATTCGGAATCAATGGCTTCTGATAGATCCCAAAATAGAGTTTCTTATGTCAGAAGCAAATGAGAATAAAACACATGGGGATTTCAAGGAAATGGGAGTAAGGCTGGCACAGGAAGTTGTATGTTTCATCAAAAGGAAAATGGATAAAGCCTCAAGGACTGGACGTTTAAGAAATATTAAGCTTAGCTTTGTTGGTCATTCCATTGGTAATGTCATCTTAAGAGCTGCGTTGACAGGTATATCCATCTGACAATGGAGGGTCTTTTGATCAATTTCTCTGGCAAACATTGTGCTAAATTGATTGGTTATCCATTTTTCTTGGCTTCCCCCTTTTGTCAGAAAGCATCTTGGAACCATATCTCAGATACTTGCATACTTATCTTTCTTTATCTGGGCCACATTTGGGGTACATGTACAGTTCAAACACATTATTCAACTCTGGTCTGTGGCTCTTGAAGAAGTTTAAAGGCACACAATGCATTCATCAGCTTACGTTCTCAGATGATCCAGACCTCACAAACACTTTCTTGTACAAACTTTGCAAGGTACTGCAAAGACCTCCAAATTGTTGTAGATCCAATATGAAATTTTTTCCTTTTTACATGTTCTATTTTATGTGTGTGTGTGTGTGTGTGTGTGTGAGAGAGAGAGAGAGAGAGAGAGAGAGAGAGAGTATCATATATGATGTCTATGCATCTGTCGAAAACTTGGACCAACATAAATAGCGGCCAAACACTGCATTGGGCACTAAGTAATGCATTTTTTTCCCCCTATTCCAGGAGAAGACACTGGAGAACTTCAAGAATATAATCCTGTTATCATCACCTCAGGTATCACTCTTCTTCTGATATGCTTGAAATCGATTATGTTATCTTGTTGTTACACTTGATTCTTTTGATGGATTTAATTATGAGGAGTTCTAAATAGTGTTAGGACTGAAATAGTAGAAATTAAAGTAGGAGGCCTTTGAAATGGGAAATCAGTACAAGCAAAAGAACTAAAAAATTATAGTCCTTGTGCATTCTTGTAGACTATTTTAATTCTTCAAGCATTGAATATGTTCCTATTGCCTGCAAAGAAACTTTGTGATGATTGACAACCTGCTGTTTTCATGTTCCCTTGTCTAGCATGTATTCATTTGTTTGTAGGGAAGATTTTCAATTCCAAATTTGTTTCTGTATATCCAGGATGGTTATATTCCTTATCATTCAGCCAGGATTGATATGTCTCCAGCATCCATGTTGGATTACACAAAAAGGGGCAAAGTCTTCTGGGATATGCTAAATAATTGTTTGAACCAGATTCAAGCTCCATCCTCTGAGCCTCGAATTTTCATGCGCTGTGATATCAGTTTTGACACATCTTCTCAGACTAGGAACCTGAACACCATAATTGGTAGGGCTGCTCATGTGGAATTCCTTGAGTCCGACATATTTGCAAGGTTGATTATGTGGTCATTCCCAGAACTGTTTTGTTGATAATGGTGTGTACCTGCATTGAGTTCCTTATTTCTTATCACCCTCCACAACATTTGTTGTTCAATGAGAGAGAATTCAGTAACCGGAAAGATGTTGGTCCACCAGATGCATTACCTCGTGTGCTCTCATGTTTTTCATGAAAGCCAATCCTTCAAGACATCTTGCAGGTGGGGTATCTGATGAATGTGAATGAACGCTAATCACATGGGACTGGTGTCTCAGAATTCTGTGGTTGAACCTTAAACAATGGAAAAGATTGACTTCACAACAATTTTGGCTTCTCGGTTTACTGGTGACCATTCTGGTTTTTGAAGAAAGAGATTGTTTTGGACCAGACATTTAGCAATGTGATGAATATGGTTGGGGGGAGGGATTTTTGGGATTGCTGATGTACATAATCTTTCTTTGTTGGTATGAGGCGAGGCGAGGATATAAATTCGAAGGAGTTTCTGATATACAGTTTGCGTGAAGGAAAGAAGAAATGCTTCACACACTGTCCATGTCAAAATGCAGAACAGAAACTCGCACTATTATTGCTTCAATTCACTGCTCCACTCAGAGGGATTCTTTATCCGTTAGAAATAAACAATACCTATATGTTATGTTTATATTGTGAAGCATTCCTTTTGTATGGACTAGCATGTATAATGCTTTGATATGATTGGTTGGAAGATATCAATGAAAAACTTCACATTAGTTAAATCACGTTCTTGTTGCCAACTGCGTCTTCAAAATCATCAAACCATTGGTCATTGCTTAATTTCTCTGTAAGCTTCTCCCATTGAAAAGTGACTCAATCCCTCGTATAAACGGCTTTATATCTTCAAGGTTGGGCTGTAGAGGATCTGAAGGATAGATTTGTGGGGTATGAATGTGATCTTGGAAGTAACGGAGTAGATTGCCATTTTCGACAGTTGTATTGAGGCTTTCGAGAAGGCGTATCTACCAGTATTCTTCCATTTTCAGTTTTTGCTTCTCCCTCCTGTCCTGTTCCCAGTTCTCTCCATTATTTTATCTCTCCTCTCTTTTTGTTGTTGGTTAGCTAGGAAATGGAAAGTAGCTTTGGTTGGCTTCTTTTTTGGACAACGGACTGGCATGTTCCTTGGTGCAACAGTGGGCGAATTATAACTAGAGAAAACTTGGCTTGGAGAATACCTTAATCAGTGAAGATTATTTCTTCATCTTCAGGTTAATTATCATGGAGTCTTAGCATGTTCACGAAAGACCTTTACTGGCGAGGAAATGAAAACCTCAGGTTCATTGACATGGGGTCTTAGCATGTTCAAGGAAGACCTTTATTGGTGAGGAAATGGAAACTGGGACAAACTGAGGTTGGACTCCAATCTTGTTTGGGCAAACTTCTATAAATTTCCTTTAGGTTTGAGCTACATCATTAGCTTCTACTGCAGATTGGCTTTGCTCGAGCATGTACGATTTAATCTTTAACATTCTAAGCAATTTTACAAGCATAGAATTCATCCAAGAACATTTATGACACAATTAATTCAACACCGTCAAACCCTAAAATTATTGCTATAAAGAAAAGAGAGAAATACTAACCCTAATCCATATTCGTGTAATCTCTTATTATTAAATTCCTTATTTATGAAAAAACTTTATCTACTTTCTCCTTCTTGCCTTTTTTTCGATCTTTTCAATGATGCAATAACATATATATTTTTTAATATCTGTAAAAGTTTCTTTTGCTTGAAGGGAGAGAGAAGCGTTTCTTTATTAAGTAACCCTAATGACTCTGATGTCCTTTAATAAGCCCAATAATCATTATTTTAGGCTCACTTTATATTAGAATCAAATAAAGTAATATGGGCTGCACTTATGATTCTTAAATTAATCTAGCAATCTCCACTTGGCCCATATTACGACTTGATGATCCAACAACATAAGTGTGCACCTGTTAAGCCATCAAACTTGAATGAATTGAAATAATGGGATCATGGTAGTCACAAGTCATCTAACGACATGATTCCTTCCATGTATCACAAAATCATCTTAACTCAAAATAACTGTAATTGAGAAACATTGTAATCTTCAACTTTAATGTTTCTCAAAACATAATTTGTCAACAATGTGTGTACACAACATAATGTGACAATTAACAAATAGAAAAAACATAACATTAATTGAATTCATAAGTGTCAAAGCAATAATAGAAAATATCTAAACATATATACATACATAACATGATCTTATGCTAATAAGGATTTATCTATAATGCTCATCCTTTCAACATGGCCAGTAAATGTTTTAGGCAGTAATCCTTTAGTTAACGGATCCGTTACCATTAGATCAATTCCAATATGCTCAATCAACACTTTATGTTTTTGCACTTCTTCTTTGACTGACAAGTATTGCAAATCCATGTGTTTAGCACCCTTAGAATACCTATCATTTTTAGAGAAGAAGTCAGCTACGAAATTATCACAATAAATTCTTAGCGGTCTAGTTATACTGTTGA
Organism: Erythroxylum gracilipes; assembly: GCA_026413385.1. Classification (NCBI taxonomy): domain Eukaryota; kingdom Viridiplantae; phylum Streptophyta; class Magnoliopsida; order Malpighiales; family Erythroxylaceae; genus Erythroxylum; species Erythroxylum gracilipes. The sequence continues at coordinate 17,677,696 of JANZLC010000005.1, read as the reverse complement.
CAATAACTAGCCCTAAGACAAAGTTTCACAACCACAATGCTTAAATAGTGGCCTCAAAGAATGCCACAAATTCAGTCTTAGCAATGGCAGATTGCTTTCTACTCTTTCAAGAAATTGCCCCTCCTACTAGTTGGAATAGATAACCAAAGGTAGATTTCCTTGAGTCTACACAACTAGCGTAGTCTGAATCTGAATTGCCGATCACTTCTAAGTGATCTGATTTCCTGTATGTGAGCAAGTAATCCTTGGTACCTTGTATATATGTAAGAACTTTCTTTGCAGCTTTCTAGTAGTCCAATCCGGGATTGCTTTGATATCGGCCTAACATTTCAGCAGCAAAACTGATATCCGGCCGAGTACAAGTCTGAATATACATCAAACTCCCAACTATAGATGCATAGGAAATATATTCCATTTCCTTTCGTTCCAAATCATTCTTGGGACATTGTATTTCACTAAATTTATCCTCTTTCTAAATTGGAAATACTCTTGTTGAGCATTTTTCCATCATAAATCTCTCTAATGCTTTACTGATATATCTTTTCTGAGACAACCCTAACAATCCTTGTGTTCTGTCACGAAATATTTCTATTCCAATCACATAGGATGCCTCACCCATATCTTTCATTTCAAAATTATTAGAAAGAAATTTTCTTTACATCATGTAATAAGCCTAAATCATTAGCAGCTAAAAGAATATCATCAACATATGGTACCAAAATAATGAACTTGCTCCCATTGACCTTCATATAGGTACACCTATCAATAGTATTCTCTACAAAACCATAAGAGGTAATGGTATCATTAGACTTAAGATACCACTATCGGGAAGCTTATTTCAAACCATATATTGACTTCTTTAATTTACATACCATATTTTCCTTTTCTATAGTCATAAAACCTTCAGGTTGGTCCACATAAACTTCTTCTTCTAAGTTACCATTTAGAAAAGCGATCTTTACATCCATTTGGTGAAGCTCTAAACCATAATGAGCTACTAATGCCATAAAAATTCTTAAAGAGTCCTTTAAAACTAGAGAGAAGGTCTCTTTAAAGTCAATGTCATCTTTTTTAGTATAACCTTTGGCTACAAGTCTAACGTTGTACCTTTCAATATTACCTTTCGAGTCCCTTTTGGTCTTAAAGACATATTTATAACCTACTTGCTTTGAGCCTTCAGGTAACTCAACTAGTTCCCAGACTTGATTATCATCCATAGATTTTAACTCTTCTTTCATAGCATTGAGCCACTTTTCAGAATTATTACATTTTATGGCTTCTTTAAATGAGATTGGATCCTTATCAATGCTCAAGTCACACTCATACTCAAGTAAATACACCATATAGTCATCTAATATAGCTGGTCTTTTCTCCTTTATAGACCTTCGCAATACTATTTCTTGTGGTATCACTTGATCATTTGTGACTTGCACATTATTTAATGGCTTATTATTGACATTCTCTTCTTGTGGGTTTGGAATATTAACTTGTTGTTCGGATATGTTACGTGACTATGATACAATAAGAGGAACAATGACTTGAGAAGAGACACTAGGTGAAGGATTTTCCATCTGAATCTCTTGAATATCCAACTTTCGTGGTTCCCTACTTCCACTGATTTGTTCATTTTCAATGAACCTAGTATTACTTGACTCAATTATTCTTGTACCATGGTTAGGACAATAAAATATGTACCCTTTGGACTTTTCTAGATAACTGATGAAGTAACTACTAATGGTTCTTACATCAAGTTTCCTTTTATGACGATTATAAATCCTTATTTTGATTGGGCAACCCCAAATATGCAGGTGTCTCAAGCTAGGTTTTCTACCTATCCACAATTTATATGGTGTCATAAGAATCGCTTTACTAAGAACCCTATTAAGTAGATATGTAGCTGTCTTTAATGCATACATCCTTAAAGATAAATGTACATTCGTGTAATTTAACATACTCCTAACCATCTCCATAAGAGTACGATTCCGCCTTTTAGCGACATCATTTTGTTGTGGTGTACTTGGCATTGTATACTGTGCACGAATGCCCCAACTTTGAAGAAATTTTGCAAATGGACTTGGACATTATCCATTCTCATCATATTTACTATAATATTCATCACATCTATCAGACCTTACGACTTTCACTTTTCCATCTAACTGCCTTTCTATCTCATTAATGAACACCTCAAGAATGTCCCCTAATTGAGACTTTTCATGCAGTAAATAGAGATAACAATAACGTGAATAGTCATCAATAAAGGTGATAAAATACTTTTCACCGCTCTAACATAGGACATGAAAAGGACCACATATATTAGTGTGTATTGATTCAAGTAACTCAGTTCTTGTGCTTGAATTCTTAGATATGTGTTTGGTTTGCTTGCCTTTAATGTAATCCACACACACACCCCAATCAGTAAAATCTAGTTAAGGTAAGATTTCACTTTTCACTAATCTCATCTCCCTTTCTCTAGATATATGGCGTAACCTTTGATGCCATAAGTAAGTGGAGTTTTCATTATGTGCACTACCTTTATTACCAATATTATGTTCAACATGAAACAAGGATTCATAATAATTAACATCAAGGTTGAAATGATATAAACCATCTATTAATGTACCATAACCATAATAGTACTGTCGTTTACATAAAGAAAAACATCGTTTCCAACATTGTAATTAAAACCTATATGATCCAACTTACTAACAGAAACTAAATTTCTAGCACATTTAGGAACATAAAGACACTTTTCAAGATCTAGACTACAACTAGGTGTCTAAGATCAATCTGTATATCCCTATTCTTTCTATTCATGCCTTCATTATGTTACCCATATATAGGAACTCCTTAGTTTCGTTTATGGTTTGGATCGAAAGGAATCCCTACATAATATGTGACACATGAGTAGTTGCACATAAATCTAAACACTAGGTATTATTGGGCACCTCAATATGATTTGATTCAAAACATACTAAAACATAGTACTTACCTTTCTTTTCAAACCAAGCCTTTCTCTTAAGGCAATTTTCTTGAGGTGACCAGTTTTCTTGCAGAAGAAATAGCGCTGCTCTTTATGGATTTGGCCCTCATTAACCTTTATTGGGGCTTTGTCCTTCTTGTTGCTCTTCTTTCCTGGCTTTCCCTTTCTGCTGCTAGTTTCTTTGTGTACTGTAAAGTGAATAGAGTATTCCTTCATTTTTTTTAATCTCCCTTCCTCCTGCACCAATATGGCCTTAATTTCTTGAAAGTTTCATTTTCTTTCAGAGTGTTGTAATTCACTTGGAACTGACAAAATTTAAGAGGAAGTGAGTTGAAGATGAACTGTACTAGGAAGGATTTACTCACATCCATGCCCATTGATTTTAGCTTTGTAACTAGATTTGACATGCCTATTACGTGATCATAGATAGGCTGTGACCAGTCAAACTTCTTGGTCGTCAATTCGCTCATCAAGCTTCCTACAATAGACTTGTCAGTTATGTCTGATTGTGAGTACTTTTTGATTTTCATCATGAATTCCCTTGCATTGTCTGTATGAGGTATTGATGACTTAACATTTTTAGCCATTTTCAATCGCATCAAGTTTAGACTAAACCTATTAGACTTTTCCCAAGCCTCAAAATATGGCCTTTCCGCTTGGGTACTAGTCTTAGTAATAGTTGCTCGCTTCTCTGCAACTAATGCCATGTCTTTATGTAACACCCCACTCCCGCAATGACCCGAACCCGACACCGATGGTGATATCCGAGTCCGTGCCCCGTGAGGGTGGCATACTAGAGCACTCATTCAGTCAGAAATCGGTATACTTTTATTTTGAAATCACAACACAATATACGTGGAAATTGATACTTAACTTGGGCCCACGACCATTCATAAACCTTTTCAATTAACACAAATTTCAATAGCCATTTGGGCCCTTTCACAAATAAAGAACACTTGAGTCATTTCAAAACACAAAGTTATACAAAAAGATGCAGAATATACAATTCAATACAAAATAGGGAAAACATAAATGCAGACACGAACTAATCCCGACGTCTATCCTTCACTTGAATGCTGTAAGTATACTCCCGTTGGCCTAACGGGGTATTCTTCTGATCCTGAAAAATATTTGCAAATTTTGGGTGAGTTTTGCGAACTCAGTGAGTGACCATCATCGATGGCTCACTCAATCACATAACAAATAATTCACATATCATACTTCATTTCACATATTCACATTATTTCACATTTAGTACATTTAATCATTCATACTATGTATCAGAATTCACATTTTTCATTATGCATAGTGCACATGAGACTCTCTCTATTTGTTATTTTGTTGTGACTGAGTGCCTGAACTGTCCCGTATCTATCGGATACCGGGCTCATTGATAACTGTCCCGTATAGGGCTCATTAAACATTGAGCCTGAGACTTTGAATCATTTTTGAGCTCGAGGCTCTTTTTCACACATTGAGCTTGAAGCTCTGATCGTTAGCTACTCTGGTCACAACTACCTTTCTATTTCATGTATTCATGCAATGGAATGCATCACTCACAATTGTATATCCCATTCAAACACTTTCTTATCTCATCGGACCTTAGTCCGGCATTCCACATTGAAGTGGAGAATTCACAATTTCATTTATATACAAATACAATTGCACATTTCTAACACATTTAACAGTCACATTCACATACAATTTTCACTTCAATATCTCATTCATATATCACGGTCATCAGACCTTCACTGTCCGGAATTCAACAATCAAGTCACATTCATAATTATTCATGATCACTCAATTCATTACACAACAAAACAAACAATAAAGTAAGACCATCTAGGTCTACTCACAGTACGCTCTAAAATAGCATTTGCTTCCAAATTCTGGAACGCCTGTATGCGGACACTTGACCTGCACAGTCCATTTATGCAAAACACCCATTTCACACTCATCAATAATTGCACACGTATAAGCATTCATTTATTCACAATTAAATA
>JANZLC010000005.1:17654187-17670301 GCA_026413385.1 Erythroxylum gracilipes | reverse complement strand
CTGTTCATGGATTTATAGTTTGATTTGTTCTGTATTCTGATATCTGTCTGATTCTGACATGAGCTAAATTATGATCTATTTCTGAAGAAGTTATAACCTCCTGTGTTCTGCCGTTTTGATAATTATAAAATCTGTTCTGAAATGCATTCTTTCTGTTTAATGAAAACTATTAAAATAGATTAGTTATTACTCACTAAGCTATATGCTTAGCACGGTGAATTTGCCCCGTGTAGGTTCAGAGCGTGGAGATTAAAGACTGAGACAAGTCAACTGCATTGGCCAAAGGAGTCTGCTTTATAAACATGTATTTTGTTTCCTTTGTTTGGGGCTTGTACATATTCTTTGGATTTTTTTCTGAGATTACGATATGTAATATATGTGTGTTTTTGATATTCTAAATAAGATAAATGTCAGTGTGATATTTGGTTTTGTTTGTTCTATCTTGGGTGGCATCCATGTATCCTCCGAGGGGGTATTTGGGTGTTACATTCACTTCTCTCTACAATCTCCTATAAATCAAAATTTTCAAACTATAAGAAAACATTTCTTCCTAATTTTTCAAAGAAAGTACCAATTTCCTTTTTAAAAAATGGAACACTATTAATTTCTTAGCACTATTGAATAAAAACAATTATTAATTTATTTTCTCTCTTTACTCAAATTTCAATAGACACCTATATGTGATGAATGAAACTTATTTTGATTTTAATTATTAGTTATCTAATGACATATAAAAGGGGATTGAATAATATATGTGCACTTTATAGCCTATTTGATATTGTAAGGGATGAATTGCATACTCTAATGAATATACTATGATAACTTGATTGGTGATAAAAGACTTTAAGGAGTTACTGGAGTAAGAATTGATGTTTCTCTTCATTTATTTTTTATTACAATACTTATCCCTCTACTCCTATGCTTCTCTGACCTCTCTTTACTGAATTTATTATCTTACCCATGTTTTTTCTCGTTAGTTTCCTCTTTGGTCTTCTTCCCATTAGTTTCCTCTTTAATCTTCTTCTTTCCTACCTCCTTTGGTACTCTTTTCCTTTTTAGGGTCTTCCCTATTACTGATGTAGCTTATGGCAAGCTATCTTCAACTCCTCAAGCGAAACAATAGTGGTATAAGGTGATTTCACCTCAAATTGAGAAGTTCAGTGGGAGTCCTTTAGACCTGAAAGCTTAGCTAAGTGTAGAGTTCCCAACTATTTAGCAATTTTTGCATATGTTGAAGGTTGGATCTAATATTCCTGATAAAAATGCTAATAATGTGAAGGTTCTAGTAAAGGAAAACATCCAAATGAAAAATACTTTCCCAACAGAACTTAGAGAAATATGTTCATTAAGAGTCCACCAACTGAAAAACTTACATTCTATAAAACCTCGCTAGTGAATGGAGTGGTTTTCCCTCCACTAGAAATGTCACAAGAGGGAGCCAAAGCTTGGGCCTCCGCGCTTATTGGATACTTCATTGGAAAAAGATCATCTTTTCTATAAGTTCACTTATGGGCTATAGCGAGATGGGAAAGCAAAGGGCTAAATAAAGTTCTTTTAACAGAGGATGACATTTATCTCTTCAAGTTTACATATGTGATGGAGCTGGGATTGTAGCATATAGGAGGATAACCAATGTTCATCCAAAACTGATGCCCTAAGAAGGAATTGGATAGATCAAACATAGAAACAATTCCTTTATGGATTAGTTTCCATAATGTGATATTAGAGTATTGGACTTTGAAGGATTGAGCTTTTCTTTCCATTTCAAAGGGTAAGCCTTTATGTTTTGATACTCCAACTGTAAAAATGGAAAGAATATATTATGTAAAAAGTTATCTAGAGTTCAAAAAAGTTAAGGAACTTCCAGATTCACTAAATGTTATAAAATTGAATGAGATGGGACAACTATATAGGGGTGAAGTTCAACTCACATACACTTGGAAACCAAAAATTAGAAAGAAAGTTTGGAAACCAACAGGAACAATTTTACATGGGGTAGCTAGTATGAATTTATGGGGATAGATGCTATAGCAAACTCTACTGATCTAGATATTAACCATGAGGCCTCTAAAGATAATATAGGAGGAACCTTAAATGAAAATCCCCCATTAGTCAAATACTAGTGAGTGAGGAAGACATAAGGCTCCCTAATTATAATAAGTGCTCGGTACTAGAAGAACAATAGATACTCACTATGAAAATCCATTTCAAAATAATCCTAATCTACAAACTCAAGGAAAATAATAGGAGGTCAAGGTGAATAATAAGTTAGATCATCTGGATTGGGAACTTTTGCTGAGTCCTAATAAGCAATAGGCTAAACTAGATTCCCCTCCATTCTGAAAGTTAGGAAGGAGGAAAGGGAAAATCGATGAGTCATGTGCATCGTTACTATGGGAGAATAATCTTAACTCATAACTATGATCTTGTTCAAGTTCCCATTATTATCATCAATATATTCACTTTTCTTGTTAGCTTGATGGAAGTCCTGATCTTATTGAGATCACTATCCTATATGCCATTAATTTTGAGTTTCAGATAGTTAAGCTGTTAGAGGATCTAAAAGTCTCAAAAGTGACAATGTATGGTTGATTGTGGGAGATTTTACTTATGTTTTCCAGCCTAATGAAGCCTAAGGTACTAGGGTAAAGTTGAGGAATATTAGTAGGGAGGTAGGACAAGTTCTTAAATGCTTGGGAGTTATGGATCTAAGGTACACTGCCTAACATTACACTTACTCCAATAAGCAACATGAAGATTTATATTAATTAGGACAAAGCTAGACAAAATTCTAGTAAATCAAACATGGATGAGGAAATATCCTGACTCTCTTACTATGTTTGGTGCTCCTTTATATTTTGGCCACTCACCTATTAAACTTCTACACCTTGTGCACTTTGTCAAATCTTCATTAAGATTCTTCAGTTTCCTCACCAATAAGGATGAATTTATTGATCTAGTAAATGAAGCCTGGAATGTTGAGATGGAGGGTTTTAAGGCCTTCCATTTAGTGAAGTAAGTTGAAGATTGTTAAAGAGAAACAAAAGGTCTTCCATAAACTTTCTGGACGTAAAATACGCCTTAGGCTTCGTGATGTCAAGAAACAATTCAGGAGATTTAATATGAAAACTACCTTAACCATTATAGCTCATAACTAAGTGCCTGTTTGGATGAGCTTTTGAGAGGCCAATAAGTACTTTTCTCCACCACAAAAGCCATTTTTAAGAAAAGTGAGTGCTTGGCTATAAAATAAAAAAGTAGTTTTTAAATACATATGGCTTTTTTGGCAACCAAAATATAACTTTTTAAGAAGCTCAAATTTGGAGCTTCTCAAAAAAACGCTTTTTTAGGTAGATTTTTTAGATCAATTAATGAGCCTATTTTTTAGTTTCTTTTATCCTTATGTTTTACACATAATTCCCACAATATCTATAAACCCATCTTCACGTTTATTTTGGAAGTTATATAATATTATTTGGCTTTTTTAATATGTTTCAATATTTATTTTTTATATTAGTTTTACTTATGTTATAATCCATAAAAAAGATTTGGTTAGATATATTTTCATTTATGTTTCATATGGTTTAATATTATATAATAATTAATATATTGTGCTTTACATATTGTTTAATATACTTTAAATAATATTTTTATGCATAAATAATTTTTATTACAAAATACAATATAGTTAAAATTAAAAGAGCTTTTTGTTTTTATGTTGCCAAATAATTTATTGTATGAAACTCTTTCAAAAAAGCTCTTTTTTTTAATTGACGGCCAAATAGTCAACTAGCTTCTTAGAAAAGCTCTTCTCAGATACTGACAAAAGCTCTAATAGTATAAGCCCATCCAAACAGACACTAAAAGCTATGAAAAAGAAGAAAATAGAAACATACAATATGGAACTTCAAGATCACAATTTGCTACTTATGCAAGAATCTAGAGCTAACTGAATTAAAAAGGGTGATCATAACACCAAATTCTTTCATTATTCAATTTTGGCTTATAGGAATCTCAAATAGTCAACAAGATGAGGAAGGCAATGCTTATACAGACATGGATAAGATTGAAGATATAGTGATTAATTATTATCAAAAGCTTTTGGCTTCTGAATTGGATAATGTGGACAATAAGTGTGAACCTAAATTGGCAGCATGGGATTGTTTACCACAAGAAATCAAGGAGGAACTCATCAGGCTAGCTTTTAAATTGAGATTAAAAAAAAGTCTTTAGCCTCAATCCTAGGAAATCTCCAGGCCTAAAGGGGGCTTTTCTCATTTCTTCCATATTACTTGTCCTATCATAGGCAAACTGGTTACAAAAGGGGTATAAGATGATTTCTTCCAGTCTAGAGGGAGCTCTCAAACATATCATACATGTTACACAAGGAGCCTTGATTCTAGGAAAAAATAATTCTAACAATATTCTTATGGTTCATGAATTAATGAAGGATTGTGATTCTAAAAGATAGATCTGAAGTTGTACTATCAAAATGGAATCCATTAAACGCCTTTGATACCTTTCAATGGAGATTTGTTATTAATAGTCTTAGATAGTTTGGTTTTCTTGCATTATTCATCAACTTGATCAAAGCTTGCATTACTTCAACATCCTTTAGCATCCTAATTAATGGTAAGCCCTCAAGGATGTTTAGAGGATCGAGTGGAATCAAAAGGGGGTCTTTTATCCCCTACCTATTCACTCTTTTAATTGAAGTTCTATCCAGGATGGTCAAGCATAAAATAGAAAACTATCCCAGATTTACCATTATAAATGCAATGTAATAAAGATCACCTATTATCTTTTACAAATGATTTGATTCTGTTAAGTAAAGTGGATCAAAACTTGCTAAAGTGATTTAATTCTTTTAAGTAGAGCAGATCCATACTTGCTAAAGTTATTGACTAATTCCCTAAGTTGTTTTTCAAACTTGTTAGGATTAAGGATTAGTAAATAAAAGAGCATGATCTATATCTCTTCTGATGTGACAAATCCTAGCAGCTTAAGTTCTATCACTAGATTACAATTACCTAAGTTTCCTGTAAAATACCTTGGGGTTCCAATGACCACCAAAAAGTCTAAGTTTAAGGAATGTATCCCTCTGTTGGAAATGTTTGAAAGTAGAATCAATGTCTAGTATAATAGGTTTCTTTTAAATGCTAGAAAATTACAACTCATTTGATTAATCATAAGGAACCTGCATACAAACTAGAGGTCACATCTTTTCTTGCCTAAAAGATTGAGCAAGGAGATTGAGAGACGCATTAAAGACTTCATATGGTTTGATAAGTTTGAGGTATCTAAGGGTTCCAAGATAAAGTGAGAGTTATGCTTAAGTAAGTAATAAAGGGCTTGGGAATGACTTCCATCAACCTTATCCAAATAGTTTTGGTGGAAAAAAGAATATGGAGATTATATTGTGATAAACAAGGTTATGGTCGAATGAATACTATCGCAAGGACACTATATGGCATATTATAAAGAAAAACAAGCATTCTTGGTGCTTTATCGAATTTTCAGAAAAAGGAACTCATTTATCCCTATCTCATGTCTATGATGGGAAATCGAAATGAAACATAGTTTTGGTATGATAATTGGATAGACCATAGCCCACTTATATCCAGAAGTGAACTACACCAATTACTTATTAGAATCCCTTCCAACGCTAAAGTTAAAGATGTGATAAATGCGGGGAGCTGATAATAGAGGATCTAACATATTAGTGAACTACTTTCCTAGTTATTGTCTTAACTCAAATGAAGAGGATAGAGTTATATAGCTACATGATAGTAAGGGCATCTTCAACAACTCCTCTTGCTTGAAGCATCTCAGGCCTCACTTTTCATAGGTCTAGTGGTACGATATAGTGTGGGATAAAATTCTAATGCATAAAGCCTCCTTTATAACATGGTTTATAGCTAAAGGTAGACTCAAAACTAAGGATAGAATCATTGGCTTTAATGATACCTAATGCAATCTTTTTCTCCTCTGAACCTGAGACCATCTCACTTCTCTACTTCTAATGCCAATATAATAGCTCAATCTAGTATAAAATCCAACAACTTGTAAATATATTCTGTGATGAGTCCAATTGGTGTATTATTCTTACTTAGGCTTATGAAAGATCAAGAAGAATAGGTGGAGATAGTCCTAGCTTGAAGGTTGCCTTTAACTATACCATTTACTCCATTTAGAGAGAAAGCAACAATAGAATGTTGAGAGGTTAATGTATAATCATGCACTATCTTATAAGATCATTTGTTGGTCTACATAAACATTACTAGCCCATAAAGCAAATGTTAATTTTAGTGCACCAATGAGATTTAGATGGAATATTTGATTGTATTCTTCTTGAAAGCTTGTATCCTTTAAGTTAAGTAGGGATGTTACTAATGGAACTATTGATATGTAGTAAATGACATGAGTAGTAGTCAAAAGATTGCTGGTACTTCTTTGTAACGAGGCCCTTAATAGGTTTGGTTAATGACATTCTTTTACTTAAACAAAACTTGATCAGTGAAACTTTTAAAATAATAATAATAAAGAGAAAGGAAAAAGAGAGACGTAATTGATTTGTAGTGGTTTAGTTAAAGAACCTTTTAACTATATGTACTCCCTAAGCTCCATTTAAGAAATTCACTTCCTTCAATGGTTGAAGAGAAACCCTCCATAGATCTTCGTTTCTCTTATTTAAAGATGAATCATCTATAAATTTTTTATTTTCAAAAGTGAAGAGAAAGCATAAATGAATCAATTTCTCTCTTAATTGATATTTCAATAAATCAAATACAATTGAAGAACTCCTTTCTAGATCATATCAATACAGCAAGAGTTTATATCATATGCTCACTTACATATGAACATAATGTAATTATCTCAAAAGATTTCCAAGACTCTCTTTAATTTTAATGATCCTTCTCACAACTCATATATACTTTATTTATACTAAAAAAATATGATTTCTAAATATGCAAATTAGTTATTATAACGACTGAGGGCGAGCCTGGGGCAGGCCTTATTATAATTATTATAATGGCTAGTAATAGTGACATTAATCAACTAGTATTACAAATGCATGATATTGGTCGACTAGTGTATTAACTAGACTCATGGTACTTGAAATAAATTTCTTTTAAAGACATTGATTGACCAATTTATGAGCACAATGCATACAATATTTTAAAATCTTAACATAGGTCAACCTAACTTTAACATTGATTGACCAAACCTCCTAAAATAAGCTTCTTAAAAACTTATCCTGTTCTTTCAAATATTAAAAAAAATTCATTTGACATAAATTTATCCAATACTATTTCAAAGGTTTCTTAAAAGTATTTTTGGTAAATCAAGATGTTTTTTTAACTTAAATCAAATTTCCTCTTGATAATGAAATAATTTCTGAATTATGCACACAATGAAATGATTATGTAATATTTGAGCCCTGAACTATTGAAATTACTAAAGTAAGGTTACAAGAAAGATTATATGATTTGTCATATATGGAAAGGTTCCAATCTTTTTGTTTTTGATCAACTTAACTTGAATTGGCTTGGAGCTCTCTTGATTATACAGGGGCTCCACTTTGCTCAATTTTTTCATCCTCTAATTGTTTAATTTATTCCTTTTTTTCCTTCTATTGAGCTTGATCTTTCATACATTGCTTGATTTCCTTCCAATAAAGATACTAATATCACCATTAGTAAATTCATTAATAGAAATATTTTTTATTATTATAAAAACAAAGAGTTAGGGCCTCATTTTCACAAATATTTTATTGATATCAAAATTCGAGATTGAATATATTTGAGATATAATAGCCCAATATCACAATATTTGAAATATGAATTGAGCAATAAAAACTGTTAAATTTTTGTTGATATGACATTTTCATAAACATAGCATTTAAACAATTGATAAAACAATAAAGGTTAAATGAAGGCCTCAAATATTTTTTAAAAATGCCCTTTTAGAATAAATATTAGTGATTTGTATTTGAAGAAAAAAGAAATGTAGAAAGAATGCAGAACTACGGAAATATTTAACTCAGAAATTTTGGAATTGGAGTCCTAAAGCCCAAGAATAATTTTCTAAATATAAAATTCCAATTCCAAATCCCAGAAAGAAGTCAAAAGGGTCAAGAACAAAATCAGCTGGGGAATCACAATTAATGCAAGAAAGTTTCGATCACCGAAAGAGCAAAATGAGTTTTATTTTGGCTGATGAACCACAATTATCTAAGTAGAACATTTGATAGAGAAGAGTAGCGATTGCTCAAGAAGAAAAGACAAGAAAAAAGGAACCACCTACAGCAGCTGCTCCACTATCCATTTTCACTAATAAAAACAATGTAGAGTCTGATACAAAGCCTACATGTCAAATCGGTAATGCTTCTTGCAAAAAGACAGCTAAAGATGTACAAAGAAATTTGTAAATTTGTACATTTGATGCTCAAAATCACGCAAGGACTTTCTTTACCCCGAGTTACTTGGCACGGTAGATAGGACCTCAAGCCCCTCTGTTCGGAAACTCACTATCTTACGGAAAGTCTCTCTTACTTGACGTTCCAAAGCATCCAATTCGTTCTTAAAAGTCTTCCAAACCACAGCCAACTGCTGCACTTCCTGTTGAACTTCAGCTTTCTTCTCATCTGTCAGTGGAAAGTGAGTCATATCGAGCAAGTCAATCATATGACGACTAGAATTCTCAATCTGATATATTTCCTTGAGCAACCCATTAGAGTTTACATGATCACTCTTTTTAGATTCCTCCAAAATTCTATTATGAAGTGCGTTAAGCGGAATACCCCATGCAAAAATGGGTGGGATGGAATAGAACATGCCAAGCCCCCTGTCCTGGCAGGGAATGGCAGCAACAAGGGTCCACGCTACTAACACAAGCACAGAGCTCATTACGAAAACCAGGGATGCAAGCCCATTTGTGACCTCAATCTCATAAGCACGAGGTTGGAGCAGGTTGTTAGCCATTGATTGGAGTTGCTTAGATGCGGACCACGATACTGAAACACTCCATGAGAGAGAACGAGAATGCTTGGGAGAATGGTAATGGCGATCCTTGCTTGCGTTACGTATTCCAATGCCAGTGCTATGCCTTGCTAAAGATCGAATCTTACGTGAAGCAACCGATCCACAATCCTTTTCATCAAGCATTGCGATTGCTAAATCCATCAAAGCTTTTCTTGCACGGCGAAAGTGAGCTTCACCAATTTCCCTCTGATGAGGACCCAAGGCAGACAAAACAATCTCCAGATGGTTATTCCATGAGCGAAGTTTCTCAATCCCATCGCGAGTTGCATTACATATGTCAAGTGCCTTCATGCTCTTTTCAAAATATGCATCAACGAATTGTTTCAATGGGGGTTTCAGGAGTAGGGATTTGTTTCTGATCAAAATACCCCTAAATATTTCATGGCAACCCATGAATGCATCCAAAAGTTTCATCGTCCAACGAATAGAAAGCAACTCGCCGTAATTAACACCTAAAAGATCTTGAAATTGATGTGCAACGTGTTTCTTGAATGCTTCAACTTCGATATCTTTGGCAGCAATTTCATATTCAGTTAGGGGTGGCTGAACATGTTCACGCTTAGGAGCACGACCAAAGATTGAGCGAGCAAAGGAGCGGGAAGAAGATGAAGAAGAAGAAGAAGAAGAAGAAGAAGTTCCACTATTAGTGGAGGACATGGTAGCCCAACAATTCCCCCAAAGAAGGTTGAAGACAAGATTTCTAAAATCTAAACCAGAAATCCATCTGCAGTTCTTCGCCTCTATTCAATAACCAAGCTGAAAACTTTCCACAATCAGACAAAATTCTATAATACAACGAACATCAGCTTCAAGAACACGCGTAAATCTCAACAACCCCAAATCTTTAGAATTACAGAATTCATGATAAAACTCTGCGAGAGACCAAAATCAGTAAAACAGTGACGAAAAGAAAAAGGGCAAAGAAATAAAGAAGAAAGACGAAGTACCTTCTACTGAAACAATAACAGACGAAAACAAGAGGGTATTTCAGTGGGAATCTTGAAAAGGTTTTGATTGAGAACTTGGGAGCACAACGCCGCCTATTTATAACTCTCAACGAAAACGAACTTAATAAAATGATTAAACAAATAAAAAAAACCACAATTAATTAATTTTTTATTAATGATATTTGATTTAAGAGAAACGACAGACATGCGTTGGATCCCAATGAGTAATGACATTGGGCTAAGCTCGAAATTAATAATACAAGGGGAAGCAGCAAGGTAATATAATTAAGGCACTCAGCTTCTAACTATCCATCTTCCAGAGTGCTGTGACTGTTACGAATCCGAATCCGAATCCGAATCCGAATTGCCCACTTCTGTTTCTCTTGTCAGCTGAGATTGAGAAGCCTTTGACACATGACATACGTTGTTTCAAACTGCTGCGTTTTATCTGGAGAAGGGGTTTTTGGAAAATGCTCATTTATGGTATGACAATTGGTCGGGCATGGTCCTCTTATTAGAAATTTGCTAGTCGGTAATGGAGTTGCTATCCAAAAACATCTAGAGTGAGCTAATAGAAGATCCAAGAGATAGGGCCGGCCTAGAAAAGGGTAGGGTGGGAATCTGCGTAGAGTCTATCCTTATAAATAATAAAATAGGGCTTATTTTTATCCTTATAAAAAATAAAATGAAACAAAATGGGACTTATTCTTGACCTCTTAAAAAGCAACAAAAAAGATCCATATTTTATTTATTTATATTCTATATAAGAGCCCAAAAATAGGTAAAAATATGATTTTTTTTATTTACTTTGCCCAAATCCTATAAAATATTAGGAACGGCCCTGCCAAGAGAGCTAGAACACTTATCCTAAACTACCAGCCAAATCTTTTAATTTAGGATAGATATTTTTGGAATATCCAACCTCTAGGAAAGTTCAGTAACAAAATTTGTAATGAATGGATGATACAAAGAGGGGAGAGGTTCGATTGGCACCACATTGTATGGGACAAAGTGCCTAACACCTCATTCACGTTATAGCTAACATCCCTGAATATGTCGATTACATTAGATAGGTTACCCTATCTTAATACTGATGCAAGTTATGTTCTGTGTAATTGTGGCTTGGAAACTAGGGACCATACTTTTTTGAATTCGAGTTGTCTCAAGACATATGGTGTTGGGTTAAAACTACATGTCTTTCAAATTTTAGATATCATCTATATATGAGAATCATGCAATAGTTTGTAAATCAAAGTTCAATGTTCGAGGCTAACAATGTAATCTATCTTATTTTCTTTGCTACTTGGAAGGAGATCTGGATGGAAAGGAATAGTAGAATATTACAAAGCAAAAATAAGACTAAATAGCAGGTGATAAATTGTTTGAAAATAAAAATCAGAGAGCAACTTATATACTCCATCCTCAGCAAAGATTATAACCCTGAGCTAGTTCGAACCTAGATAATTAGTTTATGCATGCTTAATATATGTAGTTAATTTTGTCATGCATCACCTCTATCCACTTGCAGCAGTTAAAGTAACCTTAAGGTGAGCTTACCTACTTGTGATTAATGGAACTCTTCGAGAGCTTTGTGAGCTTGTGAATTGCAGAAGAAACGGCTCCATACTTGTGAGTGATAGAGCTCCGTATAGGCTGCTATTAATTCCACCTAAGAAGCCAAAATATTCAAGTTATCATCAGAAGTTTACTGTAGCTGTGATTGTTCTGCTGTGAGTCTCATGTTTGAGGGACACGTGCGGCTAATGTAACTATTTTAAGCTTAATCTCATGTTTTAAATGGCCTCCAATTTGGTTGTATTATTTTTATCCTTATGTTAGATGATGTTTATGTATGAATATCAATTTATTAAATACAATTTTAACTTTTTAAAAAAGTAGCAGAGGACTTATCAGTCTGGAGTGTAAGGAATGAATTCAGTGTGAAAGGCCAACATAAGTTGTTGCCTAAACCTATAACATCCAATAATGATGTTAAAGTAGTGAAAGCAACAATTAGAAAAGAGGCTGATGAAAGGGGGTCTAAGGGATTATGTTTATCGTATGATGAGAAATCTACACTAGAATATAAATGTAAAAAGAAGCAATTTCATACATATGTTGTACAAGGGGAGGAGGAGGAAGAGATAATGCATGATCACCAGCATGTGATTTCTGTACAAGCGATGACCAATACTGTTGGTATTTCACATAAATAGATGAAAGTGAAGGGGTTCTCAATGGAGGAATGGTTTATATACTCATCGAAAGAGGCAGTATACATAACTTCATTGATGAGGCTTTGGTTAAAAAAGAAGAAGGGGGTGTTGAATAATATAGAACCCACGATGATTACGGTAGGAAGGGATTGAAAATTTTATGTAATCACAAGTAAAAAAAGAAAGAAATGGATGATGAATGGCTATTTGTTTCAATCTGATGCATTAGTCATTAAGATTGGGTAAAATGATTTGGTTTTGAGAGTTTAATGGTTAGCTACTTTGAATGTTGTTATGTTCAATTTCAAGAAGAAAAAACTGTTATTTTATTGGAATGGAAAAAGAGTGTAGTTAACTTAAGGTCATAAAGAAAAATCCATGTGAATGTTAAGTGGGCATGTGAAAAAGTACATTGACATTATTTACAAATTTGTATGATGAATCAATGAGATCATTTGAAATGGGACACATTAATCAATTATGAAATGTAATCAATGGAAGTGTAAGAGGAAATCATCAAGGTGATGGATATAAGCAACAATTAATACAAAAATTTTTAGAACAATATAAAGATGTTTTTTGCTAAATTAATTAGATTATCACCCAAAAGGAAGCATGATCATCAACTATTACTAAAGGAGGATACATAAGCTATAAATATAAAGCCATATAGATTTTCAGGGTTACAGAAGAGATAAATTAAGAAGTTGGTTAGGGATATATTGAAGTAAGGAATACTTAGAAGAAAGTTAGTCAAATTTTATCACTAGTGATTTTGGTGAAGAAAAAGGATTAGTTAAAAAGGATGTGTGTAGATTACAGTGCTTTAAACAAATGTAAAATGAAGGATAAATATCCCTATTCCACTAGTTAATGAGATGATGGATGAA
Source organism: Erythroxylum gracilipes (assembly GCA_026413385.1). Taxonomy (NCBI): domain Eukaryota; kingdom Viridiplantae; phylum Streptophyta; class Magnoliopsida; order Malpighiales; family Erythroxylaceae; genus Erythroxylum; species Erythroxylum gracilipes. The sequence goes on along the minus strand of JANZLC010000005.1, from coordinate 17,657,204 downwards.
CTTGGGGGGAATGCAAGGGGGTATGGAGCTATCTTTTTTCCTAAGTTAGATCATAGAGTAGTTCATTATCAAATTTGGATGTTTGATAGAGATTTGATCGGGTGTTTGATGTGTGTAAGTTTTAATTATTTATCTCTAATAATTCCCAAGCACATGGTTCGTTAGCATAGTACTAAAGGTGTCAATTCCACGAAGAGGTATAATCTAATCCTAAAATCTAAGGCCAAAAATAAATACAAAAAATTCTAATTTCACAAAACTAAAAACTAAAACTCAATTCAATCAATCAAATTAAATTAAGAATCAATCACTGAAATATTAATTACTAAGCAATTTGAACACACCGAGAATCAACCTAAGAAAATTACAAATTGAGAGAGAGGAAAAAACCTATCCTTAATGTTAACCTAATTGATTATGAATTACTGGATTGTTGGTTCTAGACGATCCTAGGCTTAATTATTCTCTCTCGACCATTAACCCTAAGTCATAAACCCTAATCAGATTATGGAGGTCATAATTTCTCAATTTACAACCTATCCAAAACCTTAATTAGTTCTGAAATTCTCTAATAAACAACCGAAAAATTATGCAAGATCTTTCTTCGCATATTTTACTGATTTGATTTAATTCTAATTTCTATTAAATCACCTAGCTCTTGTTAGCCCAATTTAATCATTTTTCATTCAATTCTCCCTCTCAGTTTATTATCGAATTATTCAATCATAGAATTAAATCACAACAAATCCAATTAAAACATAAACAATCATATTTCATTAATTCAATAATAAAACCCCGAAGGTGAGTTTAAAACATCCTCAACATTTAGATTTTATCATCAACTATTCAATCCAATTCTATATAATGATAAAACTAAAAATAAACAGGAATTACAACTGAAATGGAGGACGTGAGGCAACGATATCGGGAAACCTCGTGACTCGGGAACTACGTCAAGTCATCTTCTTCTCCTCTTCTCTCTTCTTTCTTCTCTTCCTCGATCTCTCAATGAATTCTCTCTAGGGTTTCTCAAGGTGGCCGATGTAAAAGCTCCTTTCTACCTTTTTATCTTGTTCTTTAAATATCCTTTATGTTTGAGCAACCCTAAGATTTTTCCGAGGTCCAAAAGGTCCAAAAGTCCCTCAAAATTTGACGTTTTTGAGTATCTATGTGACCTCAATCGTGGGCCATATCCGAGCCTTCTATCATGATCGTGGCATGTAGGCCATGATTGTGGGCCATGTCCTGGGCTTCTATTATGATCGTGGCATGTAGGCCACGATCGTGGGCCAAGTTTGGTGCTTTTATCATGATCATGGTCTATTGTGCCATGATCGTGGGTCGTTGTTTCGGCCTGAATATCTCCAAAACTTGTCCGTTCTTCGATGTTAACCCTGAAACACTAACAAACACATCAAGGTACCTCAAAAACATAATTATTAAGCTTAAAGACTTGTACTAACCCATAAAACTCTTTAAACACAAATAATTAACAAACTAACACAATTCTAACCTAAACACATGCTAAATGATTGAATTAATAGCTAAATTATTGGACCCCAATCTTTAAGTGGAAATTTAGAAATATTAAATGAAATTCAATGAGTGTTTTGTATATGAATTATGTTATAGATATTTTGTGCCTTGTGCCTTAAAGAAAATTGAGGAGAAAAGATTTGAGGACTTTGATATTTGAGTAAATTTGTTTAGGTTATGAAAGTTTAAAAGAATGAGTTGATTTGAAATGGAAGTTGAAATTAAGAAATAAAGAGTGAAAGTGTGAGAATTTGAATGGAATTAGAAAGTTTGACTTTTTGTAGATAAAAGTTGACTTTTTGATTTAGGCCAAATTGGAGAAAATGATCTTCATGAACCTTGTAGCTTATGTTGAGAGCTTTCTGTAGCCATAAAGTTTGATATTTTTCGATATCAGTAGTAAAAGTTATGATCAGTCAAAGTTAAGGTTATTTTACTTTGTTTGAAAAATGCAATTAAGAGTAAGATTATATATACTGTACTTTGAGGCCATTCATCGTGTAGATTTAGTAGGAATTTGAGTAAGTAGTCTACAGGAAAGTTGTAGGTTGTCTGTTAATCTTTTCGACGCTATAAAGTATAAAATTTTTAGATGTGGAAATTGGGAGATATGAAATGTTAAAATTTGGAGTTTGTATAGGATGACAATAACAGGGCAGAATCTCTTAGTAAAAAATTGACCTAGTTAGAGGCCAAATTGATTTTTCTGTCCTTCCTGAAATTTGTATAGCTTCCTTTGAGCTTTCTATTGATACCAAATTTGTCAAATTTGGAGTTCAGTATTAAGAGATATGATTTTTGGAAAATTTGGTTTTATATATAGCTTTGAGTTCTGATCTTTTGCTTTTAATCTGATTCCTTTTGTAATCTTTGCTTATAATTTCTCCGTCCGACATCCGATTAACTTGATTTTTGAAGCATTGGATTCCTAAGACAATTATCGTGAGCATAATGGAAAATTATGATTTTTAGGAGATTAAATGGAAAGAGATTGATTGAACCAAAGTGAGAGGTTTGGTTTAGGGTTATGAGTTAGATAATTTTCTAAACATGGTTCAGTATTTTGAAAACTTCAGAATCTGTACAGCTCCGATTGAATTGATTTTTAAGGAAACATAAAATTGAGACATGGGGCTACAAATCATGGGAAGGGATCGAATTCCAATTTAGTCCCTAAGATTGTCAATTTCTGGATTGAAATTGGGAAAATGTCCAGTCTCAGATTAATCAGAGCTAAACGAGTATTTTGGCCATAACTCCTTCGTTTATGAACCGATTTGAGCATTTTTAGTGTTATTTTAAAGATGAGACATAGATGAACATTTTTAAAGAAGAAAATTTTGCCAAATTATGTCAGTTATCTGCTCAAAATTAGGAAGCAAGATGGCTGTTTTTAAAGACTAAGTGCAGGGGCAGTTTTGGAAGTCCACTTAAAAGGCTAAGGCTTTAGGCTTTACATGGAGGGGCATTATGGTCTTTTA
>JANZLC010000005.1:17633443-17654087 GCA_026413385.1 Erythroxylum gracilipes | reverse complement strand
TATGGTATCAGAGCAAGAAGAGTTTATAAGGAATCATGTATAAGTATGAGGGTTTCGGATTAAGTAGTTGGGTTCCGAAAACGGGTCCCAACAGTAGCTAAACACATATCAAACTAAGCCTTAAAACAAGATGCAATTAACATTTATCAACATCCCCATACTTAAACATTTGCTTATCCTCAAGAAAGCAAAACAACAAACACACAAAAATCACACAGCACGCAGTGCAATAATAAGACAATGGCTTCAATTTCATGAAATAAATTTAACTTTAAAACACAGTCATTCAAGTTATTCCAAATCATTAACATGCAAAATCCGCGTCTAAGAGCTCTGGGCTAAACATACATATTAATTAAAACCTGAATGTCAAGTTATTCACCCTTTTCAATTGTACACACACATTAATAATTCTTTGGTCATTCAAACTCTGTAACTACTCCTACATACTTTTTCATGAAAAGCTATTTACAAGTTCGGTAGGTTTTATTAGAAATTTTTTAATTTATTTTTTTGTGGACATGGACCTATTCTTTTACTCAGAGGAAAAAATTGGTGATGAATGTCGATCCGGTTGCTCGACTAAGTCATGTTTTTATTAAGCTACTTAGTTGGAACATCATTATAGCTTTTTAACGCAAAGGCATACATTTGTAATGCATGTCGATCCAGTTACTCAGCTACATCACGTTCTCAACTGGTTACTAGCTCTATTTATAACCAAAGGCCAACGGAATAGTTATTTATTTAAAATTAACAAACACTTTTTTCATTTTTATTGCCTACCTTATTGCTTTAGCTACTCATTTTCATGAAAAAAAAACTAGAAAAGTTACTTTAGTTGAAAGACCCAAAATTATGAATGAATGAGACAATTTATAGGGTGATAAGTTAACACTAAATTCTAATCAACTTACATATTTAGCCAACGAACCTCGATTACTAAGGTAATGACTCTTCACAACCTAACAAATTATGTTCAAACTTAAATCGATTTCAATCCATCTAAGCCATTGACACATTCACACAATTCACAATATGTAACCTAACAAACTATCATACAATATGAGAAATTCACACTTAAAACAAAACACATAACCCTCCTCACACTTGAACAACACATTGTCCTCAATGTGAAAATGAGACAAACAAACACACATCAAAAGAAGAAAAATAATATAATATAAAACAAAATAATATAAAACAAAAACAAAATAAAGGCTAAATTAAAAAGAAAAGAGTTAGAAATAGAGCCTCACGGTGATGGAGGTGGGGATGGTGTTGGAGGTGGCAATTAGACACCATGAGCCTATTGTCTTATCTTAGAATTGCTTAAAGAGAGTGAGAGAAGTAGTGATCCCATATCAATTCAAATTACTAAAGTTTTATTGAAATTTCAAAACTACTCTATCTAAACCTAACAATTTCAATCGAACTACTAAACATGCTAATTATGGAAGTGACTTAATTGTTCGAGCAAATGGAAATCACTTCCTTGTCCTTAGGAATTGCTCCTCCAAGGTATAACTTACAACGATGCCTACTGAACTTAAAAGTTTCCTTGTTAGCGTTTTCCAATTTGAGGGCTCCATAATCGAAAACTTGAATGACCATAAAAGGTCCACTCCATCGAGATTTTAACTTTCCTAAAAACAACCTCAACCTTGAATTATATAGCAGAACTGTATCTCTTACTTTAAATTCATTTTGTTTAAAATGATAATCATGCCATTTCTTTATCTTTTCCTTGTAGAGTTTTGCGTTTTCATACGCATTATAACGAAACTCCTCAAGTTCGTCCAGTTACAAAAGTTGCTTTTCACCCGCTTGCTTCCAATCAAAATTTAATGCTCTTATCGCCCAATATACCCGATGTTCTAGTTCAACCAACAAATGACAAGTTTTCTGGTATACAAGCCTATGCAGAGTTATTCCAATAGGTTTTTTGAAAGCAGTTCTATAAGCCCATAAGGCATCGTCTAGCTTTATTGCCCAATCCTTCCTAGAGTTATTCACCATCTTTTCTAAAATTTGTTTCAACTCTCAGTTGACAACTTCCACTTGGTCACTAGTCTGCGGATAGTAAGGTGGTGCAATAAGGTGGTGCAATCCATATCTTTTTAAGAGGGCATCAAAAGATCTATTGCAAAAATGTGTACCTCCATCACTTATTATCGTACGTGGCACTCCAAACTGATTGAATAACCGTTTAATGAACTTTTACACCGCCTTTCCATCATTGGTTGGAGATACCACTGCTTCAACCCAACGCGAAATATAATCCACCCTTACTAGAATGTAAATGTTTCCCATTGAAGATGGAAAAGGACCTATAAAGTCAATGCCCCATACAACGAAGACTTCGACTTTTAAAATGTTGGATAAAGGCATCTCATCTCTTTTGGAGATGTTACCTATTCTCTGGCATCGATCACAATGTGCCACGAAAAGTTTGAGCATCCACTACAAGAAAAATAAAGATTAGCAATGGAAATTACCGATGGAATGTGTACAAATTCCGTCAATAAGCTTATCTAGCGACGAAATTTACTGAAGGAAAAAAGCGTCAAAAATGTGACTGTCAGTAAATTTACTGACGGAAATTGTGCATACCGTCGGTAAATTTTCTGACAGTTATTTCGTTCGGTCGGTAAATCTTTGTTAGAAAATTACCAACATAATTTTTTCTGTCGGTAATTACTTACGGAATTTTTTTCTGTAGGTAAATTTGCTAAAAATTATTTTATAAAATTTACCTGTAAAGTGTTCAGTTTTTCTGGTTACCTTCTATTTCTTGGCCAAGACATTCATCGAGATAAGGGAAGTTTGGCTAGTGTTTGTGGACCTATCTAAGCTTTGCCTCGGTAATAAACTGTGTCTTATGGTTAGCTCCCTGAACTTGGTCAGAGAAATTGTTCGAGCCCAAGACAAAATCTTTGCGAACCACAATCCATCTTGCACTGCTAGAATCAGAAATTTATCACTACGATTTATACCTTAAAGTTGTTTTCGAATCACAAAATACACGAATAAACGAAAGTAATTAAATGCCTAAATTAACTTTCATCTAATATACAAAAAAACACATGACAGTAGTTGCAAAAATACCTCCACTAAAGGACATGATGACAATGGTCAAAGAAGACAACTCTAAAAAGTAGAAAAGGAGTCCACAACAGAGAAATCGGAGGGAAGAAAATCGAAAAGGAGATGCAGGAAGAAGGAAGAAGGAAGAAGAAAACGCAGAGGGGGGGAGATGTTGAGTGAGCTGATATTTAAAAAGAATTTATCGACGAAAATTTCCCTAGGTAAATTCAAAAAAAAAAATTATTCCACTAATAATTTTCGCCTTTTTACCGACGAAACAAAAATTTCCGTCACTACATGCATCTAATGTCTGAATTTACCGATGAAATTTTCAGTAGGTAAACTCAAACTTGATTAATTCTGCCAATAATTCTCCCCAAGTTTAGCGACGGTATATTTTCCATCGCTAATGTCTATTGCAAGCAACGAATTCCCTCTAAATTTAGCGATGGTATATGTTCCGTCGGTAATTGTATGTCGCTAACTTGTAGTGATTACCGACGACTGTATTTTTCCGTCGCTCATGTCTAAATTTACCGATGGAATTTTTTGTAGTTAAACTCAAACTTGTTTTATTCCGTCAATAATTCCCCCCAAATTTAGCGACGGTATATTTTCCATCGCTAATGTCAGTTGCAAATTTTATTGCGACGAATTTCCTCCAAATTTAGCGACGGTATATGTTCCGTCGATAATTGTTCGTCGCTAACTTATAGTGATTACCGACGGCTGTATTTTTCTATCGCTAATATCCGTCGCAATTTTTGTCGTGACGAACTCCCTCCAAATTTAGTGACGAGTATTAGTACCGTCGCTAAATTAATCAATTTTAATGAAGGAAATATGCTTTCCGTCGCTAATTTCCAACGGTATATTTTCTATTGCTAAATTTTCGTTGCTAATCCACATTTTTCTTGTAGTGACCCTTAAACAATTGTGGCCAATAAAATCTACTCTCGAGTATCCAAGCTACCATTTTGTTAGCTCCATAATGTCCAGTATATTGACCTTCATGACATTGCTTCAAAATGTCCAGCATTTCCTCCTCCGGAACACATCGTCGCATTAACCCATCAATGCATGCTCTATATAAAATTGGCTCATCCTAGATATTGGTTACAAACATGTAGATATCTCTTTCGGTCAGAAGGAAGTTTACCACTGGCAACATAATTTACGATATCAGCGAACCATGGTGTAGCCAAACTTTCGAGTAGCATCAGGGTTTCATCGAGGAAAGTTTCATTAATATCTTTGCTTGGCTTTCATTCCCCTCCTTCCAGTCTGGATAAGTGGTCTACAACCACATTTTCTACTCCCTTTTTATCTCTCACTTCTATATCAAATTCCTATAAAAGTAATACCTATCGAATGAGCCTTGGTTTTGCATCCTTTTTGTTAAAAAGGTATTTTAACACTGCATAATCAATTAATAAGGTGACCCTTGATCCCAAAAGGTATTGTTGAAATTTATCACATGCGCACACTACTGCGAGTAATTCTTTCTCTATGGTGGTGTAATTAAGATGAAGTCCTGCAAGGGTCTTGCTGGCATAATAGATAGCATGCAACTTTTATCTTTTCTTTGGCCCAATACATAATCTATAGCTTGGCCGCTTGCATCGCACATAACCTCAAATGGAAGTTTCCAGTCCGGTGGTGAGAAAAATGGTGTGGATATTAATGCCTCCTTTAGTTTGTTGAAGGCAGACATACACTTGTCATCAAAAAGAAAAGGCACATCCTTGACTAACAAGTTTGTCAAAGGTCTTGCGATTTGAGAGAAGTCTTTGATAAATTGACGGTAAAATCCTACATGACCTAAGAATCCTCACACACCTGTTATATTACTTAGTGGTGGAAGTTTCTCTATAACTTCTGTTTTTTCTCTGTCGACTTCAAATCATTGGTGTGAGATTTTATGCCCTAGCACTATCTCCTCTTGCTCCATAAAATGGCATTTCTCCCAATTCAACACCAAGTGTGATTCTTCACATCTTTAAAGAACTCTGTCCAAATTGGTTAAACACTTTTCGAAAGAGTCTCCAAAAATTGAAAAATCATCCATAAACACCTCCATTATATCTTCAATCATGTCAGTGAAGATAGACATTATACATCTTTAAAATGTAGTCGAGGCATTGCATAGTATAAAAGGAAGCCGTTTGTATGCAAAAGTACCATAAGGGTAGGTGAATATGGTCTTTTCTTAATCATCAGGGTAGATGAAGATCTGATTGTATCTTGAATATCCATCTAAAAAGCAATAAAACGAATGACCAGCCACCCTATCTATGATCTGGTCTATGAACGGGAGAGGAAAATGATCTTTATTAGTTACTGAGTTGAGTTTACAATAGTCTATGCACACTCTCCATCCTATGATCGTCCTTGTTGAAATTACTTCTCCACTCTCACTTTCTATTGTCGTCATTCCACCTTTATTAGGTACACATTGTACTGGACTGACCTATTCACTATCGGAGATGGGATAATTTATCTCTGCATCTAGGAGTTTGATTATTTCTTCCTTGACCACCTCCTTTATGTTAGGGTTCAACCTTCATTGACACTCCCTCACCGTTCTACATCCTTCCTCGAGGTTTAATCGATGTATGCAAACATTTGGGCTTATGCCTCAAATATTAGAAATCTGTCATCTGATGGATTTCATTCGCTTTCTTACAATTTCTACCACCTTACTTTCTTGTTTCTCATTCAATTAGTTTAAGATGATTATCAGTAACATTTGACCTTCACCTAGAAAGGTGTATATGAGATGTGCAGGTAAAGGTTTAAGCTCTAATGTGGGTGGTTTTTCTATAGATGGTGGTATGGGTGCTTCAATTCGGACTTATTTATCTTATGCGTTTGAACATCCGACTCCTCCATCTCATCATCTCCTTTAGACTCAAGTTTCTCATATCCATTATTTGTCTTTGATTCCATTAACTATATTTCTGCAACAACTCTCTACTTGTTCTTCCAAATTTTGATCCATAATTTCAACCTTCATGCACGCGCTGCTTGTTGTTGGATTCTTTAAAGCCTTATTCATATTGAATTTGATCTAATCTTCACCTATTTGAAGTGTTAATTTCCCTTCATGAACATCAATTATAGCTTTCCCTATATTTATAAATGGTCAACCAAGGATCATTGGAGAGTTCTTATCTTCTTCAAAATCGAGAACCACAAAATCTACAGGAATAATGAACTTATCCACTTGCATTAGAAAATCTTCTACTAGTCCAAATGGTCTTTTAATAGATTGATCGGCCAACTAAATTAACATTGATGTTGACTTGACCTCACCCAGCCCCAACTTTTTAAATATTGATAAAGGCGTAAGATTAATACTTGCTCTTAAGTCACACAAGAACTTTGTGAATTCAAATTCACCAACCATGCAGGGAATTGTAAAACTCCCTGAATCCTTTAATTTAGACGACATCTGGCTAGTGATTATAGAACTGCAGGTGCCAATTAAAGCTACCATTTGATTATCTTCCTAAGTACACTTCTTTGATAATATGTCCTTAAAAATTTTGTATATTTAGGCATATGTTCCAAAGCCTCTACAAATGAGATATTTGGTTGTAATGTCTTTAGTTTCTCAATGAATTTTGCAAATTGCGCATCTAACTTCTTCTTTTGTAATCATTAAGGAAAAGGAATCTTGGGTGGATATGGGGGAGGAGCGACATAAGGATGGTATTCACTCATATTCATTTCTTTCTCCTTTTATTGATCTTTCTCAATAGGGGGAATGGGCTCCTCTATTGTCTTTGTGGGTGGTTCAAGTTCCTTCCCACTTCGAAGTGTAAAAGCCTTTAGTTGCTCCCTTGGTTTTGTTCCCGAAGTGTTAAGAATAGTTCCCCTATTTTGCGTAGAGAAAGCGTTTGACAATTGACTTACTTGGACCTCTAGATTGTGGATTGAAGAGGCATAGTTCTTTGTTACTTGTTTGAATATGCCTTCCACTCTTCTTTGCATCTTCTAGGGTTCCAAACTTGTCTAAAATTTTATCCAGCTTGGATTCCATTGAGTTCAATTTATCTTATTGGAAGCTTGTCCTCCAGCATTGTTTATTAATGAGAAATTAGGGTGATTCTTCCACCCGAGATTGTATGTGTTGGAGTAAGGATTGTTTCCCCCTCCTTGTCCATATTGAGCTCCTAGACAATTAACATGCTCCAGATCATTTTCCTTCATCAAAAAACAGTTCACCGTATTATTGTCCATCTGTCCCCAAAGTTCACACTTTAGTTGCATGACTTTTACCGAAACTGGGAAAAAGCCTTCATATTATTGAGCTGTAGAGTTAAGTTATCAATTTTCTCCTGCTTCTCCATCATTTGATCAACAACTACAATTCCTTTTGTTCTCGAAAAGTAGTGGGTTGTCTACTCCGCTGATTTGTCCATAGGCAACTATTACTTACCATCTCCTTTATCAACTCTTCTGCTTCATCTACAGTCTTTCTCATCGGTGATCCTTCTGAGGTTACATCAATCGTGCCTCTCGTATGTGGGGTTACTCCATTATAGAATGTTTGCAACAAGAATTCCTTGGGTAAGTTATGGTGTGGACATTTCTATGCTTCATAGATTGATTCCCCGTCACTTTACTAGAAGTCGGTAATCTCCTTGATAATCTTCGTGATCTTAGTAAGGGAAAAATACTTGTTTAAAAATGCACGAACTAGTTGATCCCACGTGGTGACATTGGTTGGGTTAAGAGAATGGTACCAAGCCTTTGCTTTCTTACTGCATCCTTTAAAATCTGATGGTGCCGAAAGGTATCACAAATTTTAAGGAAGTTTACTATATGTGCATTGTGATCGTCATTCTTAGTCCATAGGATTGCACATTTTGTTAAAGCACGTTTAGGAGGGCTGGTTCAATTTCGAAAGAGGCTGCTTATACGGGTGGCCTAGCTACACCTTAGCTAGCCGCATTGAACCTTAGTCTCATGAAATCCATAAGGGTTCTTTGTTGACATCCTTGATTCACTTCGTGATCTAAATCTTGCTAAAATTCCTCATCCATTGTTGCTTGCGCGATTTCTTCTTCTTTGTTACACCGAGCTTTCCTAATTGGTCATTCTAATCGAGTGATATCTAATTCTAATGTTTTAGCTGCACGACTCGAACTTCTCATGACTCTTATGTTCATACAAGAGCATGGATTCAGAAATAGAAAGAAAAAATAAAAATAGAAAATAACTAAATGCCTTAAATGATATAATTAAACTAATCGTCTCCCTAGCAACGACGTCAAAAACTTGATCGGGTGCTTGTTATGTATAAGTTTTAATTATTTACCTCTGATAATTCGTAAACATACTGTTCGGTAGCCTAGTACCAAAAGTGTCAATCCCACAAAGAATGATAATCTAATCCTAAAATCTGAGGCCAGAAACAAATACAAAAAATTATAATTGCAAGAAACTAAAAACTAAAACTCAATTCAATCAATAAAATTAAATTAAGAATCAATCACTGAAATATTAATTACTAAGCAATTTCAACACACTCAAGAATCAACCTAAGGAAATTACCATTTGAGAGAAAGGGATTTTTTCTTATCCTTAATGCTAACCTAATTGATTATGAATTACTGGATTGTTGGTTTTAGATGATCCTAGGGGTGATTACTCTCTCTCGTGTTATAACCATTAACCCTAAATCATAAATAATAAGATTATAGAGGTCGCAATTTCTCAATTTACAGCATATCCCAAATTTTAATTAGTTCTAAAGTTCTATAATAAACTACCAGAAACCTATGCAAGATCTCTCTTTACACAATTTACCAATTTGATTTAATTTTAATTTCTATTTTTATTAAATCACCTAACTCTCGTTAGCACAATTTAATCGTTTTTCATTCGATTCACACTCTCAGTTTATTATTGAATTATGCAATCGTAGAATGAAATCACAATAAATCCAATAAAACATAAACAATCATATATCATTAACTCAAAAATAAAACTCCAAAGGTGTGTTTAGAACATCCTTAACATTTAGATCATATCATCAACTATTCAATTCAATTCTATACAATGATAAAACTAAAAATAAGCAGGAAATACAATCAAAATGGAGGATGGGAGGCAGCAATGTCGGGAAACCTTCTAATCCGGGAAGTACATCGAGTTAGCTTCTTCTCCTCTTCTCTCTTCCTTCTTCTCTTCCTCAATCTCTCGATAAATTCTCTCTAGGGTTTCTCAAGGTGGATGATGCAAAATCTCCTTTTTTCCTCTTTGTCTTGTTCTTTAAATATCCTTTGTGTTTTGAGCAGCCCTAGGGTTTTTTGGGCTTCGAAGGTCCAAAAAATCTCTCGAAACTTGACGTTTTTGAGTGTCTACACGTTTGCCCAATGCAGGCTATGATTGTAGGCCACATCCAAGCCTTCTGTCATGATCATGGCATGTAGGCCACAATAAGGGGCCATGTCCTGGGCTTCTATCACGATCGTGGCATGCAAGCCACGATCGTGGGCTAACTTTGGTGCTTCTGTCACGATTATGGTATGTTATGCCACGATTGTAAGCCATTGTTTTGGCCCTAATGTCTCTGAAACTTCTCCGTTCTTCGATGTTGACCCTGAAACACTAATAAACACATCAAGGTACCTCAAAAACATAATATTTAAGCTCAAAGACTTGTACTAACCCATAAAACAGTTAAAACACAAATAATTAACAAACTAACACAATTCTAACATAATCATATACTAAATGATTGAATTAACAGCTAAACATATATCAAACTAAGCCCTAAAATAAGATGCAATTCACACTTATCAAAATTTAAAAGACTTCTTTAAGAACTGATTAAGGAAATTATTAATTAGGGAGCTATCTTTTCTCCTAAGTTAAATCTTAGAGTAGTTTATCATCAAATTAGGATGTTTGATGGGGATTCAAAATACTTCTTTAAACACTGATGAAGGACATTATTAGTTATTATTTATAGCTTTTTCCTTAACCAATGATACAACAACATTTCAAATTCATATAAATTCAATTTTTAAACCATATTTGAGTAAGTTTGGAATGGTATTTTTTTAAGGATATATTGGTATATAACTCTCCTTTGCAACTCCATTTAAAGCATCTTCAATAAGTGTTATAGATGTTCAAGGAGTAGCAACTCTTTGTTATGAGATCAAACAGTTCCTTTAGGGTAAAAAGAGGTGGAGTATTTAAGATATTTCATATAAGAAGAAGGAGTCTTCACAAATCCTAGAAAAATTGAAGCAGATTAATAGTGGCCTATTCCAAAGAATTTGAAGTAGCTTAGAAAATTTTTGGGATTGATAGGTTATTATAGAAGATTCATCAAAGGATATGGTCAATTAATTAAAATTTTAACTATATTATTAAAGAAGAATGCATTCAAGTAGTAAGAAGAAGTTGAGTTTGCTTTCTTAGCACTCAAAGAAGTTTTAGTTATAGCTCAAATCTTTGCATTACCAAATTTTTATAAGATGTCTGTGATTGAAATAGATGTTTGTGGAAATGGTTTGGGGGTTATGTCAATGTAAGATGGTCATCCCTTATCGTATATAAGTAAGGCCCAATTTAAAAGATATCGATATTTGCCCATATATGGAAAGGAATTACTAGATTTGGTAATGGAAATCAGGTATTGGTCGTATTATCTTGAGGGAAGAATGTTTGTATTATAGACAGCTCATAATAGCTTGAAATATTTGCGGGAAGAAAAGAATACAACACATTCTAGTAGACATAGTTACCTAAATTGATTGGATTTAATTTTTAAATCAAATATAATAAGGGAAGTTAGAATGATGTAGCTAATGGGTGTCACAAGTAAGTAGTGGAGAATTGTATTCAATTTTGGCCTCTCAAATTCAAACTACATTACCGACAAAGATTAAGAAGAGCTGGCATAGTGATTTAGCTCTTTCTCAATTGAGTCAAAAGCTTAAACAAGGTGAAATTCCCAATTCTTATTATACATGGAATAATGAATTGTGTGTTGGAAGGATCGACTTGTAATGGAGTTGATTCTTCTTTAAGACAAAAGATTATATCATTATTTCAAGATACATTAATGGGAGGCCATTCAAGGTTCTTGGTAACTTATAAATAGATGACATTATATTTCTATTAGAAGATAATGCAAGCTTATATTCATGAGTTCATTAGGAAATGTGAGATATGTTGAAAGAATAAATATAAAGATATATCTACACCTGGAAAACCTCAATCATTGTCAATTCCATAGCAAGCTTGGACAAGTGTTAGTATGAATTTCATTAAAAGTTTTTCATAAAGCTGATGGATACACTGTCATATTCTTAATGATTGATTAATTTAATAAATATGACCATTTTATTTCATTATCACATCTTTACTCAGCAACCATACTATATCTTAATTATTTGTATAAATTGCACATAATACCTATGACTATTATGAGTGATAGGGATATAATGTTTTTAAGTAACATCTAACAAGAACTCTTCAAAGTGCAGGATGTTTCTTTAGCTTTGCCTATGGCTTATCATCCTCAAACAGATAGCAAAATCCAAGAGTTTAATAGGACCTTAGAAACCTACTTAGGATGTATGATCATAGACTATCCTAAGTAAGGGATTTAAAGGATTTGATAGTGTATAGAATGTTACGTAATAGGAAGGTTATTATACAATTGATTATGTTTCAGGATCTAAGAGCTTAGAATAGGATGGAGAAAATTGTAACACCCCACTCTTACAAGGCACATACTCAACATCTTGAGTGATGTTCGAATACATATCTGGAAAAAGTGGCATGCTAGAGCACTCACATCACTAACTTAATCATGGCATCCTCATACAAAAACATAAACATCACAACATTTTAAAACCGAATTCCTTATTTCATTTCATAAAAACCGAATATGTACATTGAAATTTTTACAAAATACTCCAAGTATATGCATCTTCAAAACCTAATATAGAACACACAACATGAAAGAGAAATTATACAAAAATTTCTATCTAATCCTTCAGTCTCAGCTGACCGACCTTTGAGTCATATCTCTGATCCAAAAGTGCAAGAACTATGCGTCTTGTAGAGTCTCTCTGTTACTAGTATCCTCTCTCGATCTTTAAATGTCAATGTTGCAATTTTGGTAAGTTTTGCGAACTCACTAAGATAACCATCATCGATGGTTCACTCGATTCATACAAGACATCATCATATACAAACATATAATTCACATCATCTCATTTATCATGTAGCATCACATATCACATTCAGAGTAATCATACCGATCATTTCAATCATTTATAATACACATATCAATTTTAAATGCAATGCTCATGAGACTCACTTTCATTTATTATTTTATTATGATTGAGTGCCTTTCACTAGCTCATATCCCTTGTGGATACCAAGCTTTTATCAGATAATGTCCCATATCCTTAGTGGATACCGAGTACAATAGCAACTAAGCCAGAGGCTCTTGTCACATGCTAAGCTTTAAGCTCTTTTTACTGGCGACTCTGATCATAACTACCTTTATGTTTCATGCATTCATGTAATAAAATGCGTCACATTCTCGCATTCTCAATCAATCATATGATTTCATATTCACATTCAGTACACATTTATCATCAGACTTTGGTCCGATATTCAGCAAAATTATTGAGTACATTTATTTTAGTCATATTCATATACAAGGAGCACTTCCAATATCTCATTCATGCATCAAACTCCTCAGACTTTCAAAGTCCGGAATCAACATAATCAAGTTCACATTCATAAGATAATTCAAAACATAATTTAAAACAAACAATCATTTCAGTGAGACCGTCTAGGTTACTCATAGGTTGCTCCAGAAAGCTATTACCTCGATGTCCCGACAATGTCTAGATGTTGACGCTCTAAATGCTCCTCTATATCATGCAATATGCATTTACACATATCACAATTTGCGCAACTATATTAATACTCATTTATGCACATAAGTATATATGGATTATGTGCAATGCATGTTCAGTGACAATTTCATGAACATTTCCAATATTCTCATCGCATAATCATTCTTATACCAACACTTACATAAGTATAATTTGAACTTAGGTTTACACCTCAATAAAAATAAATTGAATCTAAGTTCATACTTAATTGATCATTCCAAATTTTTCTAAAAATAGACTTTCAGGTCAACTTTACATGATCATTATAACAAGGAAAATGGGGCAATTAGGTAACAAGTTCTTCTAAACAAATGTTTCTCTATGTATTAAGTTTCTAATGGTACCAAGATCATAAAATTTGGTTTTTTATTCCGAAAGTTATACTCAAAATACTTTGGACTGTTCTTAAACTGTAACAGTACTTTGTACTCAACTTTAGGTCAGATTTTGGAACTCTTAGAGACATAATTAAAATTCTATTTCCTTCATAAATTTGTATCCCTATGTCTCTATTTTAATCTAAATCAAAAATTATCTCATTTGGACATCTGCTGATCAAAATATGGACAAAATACCGAAGCATGTTCAGTGAAAACCCCTAAATTCATCAATAAATCTTTTCCGAATGAATTCAAATTGCCATAAATTATGATGGAGAGGAAGAAAAATGTATGAGGAGTTTTTTGGTTTGAATTTCAGGTCATTTAGGTCAGGAGAAGAAGTTATAGCCAAAAGAATGAAGGATGTTCGCAACTGTCACGCATGGTCACGATCGTGCTTGTTTTTTTGATTTAAATTTCAGGTTATTTGGAGCTCGGGAGAATAAGTTATAGCCAAAAGAATGAAGGATGTTCTCAACTATCGCACATGGTCATAATCGTGCTTGTGCACGATCGTTCACTGCGAGACACTTCCTCATGCACAATCGTGCAATCCCAGTCGATAATGCAATGTCACGATTGTGTATAATCGCGCACTGTGAGACTCATCACTAATGTGCACGATGTGCACTCATTTTTTTTCCTTTTGGTCACGATCGTGTGCACAATTGTGCATTGTCTCATTTTTTTTCCTTTTTTCACGATCGTGCATTGCCTTTAGATTTCCCAAACTATAGAATTTTTCTTCTTTTCTTCCTCTCTTTTGTTTAATCTACCATCTCTAACTTACATCTATCATTTACTCTTCATTTCGACTCCCATTCAACTCAACTCATTCACAAACAAATCAAAATCTATCATAAACACTAAAACAGAATATTCATATACACATATTGATCCTAACTTCCGCACTTCTTCATTTTCTTGTATTCTCTTCATCTACTGCGCTTATTTAACTTCATCTACACCTTCACTTCATCTTAAACTTATCATTTTAATTCTTTTCCCCATATCACGACATCACCTTACACCTTTTCCTTAACTCTAAACTCATCTTAATTCATCTCTAAAACACCCAAAGAAATTCACGTATACACAGTGAAAATAGAGTATATGTATATCAACTTTCATGAATGTTTGCACTCTTTTTATACACACTTTCAATGATTTTTTCTTAACTCAAAATTCATTTTTAACACCATCTTATAACATATTGATCATCAAATATACAAAAACAACACATACGACACACCCAAAATTCTCATCCCTGTTTCAACTAATATATATTTTCATTTTATAACATCAACGGCTAACTAACATGATGCATGTTTCATTATCATTTAATCACCATATCTGTTTCATAATCATGCAACTTACGAGAATTTACATATTATTTACTTGCTAAAACTTCAACTTCTACAAAAAAAAACACCAAGAAGCCCTAACTCCTTATGCAACTTACATACATCATTGTGGAGGTTGGCAAGTTTCGATTTCTTGTGGCAAGTGGAGAAAAATAAACAAGGTGGGAGTAGCAAGTGAGAGATAAGAAAGCTAGATTTAACGTTGATGGAAGTTGGTGAGAAAATCTGTGAAGAAGATAAAGAAAATCACGAAGAAGGAGAAAGTAAGAACAAAACAAACTAGGTCTTTTCAATATGATTGTGAAATAAAGATTAAGTTTGTGCCCACTTCCTATAGCCTCACTCAGTTCTCTATTTGTCTTCAATTTCTACTCAAATTGTCTCCCGAATTTTTAATATAATTTTCTCACAAATCCTAATGCCGTTAGCCAATTATTTCAATTGTCATTTTACACTTATTTCTACTACCATTCATCAATTGTCTTGCCACTTAGCATGTTTCCTAGTCCATAAATACTCATAATTTTGGAAATTTCCTAAATTTCACCAAAAATTCTAATTCAACAATTTATACTCTCCAAATTAGTTTTCAATACAAATAAACCACAATCCTCAACATAATATATATATATATATATCAATTAAACCCAAAAAATGTCAATGAATGCATGTGCAATTATTTTAATGTGTAAAAATCAATATTCACGTCTATATGTATGCTATATTATGCATGAGCATGAAATACACTTTTTAACTTCTCAATAAACTCTCATATACACTATTCTGACCTTAATATGGGTAACGAAATATTACACAATTGGTTGATAAAATACACACATATCAAGTTTTTACAGTACCTGATTGGGTTTATGCCAAGTTACAATCTTATCTTTGTACTAGTGTGGAAGTTCAAGGTAACTAGATACTCTCAACTTTATATTTTAGGCCATTTAAGATTTTACAATGTATGGGAGTAGTTGCCTATCTATTAGAGTACTTAAATTCATAATGTCTTCATATTTCTCAACTCAAAAAGCATGTTTATGATGTTACAAAGATTCAATCTCAACTTCCAATTTCTCTTCAGAATATCAGTAAATAACCCATTGCTATTGTGGAATGTAGAATGGTTCAAAAGCATAATAAGCCAATTATATAAGTTTCGGTGATGTGGTTTGAGGGTAGTTTTGATGTTACCTGGGAATTTTTATACGACTTACAACAACATTATATTGATATTATATCAAAGTAAAGTAGAAGATAAAGGAGACTGTGCATGTTAAATAAAAAACATAGAATAAAATGTCGTCATATGATATATTTAGTTTGAAATAAATAAAACAAATTCTATTTACTCGTGTAAGGAGTGAAAGTAACTAGGTTAATGGCTATAATAGTCATTAATGAATTATGTAATGATCATAACAACTAATTAATATGCTCTTTCTCTCTCTAGCTATTCTATCTTTCTACTTATTTTCTCGTATATTCTTGATATTTTCAGCAAAATAATTGCTACTACTAAATTTCTACAGTAAGTTGTGCCTTCTCCTTTTCACGGCAATCTCATTTAAGTTCGTTTAAGCAAAGACTTAACCTTTCCCATATGATTGTTGACCAACTAATTTTCTCTCAAACACCTCACGATCTCGTAGTGTTTAACTCTCACACTATTACAAGATTATTAAGAAAATACTAAACTATCAAATGCAACAACAGAAGTATGAAAGAGATACAACAAATACTAACGTTTATTACTTCTGTCAAAGTACATAAAGTAATGCTTTCTCAATCTATATGTGAGCAAGGATTAAATGAACTAGTTATAGGAACCTCTAGCTTAATGGCCAAGTTACAATTAAGAATTTGAACTGAAGTGAACTAACCAGGTCACATCTTATCATAATCAGATTACATCACACTAACTAAAAAGATGATATTCTCATCCAAATAAGACGTTATCTGATAGGATATAGTTACATCATAACTAACGAGGTAAGATATTACATCTATCTAAAAATGATACATCTATATCACAAAGATCTCCATTATATTCAAACGATCCTTTCACATGGTCCTTATTTGTTGGATCTAATGTCTATCCGTTGCGATTTTATCCACCACATCATCTAAGATCTCCCTACAATCTCTATCTATTAATAATGAGTCATCCAAGCCCAAAGCCTTTCATAATACACCAGTTTAGTCCAATGCTTACCCATATCAAGTTCATTAGCTATGGCTCATTCATTTGAGCATATACTAAGTCCTTAGTTCATCAAGAACTTAGCCTTAGCTAAGTTGGTCCATACAAGATCTAAAACTCTAACAAAACTTATACTATGCTTAATTTGATTTGCTAAATTACCTTAGAGCTTTTGCATGTCACCGTCATATTTGTGATTCATCTAACCTTCAATCATAGGCCCATTTCCTTTTAGTTGTGAAGTGAATTTATGTGCTAGGCTAACAGCTGCCATATTTCCACTATTTATATAAATAATTATTAAGTTATTTACTAAAATTTAAAATTTAATTTCCATTCTTCTCCGATAACCCATTTACTTAAATATCGAAGCTATTAGTTATTCTTCCAATTACTATTGACATAATTCACCTTCATTAATGAAGTAATCGTGTCAGATTCTCACTGAGATCCATTCTTTTTATCCTTCCATGGGGATTTTCATTTAGCACCTCACATGATGAATCAATCTAGGTTTGGTCTTTTCAGGTAAGTAATGTAAAGGCAAGTTGTAACAAAGTTTCTCTTTTTTTTTTTCATTCTTTCTATGAGCTTCTTCGATAATTGTATATGCAAGACTTTCTCATGTACACACATTTAAAGGTCATGAACACAAAGTCATGACTGTGATTTATGTAGATGAAGAACAACCATTATACATCAATAGAGATAGTGGAGGAGGCATATTTATTTGGAATATTAATAATCCCCTAAGGTAAGAATCGTTGATAAAATTGTGTTAGCAAAAAGATCGGTGATATAGTGCTATACACGCCCTAACCGTAGTTAGGAATGGTCATCTCTACACTGATAGCGGAGATCAGTTAATTAAAGCATGGTCAATATAGGTATTTACATCTGAATGATTTTTCTCCAGGTGTATGAAATTCTCTTACTTTATGTTTATACTTCCCAGGATGGAACTTTAATTAGTATAATGGAAGGTCATAAATTAGTAGTCCCCTCATTGATAGCACATGGTGGGGTTCACTACAACGGGAGTTGGGATGGGACCATCCATCTCTGGAGCCTAAATAACCATAGTCTTCTAACTGTGTTAGAAGAAGATATGCCAAGATCTGTGAACTCTGCCTTTGTCTCTAACTGTGGCGACAATAAACGGTTGAACATCTTCTAGTGAAATTATGTTTTAAATTTTAGTAAAATAATTAATAATTAATTAGTTCAATAATGGACAAGTGGCAACTACGTGTCAAGTACAAAAATCTAATTTAATAAGTTTCTTTTGGAGTAAAATCAACATTAGTGCAAAAAAACAGACAAAGACAGGGAAGGCAAAGAAAACTAACCCAAGCCAACAGACTTATCCGGTACACCCGGAACCTAATAGCCTTTCCCCCTCAATAATAATAGAAGCCGAACAATCTGAATTTAAAATGGAGACTAAACAAGAAGGACGATCAGTCCAGTGATGTGGGTTTGCATATAATAAGGCTACCCTGGCTAAAGTATGAGCCGCTTTATTGGTAATCCTACGCGTCCACTGAAAGGACAAGGGAAGGAAATGTCGCTTGAATGACAAACAATCAAGGGTCAAAATTTCAATCTCAGACCGATTTGGCGAAAGAGCTAATATTGATTAGACAACTGCCAAACAATCCGACTCCACAATGACCTTGATAAGCTGTTGGTCTTTTAGCCAAGAAAGAGCTTCCCTTATAGACATAATTTCGGTAAGAACTGGGTCAAACAGAGCAGGAAAAAAACCTAAAATAGCAGTCACAAACTTACCTCGTGCGTTCCTAAGAACCGCAGCAAAGTCTTCCGTCTAAACATCCTCTGGAGAAACAACGAACTCGCTGTCTTCTTTCTCCCGAATAGAGAGCCTTTGTAACCCTGAATTCATAAAGCTAAAACGAAAATCTAAAAGAGACCAACGTAAAAATAATACCTAGACCTCACCTTGCACATGAACGACAAGACCAACACTTGCATTCGTAGAGAGAGAGAGAGAGGCAAGACCTAATTAAAGTTTTCTTTCTTTTTTTCCAAAAAACATTTCACCATGAAAAGTTAAACCCTAAGAACGGATAAAAAGCCTACTTACTGTACTTAAATATTTTAGTTTTCTTAAAACTTCTTTTTTTAGGTTTTAATGGCATTGATAAACAATTTAGTCCTTAGACAGAATAATCTAAACGATTTAGAAACGTAATTAGTTTAAATATTGCATATATATGTTAGCCCTCTAACAATGACTAGACGGCTGCAATTATCCTAGCAGTGGATTTGTTTTATTCTTTTCAATTTGGATGTTGGTTTGAATTAATTGTTTAAGTTTCTTCGATATTTCATTTCCTTGTACTGTTTTTATCTTTTCCTTGAAGTCCACTTCTTAATTTCTTGTTTCTTTGTAATATCTATCCAGCTACTGCAATGTCTTCATAAATTTGGACCTTTGCCGTGATTCTGCTTTACTAGCTCACATTGCATAGATTTGGACCTTTGCCGTGATTCTGCTTTACTAGCTCAGGAATGGCGCTGTGCTGTTCCACAATGTGGGCAACCTTATGATCGTGAAGTGATGGGAAGTGATGGAAAATGCTCTTCTTCAGATAGTAAGGCAGAGAGAACGTCTCTATCACTTGCAGGATTTGGTGTGCCAGCGGTGCAACCAGGTTAAAGCTGCACGTCTAGCAGAGCTACGTGCATGTGCTGGAACGTATAAATGTAAGGAAGGTGTATCCGCATTTCACAGAAAAATGCACATACTTTTGAACTTAGCCATTCGTCAGAAGTTTCAACTACTCCAACAGTGTACTTCATGGATTTTGGGAATTCAATAGCTGCTTTTCTGCCCCCTGTTCATAACATCTGCAACCACCCTGTTGTCTCCCTCGCCACCTATTGTTGCCATTCCGGGCATGTCAGATGTTTGCATAAATATGATATGCTGATGACTAATCGTTTACTCTGTATATTTATAATCACATATATGGTCGTCACAAGGACAATCATCTAAGGATGGCTCATTTAACACTTGGACTTATGTATTGATCCGACCTCAAAATATGCAGTCTGTGGCCTTAGTACAACGAATCAGATTGCAACATCTCAATGGTAGATGAGTGTAGTTTTTGAAACATCAGCAGTCTCGGGAACGAGATCCTTCTCCCCAATCTTTTTCAAGCTTAGCTGCTGTTGCTGAGGGAGGAAGAAGAATTAGAGCATCTGTAAAGCGTCGAACTACCACAGGAAGTTAAAAAGGTGCAAGTCATTTATGTTTTTTCATGTCACTCGTGAATGGAACCATTTGTTGTTCTGTAAATAATTCCTGAGGTTCTTGTACATTTTTGTTACAAGAAATTTACTGCTTCATTGACTAATTAATAACAGTCCATTGCTGATTCATGTTGAGACATTTACTTGCCATAAACTACAAGGAAAAATAATTCTTATTATTCAATATTTCTTAGACTTTGTAAGAAATTACTACTGTCACAAAATCCTGCTGTTTAATCGCAGCAAAACAAACGACCGTAGCAAATCAACATTGGAACACTGCACCAAATGAAGTCATCGGAAGAACCATCTTTTTCCGGTTGAATTTTGAGCTGGTGGCTCTTCCGATGTCACATCCTTCTTTCTATTGTCCATCCCTTG
>JANZLC010000005.1:17585861-17600405 GCA_026413385.1 Erythroxylum gracilipes | reverse complement strand
ATTCCTATCATGTGTAATTATGTTAGTATCTAAATTATCCCTAGTCATAGGATTAATAAGATAGGACATTATTAATCCAGATAGACTAACACATATTATACTCCTTGATTTGATCAACCAGTAGATCTCACAAACTATAAGCATGAGATGTTTAAACTTAACATGTAGATGCTTACTAAGAGTAGTAAGTACATTAAATGATCCACTATGAGATTGTCATATAGATGACCTATCAAATGTCAATGATTAATCTCATCATAGCAATAGTGCAAATATCCTTAGACTTGAGGTACTCAAGGAGATCTTGGATACTGATCCTATGCTTTGACATCATTCCTTGTTGCCTCAAGACGACGTCGCCCATAAGGTGGTGATTAGGTAAAACTATTAATATTCGAAGGTAATTAGGTAGCTAATAAAGGATTCACCACTTTTGATAGAAGGAGATGATACCCATGGCCTCTTGTTAAGGTCATTACTTAGGAATCTCTAGCCAGAGTAGTTATGTGTCACGAAGAGAGTCTTCAGTGACATATAGAGTAATGAGAACCCAGGACAAAAACTAAATCACTTGGACTAGATGTGACATAGTCAGTCTAGTGAGAGTTGACACATAGCCTATACTCCGAAGCAAGTGGGGTATAGAATAGTGAAGGGACTAATTTTACGGTAATTATCTATAGAAAGGTTCATAGGTCAGATAATTAACTATTAAAGAGTTTGTGTGTTAATCCACTTATATTCTGGTAAATTTACATCATGATTTGCTTGAATTAAGAGTTAATTCAAGTGCCCAAAATAACTGAGAACCTAAAGGTCACACACATAAAAGATCGGATGAAAAACAAAGTGTACAAATCTTCTGCGACGGAGAAGAGTCCCTTTGAGATAGTCCTAAGATAGCAACCTCATACTCCACTTGAGATTGCACAACAAAGGATAGGTGGCAAGTGTCCTACAACGTACAAGTTCCCGATGGAGAAACAAGAGTTATTAGATGGGGCGAGTGATAGTCTTCGAAAGGCTTCTTGACGGATAAAGAAGCAAACAAACTTACAGAGGAAACCATTAGAATTCGACGTGGGAGATAAGGTACTAATTAAAACTTACCCCACAAATTTGGAAGAAGATCTCGAGCAAGCAAGTGCATAGTGGATTAGTGCCAAAGTACAATGAACCATTTGAAGTGCTGAGTAAAGTGGGGAATGTAGCATACAGGTTGAAGTTGCTCGAGAGATTGAACGTATACCCTACTTTTCATGTTAGTTTTCTCAAATCTTACCATAAAGATACATCATATCCGAATAAGAGTCAAGCGAAGAGAGTTCACATCGATTGTGACAAAGCAGTTCAAGGATCAAGTAGAGAAGATCTTGGATCATCAAACAATAGGGCAGCATAAGAAGACCCGACAGACAGAGTTCTTAATCCAATAGAAGGGAAAGTTGATCACGAAAGGTACGTGGGAAGAAGATATGACCTTATGGCAGTTCGAGGATCAAGTGAATGCTTACCTTCAGACTAGTTCGACGAGGGCATCGAATTTATCTGGTGGGGGTGGTTTGTTAGTTCCTTAGCATATGAAGGCACTTCACAACTAGCTAAAGACACACATAGCGGTGGCATGCAAAAGCTCCAAGGTGACTTAGCAAGTTAGATTAAGCAAGGAGCGAGTTTTGGTAGAGTTTTAGACCTTGTACGAGTTGACATGGCTATAACTAAGTTCTTGATGGACTAAGGACTTAATGAATGCTCAAATGAACGGATCATAACTAATAGACTTGACATGGGTAAGCATTGGATCGGACTAGTGTGCTAAGACTGGATTTGGCTTGGATGACTTATCATCAACGTATAAAGATTGTGGGGAGATCTTAGATAATATGACGGATAAGATCACAGGGGATAAACATTAGCTCTAAAGATAAAGACCACGTATGAGGATCGTCTGAAGATAGTGAACATCTTCATGGATAAGGATAGATCATGTGTAATCTTTTATCTTGTTAGTTGGGATGTAGATAAACCTTATTAAATAAAGTCCTATATAGATAGGGATGTTATCTTATTGGGTAATGATATAATTTGATAAGATAAGACGTGATTTTGAGTAATTGAGTTCTATTAGGATGCTAACTTGTTTCCCAAGCTTTGATGCCTATATATAGCTCATTTGAATCTTGTTCTTGACACATAGAGATATAAAATTGAAAGAGCATCTTTTGTATACTTTGAGGGAAGTAATAAAAATTGACATTATTGCTGTATTTCTTTCTTGCTTTATTGTTGCCTTTAATATTCTATTGTTTTTGTAGTTTTTGGTGAGCATAAGTGTTAAACACTGCGAAAGTCGTAAAACATTCAAAGTCAAATTATTGTTCAACAATCACATGGGAAAGCTAAGTCTTATTTTAACAAATCTAAATAAGATTGTCCGTGCAAAGAAGTAAGCACGACTTGCAATATAAGTTTGATGCTTAAAAAGACCTTTATAACAGCAAGTATGGTGGAGAGTTTGCTAAGACCAAAAAGAGTAATAAAGTTTGGTACACTTGAGGACGGACGGTTGACAGCAAAAGTACATAATTGGTTTCCAAATTGGATTAATCTCAACTCAAATCACATGGATTCAGAGATGGGAATTTACATTTTTCTTGCTCTATTAATTTTTAAATAAAAGAACTACTTTGAACTGTAATACATATGCACAATTTTCTAATGTCACATATTATAGAATAACTGAATAACTTCATTACTTACCAAACGAAACTCTTGAAATTATATCCATAAGTATTTCTTTGAAAAAAAACAGTAAAATCTTTGTGCGGTTTACCCTTTTGGTAATTTTCCAGCGTTCATCTGCCATCTATACCCCAAAAGAATCAAAAGGATTCATACACCACTTACCTTTAAAAGAACAAATTTGCTGCTCACTTAACACTACTCAGGAACAGAAGCCGTTAAGCAAACCAGAACTGTTCTCTTAAAAGAGAAAACCTTTTTGCTGGAACTCATTCAAATACGACATCTCAATTTATTAATCATCTCAGACACGTTAAAAAAATAAAAACACAACATAACAGACTTTTGTCCTTTGTGGAGAAGTAGAGCAACAGGAAAAGGTTCAAAAAGGACCAAATTCCAAATGAGCAGCTAATCTCAGTTAATCGGAAAGACACCATAACAGACTTTTATCCTTTGTGGAGAAGTAGCACAACAGGAAGAGGGAAGCTAAGGTCATAGCTTCTCAGTTAATCGGATCATGAAGTTATTAACTGCTCCCCTGTCTAAAACTATCCATGACGACTCAAACAACTCATGAAAGAACTCAGCTCCAATCTCCTCAGCTGCATTTCTAAATGCAATACCAAAAGCATTACCCTGAACAGCCCCTAGGCGAGGCTTTCCACAAACCCCAACTATTAACATCTTGTTGGTATCTTGAGATAAGCAAGCACAAAGCAGAGGCTTTGCTCTAGCTCCCTTTTCTCTTAAGGCATCCATAAGAAAATAGCAGAATTTTGTCAAAGCTTGTGGATAACCTAATAGCCTTGTATCTACTGAATCTTCAAGCTTTACCCACCTAAACTTTCTTCCACTCCTGATGGATCCACTCTTCATTATTGCTGCACTCCCTTGTCTAAGAATTGCTCGCTGTAACTTGATTGCTTGTTGCATTCCATCATTCAACTTATCGAGTTTGTTTAAGGATAATGCATCATAGGCTAGTCCGAACTGCTTAGCAGCACAAGAAGCATCAGAATTCACAAATGACTCGAGCAGAGCAGTCACCCCATATACAACATCTGCTGCAGAAACCCTAGTGCTATACCCATGTAGCCTCAGAAAACTCCGGTAGTAAAAATCAGTAAGTCCATATTCTGGTAGAAATCTTTCAAACTCACCTTTCATTTTTCGCTTCACTTCAAGATTCATGTACTGAAATTTCTGTTGACAATCCACAAGTGCAAATCCCATTCTTGCAAGGAGAAGCTTAAGTTTCTTCATCCCATTGTCACTCCAGGTCTTCAATTTTGTGGCAATGTATGAAGAGCATAGCATGGAGTCAAATAAATTCCACTCCCTTAGCAGCATGAGTCTTGGTTCATCTTCATAGGCAATCCTTGATGACTCTGGAGCCCGAATTTTTGTTCCATCTTTGAGAGTCACCATAGTAACTGCCTCCAAATTGCCCGAACTGTTAATATGCTGCTCAAGCTCCATTACACCAGCTTGGTACCTTTCATCTGTTAATCTCTCATGAACAAACTGATCAGTTAATGAAACACACGCCAACCAAAGCAACTCGTTTGTGTTCTTCCTCAGCAGATGGGACAACTCATACATCACGCACCCTGATGGTTTTCCATGGAACGTGCCCATGTGGTAGTACTCCCTCTTCAATTTCTTGAAAAGGTGTTCTGGTTCATCATCTTTCTCATTGGATACCCTCCTCCGCTTCCTCGATCCATCTCCATCCTCAGCCTCACTTTCACTATCTTCATCCTCATAACTCTCGTCACTTTCACCTCCTTCATCATCACTATTCAAACCACTCGCATTAGCCAGAGCAGAGATATCAAAATCATATGACAAGTCAGCTTGATTCTCATCATCATGTGTATAAAGCACAATCACATTCTCATTATGCTCACTCAGGTTGTGCAAATGGATAGGACGGTGACTGTCAACAACAAAAACACGAAATCCAGGGCCTAAGTTGAGCAACCGCCGCAAGTCACGCTGGCAACCCCAATTAATTAAGAGTATCGAAATGGGTTCATTTGATGAGGAAAACAAATCATTGCCTGTGTATTTGTAAATCTCTTGAAAAGAGGAAACTGGATAGCAAGCATAACGGACTGAATCAGATTCAAGGATGTGGAGAATAATTTT
This sequence comes from Erythroxylum gracilipes, assembly GCA_026413385.1. Classification (NCBI taxonomy): domain Eukaryota; kingdom Viridiplantae; phylum Streptophyta; class Magnoliopsida; order Malpighiales; family Erythroxylaceae; genus Erythroxylum; species Erythroxylum gracilipes. Next base: position 17,595,509 of record JANZLC010000005.1, on the reverse strand, counting down.
GAGAGCACATAGAGAGTCTACATCAGACGTCGAGGGGAAAATAAGCAGAGGAGAGAATGAGGAAGCTGATACTGATTCACGGATGCGAGCATAAAAGGACTCAACCTTTTGCTCTCTCACCATAACTCCTCAATTCAAGTGTAGAAAAGCCCAGAATCTTGGCTTTAGCTTGGAGAACTAGAAATGCACGGAAAAATAAAAACCAATCAACATATCTGACTTTCCGATACTAAAAAGTAAAAACTCAATTCTATTTTTCTATAACTCCCGTAATAAAGCTCAACTGGGTACGCAAAATCTCAAAAGAAGAAACATAAAAGGGGAAATCTCACAGTACATTCACACTACCCTAATATTGGTCACCCTATTATTTGAAATGGATAGCAAGAAACAATAGTAGACCAGCACCATACAGCCTCGCCGCTCTGGCAGATGATACAATAGCTCGAGGAAGGGCAGTTGAATGGAAGCAAGGAAAATCAAATGGCTACAAGAAACAAATTCCCCAACTCCTATTGCACACTCTTCAAGCATCGGAGATAATTCAAATATTACAAACAGGGATTTAGAGAGAGAGAGAGAGGGCAGTTCTATTTAACGAAAGATAATAGGGGAAATACCTTAGGAAAGAAAGAGAAATCATGAGGTTTGGATCCAACTCTGTTTCCCAGATCTTACAAAGACAAAGAAAGGAAGAAGAGTCAATAGAGTGTTTTCTTTAATATGTAATCTTTCAAGTTTTGGCTTTTCAATCTCACAAAATTTTGAACATTTTAATCTCACCGCCAATTCTTCGCGCTCTGTTTGAGATAATCGAGTTCCACTTTTGTGAGGCCGCCCTCAGGGGTTGCCCTATCACTTGACAAAGTCTGTCCGTCAGATCAACATCCGACGGTGAGATCTCATCTGGCCCCTTCTACCTTATTTTTTAATTAAAAAAAATCTTTTAACTTGTTAGACAGACACTTGCATTGCGAACCTCATCCTTTTATTTTTCTATTCAAAATTTAATGGATCCAATTAGAAAGTTGTAAGTAAAGTTTATATTAGCTGAAAAACAAAGAATACGAGACATGTAGCGTAGGTACTATATTGGCTTACGATGTTGGCCTTTTCGATCTATGCCAACTAGTACTTGGCGAAACTAGAAATACCAATGAGTTACTGGCAAATTTCGTAAAACATGAAGATAACGTCGATAGATCTAATAAAGAGCTTCGTCCAAATTTATTTCCAGAAAGCAAACTTTAGTTTTTTAGAAAATTTATTTTATTAGACTTCCATTAAAAAATATTAATGAAATATACACAATATGAATATCATTTATAAACTAATTAAATGTTACTAATATGATAACTAAACTCACCTTCTAATTGTATCCAAAAAAAACTAAACTCAACTTTAAAACTTAACTTAAATAATTCAAATTTGATTTAAATTATTAATTTAAGATAATTATATTAAACTATTATTTTGACTTGGATTAATTCATTCGGTTCTATTTTAAGAATTAGGTTAAATCGACATGTAAATAAGATTTGATTAGTTTACATCCGATGATTATACTGCATGCAGTGTTCTGAGTACCGCTCCGTAGCGGGGGTACCGACGTGGAAATATCGGTTGAAAATTTCAGTAGGTACCGGCCAATTTCGGTCGGTATCGGCCGGTCCCCCCAATTCCGGTCCATTTCGGAAAATTCCAAAATCTCCAGGGACCTAATTGCAAAAAAAAAACCTAAATCTACCCGCGCCCCCCCCCCCGACCTTGCTTCTGAGTCTTCCTCTCTTCTTCGGTTTCTCCTTCTTCTCCTCGCCGTCGCCGCTGCTCCTCCCTCCTCGGATCTCGTCTCGCCGTCCCCTCCTCGCCGTCGGTGGTTTGTCGCCGCCTTCGCGCCTCGTCGCCGGCACAACCAAAGACCCTAGTCGCAAGACTCGTAACTCGCAACACCGCCAATAGTTACAAGAGCCAGTGACCTGAACCTGACCTCCTTCAAAAATTTTTGAGTGTGTGTTTATTACTGGTAATTGGTAAATGGAATTTTATTTTTTGTTGTGGATTGGAAATGTTGGAGTTGTGGAGGATTGGGTATCGGTTGATGAAAATGTTGGAGTTGTGGAGGATTTCAGTTCAACCGAAATTGTGATTTGGGATTGGTCATTGGTGTGATTTGTGAGCTATCAAGTGTCAACCGAAATTAGAAGTTTGAAATTGAATGTTGGTATTGGATTTTAGCATTGTTGAATTGGAAATTGGGAGTGAAAATTTTAGCATTTTGGAATTGGAAATTTAATTTGGAATCTGTGGTAATTGGAATTGGAATAAAATTTGGAATTGCACTGAAATTAAATTTGGAGTTGGAATTAGATTTTGGCTATTTTTCAATTTTTAAAAAATTTAGAGACTATTTTATAAATTTAAAAAATATCCCGAAACGGTATCCGGTATCGACCGGTACCGATACAGTTCCGTTCCAGAGCTCAATCCAGTACCGAGCCCGGTACAGTATTCATAATATTGACTGCATGTGTTTTGCTGTTATTTTTAACCGAAGTCTAAAAAAAGGAGTTTTTTTAGAAAACTAAAAGAATTTAATTTGATAATTAATTGAAAAAAGATATTGATTGTTGTCATTAAATTTTCGCGATAAAATTTATAGGCTACAATAATTGTTTTATCTAAATTTTGTAATTGTAAGGGAATTCTTAATTTTAGCAAATTGTTTTTTTTTTAATTTTTAAGATTAAGGAATTTTAAAAAAAATTAACTAAGGAGAGTTTGTATCTTTTACCTTAAATTCAAATATGAGTCATACTTTGAATGCAGCTTATAGGAAGACTACCCTCGAAGGATAAGATGAAGTTCCCCATAACGTCACTGGAGTGTGAACTCTGCCTCCACCATCAGGAAACATAAGATCATCTGCCAGTAAAATGCAAGTATACATCAAACATATGGAACAAAATCTAGAGATTACTTAGTATTCGGAAAACAACCAGCTTCTGAAGTGAATTGATTCACTATATAGAAAACCTCAAAATGGCAAACACAACAGACTGCAAAGTAATCAATATCAGCCTTTCATCTATAGTATATTACATATGGCAAGAAAGAAATTTCAGAATTTTCAAAACTCCAGTGTAGACTCTCTATGGTAGCTAGATAAGTAACTAAAGACTTATCCACAAACACGAAGGAAATATGGCTAATGTGTTGATTTTCTAAAATCCTTGTAATCAAGAAGTTTAGTCTTCAATACTTTTGTAAATTAGGTCACTTATATATATATATATATATATCACTTTTTTTAACTAGTGTTAAGATTGTTAGATCATCAACAAATATGAGGGTTTGTGATGCCCAATCTTCTACACTTAGAGTGAAACTTAAAATGCTTAGTTCTCTCCATAATTCTTTTTAAATTTCTATTATACACTTTCATAACAATAGGAAAAATGAAAGGTGAGGTTGGATCTCCTTGCCTTATGCCATTGGAGCTCTTGAATGTCCTTATTGGTTCACATTGATGAGTATATTGAATGCAGGAAAAAAAAAAAAATTTCATCTATTTTGTGAAATTTTTTGGAAATTGCAAAGCTTTCATAATGGTGTAAAATTGGTAGAAAACAATTGTTCATCCGGAAAATTTTCTCTCAAAAGGACGTCATCTTCCTCTCTGACCAAATGGTTGATGTGATCAGTAACCACATTCTCCGCCCCCTTCTTATCTTTTATTTCTAAATCAAACTTCTAAAGAAGGAGAATCCGTATGATTAACCTTATGTTTTCTTATTTCTTAGTGAGCAAGTACTTCAAAGTCGCATAATCAAAGTAAACAATAACTTTTGCATTCAACAAGTATGACCACAATTTTTCTAAAGCAAATACAATAACAAAAACTCTTTTTTAATTTTAGAATAATTCAATTGGGCTAAATTCAAAACTTTCAAAGCGTAGTTGATGACATTTGCAGCCTTTCCCTCTCATTATCCTAAAACTACCCCTATTGCATAATCACTCGCATCATATATAATCTTAAAGGGAAGGCTCCAATTAGAAGGTTAAATCACTGGTGGGGGTGTCAAGAGCTTCACTGGTGGGGATGTTAAGAGCTTATTAAGTTTGTCAAACTCCTCCTTCACTTATCATCGAACTCAAAAGGGAAATCTTGCTATAAGAACTTGCATAAAGGAGATGCTTTATTTAAGAAATCCTTGATGAACCTATAGTAAGAACTTGCATGGTCAAGAAAAGAATGACCTTTCCACACATTCGAGGGTAAGGCAAAGCATAAATGAGATCAATCTTCGATTTGTCAACATTTATACCTTAGAGGACATAATATGCCCTAAAAGTATACCTTGATCAACCATAAAATATCATTTTTCCTAATTAAGCACAAAGTTAGTTTCAATACATCTTCCCAAAATGAAAGCAAGATTTCTATCCAATTATCAAAAGAAGAACCATTGACACTAAAATCATCCATAAATACCTCTATGATCTTAAATAATAACATTCAAGTTTCTACCACCATGACTTATTATTAATATAAATACATGTCCATCTATAGAAGGCACTACATTTTTCCCTTCTATGATATCATAAACAATAACTAACTTGTTTTAGATAAAAGGTTCTAACCCAAATCACAAAATGCAGCTAAGCAAACCTTATTTATCTGGCACAATCTAAGTCATATCACACAATAATCTCATCAAAGTTCTTTAGCATTCTCAATGCTTAATTTCTACTTAGATTTAAATAGTTTAAACCGTTAACAATTTAAAACATTATTTTATTTAATATTCTCGATCTCCTTCATGTTTCACACACCCTAAAAACCTTGAGGTTCATGGACCTTCACTGTGGTGATCTTAACACACCCAACATCCTATGTTACAATAGAATAACTTAGGGTCTTCTAGAAATTCTTAATGGCGAAGGATAAGCCTTAAGAACAGAGGGGGTTTGGAAATAGTTTTCAACTAGCAATAGACGTACCTAAGTTATGTCCTAACACCTTTGGAAAGTGACGAGCATATTAAACAAATTGAATGGCATCCTTCGGTAAGAAAATTTATAAAATGAGCATATAAAGGTCATCCCTTCTTGATCTTCTAGTGTAATAGGGATTTGAAAACAATTTGAAAAGCCATATAGAAAATAGTAATAATCATGTCTAGCAAGTCTTTCAAGCATTTAATCAATTAATGGAAGAGGACAGTGGTCATTACTAGTTGCAATATTTAACTTCCTATAATCAAAACAAACTCGCTACCTGGTTTACACTTAAGTGGAGACTAACTCACCATCTACCATTATGATTCAAGATTTCTTTAGAAAAACCTACTTTGAATTGACCCATTTACTATTGTAAATAGGATAAATTATGCTATTATCAAGAAGCTTTAGTACTCAATTTTTTGTAACTTCCATCACTAGAGGATTTAGCCTACGTTGTGCTTGTCTAGTTGACTTAATGCCCTCCTCAAACAAAATGCGATGCATGCATATAAAAAGGGGTTATTCCTTTTATATCTACAATTGCTCACCTAATGGCTTTCTTGTGCTTCCTCAATACACGAACAAATTTATCTTCCTAATTAAGAGTCAACTTCGCTTAAATAATCATTGGAAGAGTTTGATTGTCTTCTAAGTATGCATATTTCAAATAACAAAGTAGTGGTTTCAACTCCACATCAGGTACTTACACATCAAAAGGTAGCAACCTCTAGTAAGATTCAGGTAATTGTATGGAAGCAAGTTCATATCTTATGGAGTGAGTTCTAAGGAATTCAAGGAAGCTACCATTTCAGTCAGCTCCTATCCTAACTCAACATCGTTAATAGCTTTGATAATTTCTTATTTGATACATCCATATTTAATTAGTTTTTCTTGATATTTACTAGTTTTATTGTATATTTGGTACTTAATTCACTTAAAGTGCATTTATAGGCAATAACTGCCTTCATGGGTCAAAAGGAGAGGAATTCATATGAAATTATAGCATGGAACAAAGATTTGAAGCAACTCGAAGATACATGACCATGTATAGTGACTGTGTGAGTCTCTATAAACGTGTGAAGATTTAAGAATTTTGGCTCTAGTTGTGTGGAGTTACACACTCATGTATATTGATATATATGGCCATGTATATTGCCTATGTAAGTCTTTGTGCCCATATTAAATCACAATTCAGGTGCTTTTGGAGATACATAATAGCTAACACGCCTGTGTATAACCCAAAAACCCTAGTTTTTACTATAAAAGGACATAAGCAGAGACAAAACATTACAGAGCTACGTTTTTAAGTACTTTTGAGATGTAGGACACCTAAAGAGGTGATAGTTCTAATTAAGGGATGAGGAAAACATGAAGATAACGTCAATAGATTTGATAAAGAGCTTTATCCAATCCAAACTTACAAGAAGATTCATTAGAAGAAAAGGGGAGAATTAGAGTTATGATTTCTTTGTTTTCTAGTTTGTCTTTTACATATTTTTTATTGATTTTATTTTCTATGGATAGAAACTAAACTTGCTTAGCATCTAGGTTGGATGACCCTTAAGTCATGATAACAATATCATATGATCTTTTATCTAATGCAATTTTATTGATTGATTTATTATGATTCAATTATATGTTTATTCTTGTTCTAATATATCTAAAATATTAATGTATAATTTAATTTCATATGATTGAGATTGTGAAATCCTCTTATATGAATAGATCTATGATAATTGGAAGGAGTTATAGGTAAACATAGAGATAGGTTGGCATAAACCCTCCAGATTAAGGTCAAACCTAATAGCAAAATTTAAAAATCAATAATGCAATCCTGGGGATTTTAACCAACAAGATTTCTATTAATCAAATAATGGATGAGTTGTTAATAGTCTTGAAAAGATATTAACATAAGGTAGGAATTTCCATGATCCAATAATCAATAATATAGTTGCATGATAAAGGGTAATAATTAAGAATTCTTAGGAGGTTTCATTACCTAGACACTACTATTTGATATTGATTATTCTTAGTATTTTGCTTATTATGAGTTCAGTATTTTCAATATTAGTTTAACTTTTTAGTTAAATTTTTAATTAAAATCCACAATCTAATTTATCAGTTAGATAATAGGAAAAAAAGTAACTACTAGTACTTATAGTCTTTGTGGGATCGACCTATATTTGTCTATGCTAGCTACAATTATGTCATGGACTTGTGATATATTTTTAACATTGATCAACAATATCAATCAGGCTTCTAACTGTTGGATCCCGTTTTCGAAATCCAACTACTGATATAGATTCCTCATACTAATGCACGATTTTCTTGGAAACAAAGAAAATAGAATCGAAAGGTGAAAACGAAAGAACGGATTTTCTTATAGAGGACCGCTACAAAAGCAGAAACGGAGCAAACAGAAAATTCGAGAAACCAAATTGAAGACAACTGAACGCAGTGGAAACCTTGATCATTGCTAAAACTGGTCTGAAGTTTTTTTTTCCTCAAAGTCTATTCTCCTTTTTCACTTCATTCATCTTAATCATTTCTCATCTGAACCAAAATAATATCTCGAAGTTATCTTAATCCAACTAAATCTCATTCTTATTCTTATCTTAACCCGATTTTTTAGACCAGTTTTAGAAATGATTAAGGTTTCCACCGCGTTCAGTTGTCTTCAATTTGGTTTCTTGAATATTCTGTTTGCTCCGTTTCAGCTTCTGTAGCGGTCCCCTATAAGAAAATCCGTTCTTTTGTTTTCACCTTTCGATTCTGTTTTCTTTGTTTCCAAGAAAATCGTGCGTTAGTATGAGGAATCTGTATCAGTAGTTGGATTTCGGAAACGGGATCCAACATAGACATTCTACAAACTGAAGAAGGAAGGGTCTTAGATCAGTTGAATCTTAACCACTGCTGACGTATCTGATTAATTAGGGTCCCTATACACGTGGCACTATCACGTCAACAAAGATAATAGAAACACTAAAGTCGGGATAAAATTGGAAACAAATTGAAAGTTTGGGCATTTTATTGTTACTTTTTAAAGTTTGGGTTATAATTGCAAAATTGACGAAAGTTTGAGAACTTTTTTTTGTAATTAACCCTATTATTTTATAATAATAAGGCATAACTAAAAGGAATTAAAAAGAAATTAAAAAATGGTCCCCTTTTTATACGTAAAATGACATCATTGCTATATTGAGTTAACCCAATTTAGCTCGATTGTATGTCCCTCCTTCTATATTGAATTATTTCTATCATATTCAAGTGGCTTTCGCATCTATTTCACCTGTTCATTTGAAAGGTGAGAGATCAATTCCTAGCCTCAAGCAATATAATTAGCTTGGGATAGTTATTAGATGCAAGTTCCTAAACTATAACTAAATGTATTTGAGTGTGAATCTGTATTCCACTATGGTTTGCATGTTTATTGTAGTTAGTTGACATCCTAATTTCTTCTCCCACTGTCTAAAATGTTCAAATTTCTCTTATTTACTGCTAACACTTCATGGTCCAGTAGACTAATTTGGTAGCTAAGATTCTCTTAGGTCTTGTTTTATCTCTAAATTTGGTAGTTCCTTTCCCTCTATAACATATAAATGCAACATGGGAAAGCTACTGAATGTAACAAAAGTCAGTTCTTGTTTTTATTCCTAAATAGTTCTCCCAGTTAAAAATTTGATTCTATTGTACTTCATCATAGTAACATTGTAACTTATGTTAAATCCTAGACCATATTGTATCTATGTATGAATATTTGAAAAACAAATGTTATTTTGATTCAGTCTCTAACCTATGTAAGGCATAAAGGAGGTTTTTGCTCCCTCCATAACATATAAATGCAACATAGGAAAGCTACTGGAATGCCATAAGAGTCAGTACTTGTTTTTGTTCACAAATAACTCTCCCAGCTAACAATTTGATTCCAGTGGACTTCATCATAGTAACACCATAACTTTTGTCAAATCCTAGACCAGATTGTGTCTAAGTATGAAAATTTGAAAAAAAAAAGGTTTTTTTGAGTCAGTCTCTAACCTGCATAGGGCATAAAGGAGGTTTAGACCTATTTGTTATCTGACTTTAGTCCAGAACTTCCCTAAAATAACAGGCCAACATATTATAGATGCATTAGGCACTAATGAGTTATGACATAATAGTTCTGCTTCACTTACCTTAGGAAATCTGTCTTTGATACTTTCCATATAGGAAGTATTAGAAAATTTTCCAAATTTGTGTAGCAACTAAATAGTATAATCAGATCCCTCAAAATTAGAGGAATATTTGAGAATTTTATACTATAAAAAACTAATTCCTTTATGTGTACATTTCTAATTCTCTGGTTTTGAACAATCACCTCCACTCTAGAAGATAAGGTAATTATGTTTCTCATATACTTTAACTTAGCTTTTTGATCTAGAGGGATAATTTAGCACCAATTATCATACCATAACTAGGTTTTTAGCCCATTCCCCACCTATATTATTGTTAGTGTACAAGTCGACTTGTTCATTGTGTAAGTCGACTTATACCTGCTCGGTACTGATAAGTCGACTTGTATCTCCCATAAGTCGACTTGTGCGTGTACAGTACTGTGAGATTGTTAGAGTAGTGCCCTAAAGGCAATCCCCTTTAGCGCGTTTT
>JANZLC010000005.1:17547216-17566745 GCA_026413385.1 Erythroxylum gracilipes | reverse complement strand
TTTATATTACTTTACCATATGAGCAATGTGAAGTATGATGATTGATATGTGGCTCTTGGTAAGATGTAAGTAGGCATTAAATGGTTTGATGTCATATGTGGTTTAAATCTGATGAATCAATGTATGTAGTTTTGTCTTCAAATAACACAGTCTATAAACTGACATTTTCTCTATTGCAGATTTTAGTTGCTGTTCCTATTGGAAAAATTTCCTGCTTAAGGAGTTCTGCCTTTAAGATAATTCCCCTGTACTGGTTTCAGTTGCTGTTCTTGTTAGACTTTCATGTGATTGGCAGATCTCTTATACCAAAGCGTGTTGTTGATAATTTGCTTTGATTGCTAACCATGTTTGCTCATTTTAGCCTTAATCATTTCATGCATACACCTACAACTAAATAAAGAACTTGCTAGAAATCATTTATCAATGAACTTGGTGGATGTAAAGAATGGTTTTTCAGGAGCAAATAGAATGCCATGTACGTTCCTAATTAGATGTAATAATGAGATTGTTTGAACGTGGTAAGTATCCTGTTTAACCAAGTAAGGGCAGCTATCTTTTGTGTATAGAGGATAGGTTATATTGTCCCACACCCATTACACAACATAGATATGATCAATAAGAAAAAAGTTCCATTGGCTCTAGGTATACGGTTCATTGAGATCTGTCAAATGTTTTTGGATTGTTTTATATTCATAAATGCGTAAGTTTTTCTAAATTTGCATTACATTCATACATATAATTACAAAATGAAATCAAATTTGCTGTACATTCTAATAGTTATTATACAGGTGGGTATTTTGTGAAAACCTATTATATAAACAACGAAATGTTAAAGAGTGATTTAAGATAATAATATGTGATTAATGTTGATGACTCTTTAACTAATATAACAGCAAGGCTTACTTAAAATTTTTGTGAAAAGTTCAATTACAAATTGTACTTTTTGGCCACAAAAAAAGTGTCAAGAATAAAATTAAGAATTCTAAAGAAAGTTTAAATCATCCTTTAATAAGTGAAAAGACATAACAAAATTCTTAATGCACCGTATTCTTATTGGTCATGCATATTGTGATCATCTTATAACTCTATAATCAAAATCTTTCACATCTGAAGATCATATTTAAGATGTTATCTGAACTTTTATGTGGGTTGTATAAACACTTTTCAATGTTACTACAAGGCTATGCTAGGATACAGATAGCACAATGCTTTACTGTATTTGAAATTTATACACTTCTACTGCATGTTGAGATAGAATTGATCTCATCATTGAGATGTAACTATAATTGTCAACATTGATCTAATTATTAATATTTTGCTTTTTCATGAATCTATGTTCTAAATTGACTTGCATCCCTTTTCTTATTCTCATTAATAATTTCATCCATGTATGCTTGCTGCAGATTGGGATATTTACTCATCAGATGCACAATGGTTGGGACTAGCAACTGATGGAAAATTCTGTACGACAGTGATGGAACTTCAACTTTATATAAACTTGGTCCAAAGACATTTAAAGGTCTTTTTATTCATAACACTTTCAGTGTGTTATATAATATAGTTAATTGGTGTCACCCTTTAGCACTTTGATCCAAATGACCAATCTTTTTAGCTTGTGGACATGAGCGTGGCTATGAATTTCTATTGTTTACTTTGTCTTAATGCTACGTTCTTTAACCCGGTCAATGTAGTGATTGGAAAAAAAAATTGTCAAATACAATGATCACGAACTTCACTACCTCAATGAACTGAGTTTATAAATGGTGAAATATGGGCTAATGTTTGGCAGGTACCCAAAAAAAATTAAAATAATTAATAATAATAATAATAATAATAATAATAATAATAAAAAAGTTAATATTAATATTAATAATAATAATTAATAAAGTTATTTTTGTATAGTAGTAGTAGTAGTAGTAATAAATAGAATAATAATAATAAATAATAATAAAGATTTTAATAATAAAAATAAGAATAAAATTAATTGATAAAATTAATAATAATAATAAGAATTGGAATAAGTAGAAAATTTGGCAAAGATAATTAACAATAATAATAATAATAAATAATGATAAGAATAATAAAATTGATAATAATAATAATAACAATAATAATAATAATAAGGATATTTTGGTCTTTTTGTTAGTTATTCCTTTGTCATTTCAAATTTATATTTGCAAATCAAACACAGAAATAGAAATTCTTTATCTATTTTATTTGTTGAACCAAACAAAGTAATATATATTCTATTCTATTCTTCATTTTTTCTATTCCTAAGAATATCTATTCTATTTCTTATCTATTCCATTCTTTAAATCAAGGAGACCATTATAAATGGGATTTTCTTGCTAGGATAAGAGGTTAAGTTAGGTTACTAGGATCAAAAAGACTTTGAACTAACTTAGGCTAAATAAGTGAGACAAATGTTGGATAAATAGCTTTGTGAAGGGGCACTTGTTGGGGTGTTTGGAACAAATTAGAGTTCTTAAGACTACTAGGTAAAGAATAAGTAACACCTACATGACTTAAAACCTTATCCACAGGGTTTGGAGCTGTAGTTTGGCCTATGTCTACTTTAGTAGCGACCTTGTAATTCCCTTTTGGATCATTAAAAACAAGTATTGTTTTAGAAGTATTGGAGCTAGTTTTCATAATTTTTTGTTGAGTAATTAAGATATATCTTCTACTGGTAGGCCGCCATACCTTTTTTCATGTTTGAAGATTAGTTTTCCAAGGAAATGAGAGTGACATTCAACTTCAATGAGGTCTCCATTTTCTCTCAGTCTTGTGATTTTCATTGTGCTTGACAATTCCGTTTGTAAATCCACTTTAATGCAATCTTTAAAACTAGTCCTCCTCACTTCTATTGTGTGTTTATCTAGACATATAGGCTTCTTAAGGTGCTAGCTTGGTAGCTTAAACTTGAAGTAGACTAATATTCCAAGGTATATGGAAGTTTACCCATGTATGAATGAGTTTTAAGCCTCTATTGTCCAAAGTCATACCCGAATTTCATTTTTATAGTAAGAGTGGCTTTCCATAGAAGTGTAATGGTTCTTGCTCTAGGATTTTCTTCATGTTCGATTCCTTAGAGAACTTGAAAAGGTAGGAAGTAGTCTTCCTCAATCACTAAGGTTTACAGTTGTCTTTGCTTACCCCACTTTGCCTATGCCTAATTTTGCATTTAGAGAAAGAAAGGTCTTTTATCCAGGTAAAAACCAACAAGGGGGCAAGACCAACGAGCATCTCCTTCCTTGATTATTTTAACAGGTGAAAGCAACAAGAGAGGGATTTTGGGGGATGTAGTGAAGTCTGATAGATGGGGAGCGGTCACCTCTACTAAACACTAAGTTTAGTTGAACAGCTAGTAGAAAGATAGCTAGGATTTAGGGAGGGAGCCATAAGAGGAGCGGGGCAGGAGCTAGATTTAAGTGAAGAGATAGGAGTCATATAATTGTCTCCAACACCAGGAAAAAGGTTCAGAGCTTGAGGTTGTATGAGCTTCAAAGGAAGCATAAGGCAAGGCGGGGTTGTTAGCAGGAGTGTGAGATAAGCGACGTAGGGTGGTTCAGGTTGGAGTTAGGACATTGTTAGCAAGGGGAGAAGTGTTGAGATAAATGAACTAGGGAGTTCAAATTGGAGTTAAGAAAGAGAGAAAACTCATGGGAGGATAAGGGAGGATGGGCGTTAGAACCCCTCCCAAAAGCACAGATCCTAATTTTATATGCAAAAAACACAAGATAAGGCGAGAGGGTAAACAAAATTAATGAAATAAAAAAGGTAAAGTCAAAGGATAGTTGACTAATCTTATAAAGAATTGCTATGAGAAGATGTTTTAACTTTTAACGCTCTTTATTATTATTAATTTTAAAATTATATGGTCAGAAATCCATTCACCAACACCATTACTTTTAACATTGATAATATAGGTATTGCTAAAAGACAAGTGTTAGATAACTTAATTAAATATTTCAAGATTAATTGATAAATTAACATCAAAATGCATATTGATGACTATCGTATTAGAAAATTAACGTATCATACGTGCAAAAATAATTGAAGAAAAAAGTTAATATGATTAAAATTTTATTTTTATTTCATACTTATTTTATTACAAGTAGGCTCTTAACCATAAATATTCTGCGGGAGTAAATAGGACTTCAAGTACCTATGCCATCTTCAATCCCAAAGCCTGCATTGCGCATTCATAATAATTTTTTTAAAAAAAAAACAAGTTTAAACCTCTTCAAAACAAGTAACAACACCAGTAATAGCACTCCCGCTGATATGGGAGTCTACTCCTATCCTTGCTACTATTTCCTTGACCCAAATGAATTGTAAATTTTAGATTACACTAGTTAATCATACGCTATACGCCTTCTTATTGTCATTTAGTAGTTTGTATAATGATACCTTTAAATAGATCAACGAAAAAGAAAACGGCCAGTTATAAATCATTATAATCTATCAGGTTTCCATGAAATTTTACCGGAACAATCCATAAGGTTTTTTTTTTAGATTTGCAAAAAGTTTAAATCCACAAAAAGCATTTGAGTAAAACCAAAACTAAAGCCATAATAAAGAAAAAGTCGTAAAATTGTTTAGTAGAAAGAGAGAAATGAGTGAGTACCAGCTCGACCGCATCTGATACCGCACTTGATCTCACACCGCCTCTGCAGCCTCGCTGAATTTCATTTTTAATTAGTTAAAAAGGATAGTGTAAGTGGAAGACAAGTTTCCATCTTAAGGTAGTAAGATCTTTGGACTTACAGTTGGGTTGAACACATGCAGTGGTGCAACCATCGTAGCAGTCGCCGGCGTCGGCCACGGCGCTGTCAAAATGTGAGAAAATCAGAATACTGATAATCAACAACGCCCCAACCAACTTCTTCATCTTCTCCCGATATATTGCTTTGCTCGATCACTTTCTCTCAGTGTGTATATCCTTATCTACTTGTGGGTATGATTGCGACTTTGATTTTTATTCTCATTTAAAGTGAATGCCAGGCTGGGCTGGGCTGGGCCGCCTTCTTTGACCATGCACTTTTTTTACGTAAATGATGATGTTTCCAAAAGCTATGCATATTGATATTGTTGTCAACGTCTGCCTCTTAACTTTATCCAAAGTTGGAGAAAACAATAATAGAGTATTGAAACATGGATAAAAAGATGTTTTAAACAAAGAAAAAAGAAAACCACGACTGTGTTAACAAAAGACAATTATCACTTTTTATTGAAATAAAAATAATAATTATTATTTAAATCTCTTACAAAATAATAAAAAAAAAACCTAAAAGACTAATTAGTCTTTTAAAATTTTCAGCCTCAAGTTTGATTTATTTATATTCTGTATGCTATTTTGATTATAATAATATTTTTATTGTAATAATATTTTTATTCAAAAAAGTTTAATTTTAATAGCAAAATAAATCAAAACAAGATAAAAGGAAAAAAAAGTTCTTTATATTGTATTAGACACTTGCAGCCTTTGTGGCTCTAGCCGAGAGAGTCTTATACATGTCGTTCGAGATTGCCCTTAGGCTCGTACGGTGTGGCTTAAAGTTATACCTCTATCTATGGTTAACAGGTTCTTTACTAGTTCTATCAGTGACTGGTTGATTGATAACCTTAGTAATGCTTTTTGAATTGATTCTGTGGATTGGGATTGGCCTACTTGCTTCGGTATTCTTTGTTGGAAAATTTGAAAAGCTCACAATCCTTTTGTTTTTGAAGGTGTAAGTATAGGTCCGGAGGCTATCGTCATTCAGGGCCAAGGGTGGGCTAAGCAAGTAACAGCTTCGAGTATGAAACCGGGGCGTAGGGCTGCTGCTGTTCCGTTGCAGGTCTGCTGGCAGCCTCTGCCGTCGGGATGGACCAAGCTGAATGTGGATGGCGCCGTCGATCCGTTGACTGGGGCTGCTGCTGCGGGTGGTGTTTTACACAACCCTAATGGTTCGTGGCTGGCCGGTTTTGCTCACACTCTTGGAATCTGTTCGGTTACGAATGCGGAACTGTGGGGGCTGCTCGATAGCTTACAACTCGCTTGGAATAGGGGCATCACTAAGGTCGAGGTTGAAAGTGATAACATGTAGGTGATTCAATGGCTCCATAACCCTGCTCAGGAGAGTACGGCCAATGGCCTCATCTGTAGCATTCGGGAGCTGATGTCACACAGTTGGCAAGTCACGATTCATCATGTTTTTAGAGAGAGAAACGTTACAGCTGATGCTATGGCTCGGATCAGACCTGAGGTGTCTTTGGGTATGATAGTTTTTCAACAGCCCCCAGATGTTATAGTGCAAACTCTCAATAATGATCACATGGGTATTAGTCACACTCGACACATTAATCCTGTTATTAGCTCTAACTAGTTGTTAGCTCTTTTATTTAGCAAAAAAAAACTAATATCCTCTTACTTTTGACAAGGGCCACATTAGCAGTACAGCAAGCGAGCGATGTTAGATTGCACCGGAATTTACTTAACCTACAAAAAAACACAGAAAAAGCGTGTTCCACTGTTCAATTTCAATTAAAGCTGGAAAACACGATAAAGAAAACATTTACTACAACAAAATCATCAGCCAAACCATTTACTACCACATTCTAGTGTACAGAAACAATGCACCAGTAACAACAGATAAAGAAAACAATCTGTTATAATTCCATAAATTGGACATTAGACCTGGTTCGTTTCTGCACAAGTAACAACAGATAAAGAAAACAATCTGCTATAATTCTAGAAATTGGAAACTGGGCCTGGTTCACCAAAATTAATCATTCACTCTGTATTCCATTCACTATTGTAATTTACACTGGACAAAGGAGAACGACTCAGTGGCATAGAAGAATTACAACAAACATCCAACCTTTCCCTGAACTCCGAATCACTGGCCTTCAACAGTGAACGCAGAGGAAAGCACACTCCTTTCTCTACACAACATTGGTGTCTAGGCTTAATCCTATTCTCTAAACTAAAGGAAAAATACTGAGGAAACTCCTTCAGCTCCTTTAAATCTCTCCCCATCTCCATCACGAAATAGTTCAACTTAGGTTCGAAATTGTCTCTTATACTGTAGTTAAACAGTTGCGGGAATCTTCTAAACATAGAGATCGCGTCTCTGTGGCAAAATCCAACCTTTTCCCAGTATTCGATTCTGGGTATAAGCTTGTCCTCGACACTGCAAGAGAGTAAATAAGTGTGTTTCTTTACCTCGGCGATGCCAATTCTCTGAAGGAAGTAGAGAGTTGGTCTCAACCGATGCTTCACACTGGACACAAGCAATCTGGGTCGTCGGTTTATGACCCGTTTTAAGTCGGAGCCGTCGACTCCGGCTTCCCGGAGGAGGAAAGTGAAGATGGGGGTGATGGTGGAGAGAGTGGAGTTGAGGATTTCAGGGCACATGGAGACGATTCGCTGGAACTCGAGTGTGGTGAATTTCATGAAAGTGAGGTAATCGACGGTGGATTTGATGTCAGAGAGTGAAGCTGAGAGGATAATCGGACGGTGGTGGGCCACGAGGTGGAATATATCGAGGCCAATAGAGTCGAGGTAAAGCATTTTCTCATGGAACTCGACCGGTGGCAGTGTGTGATGGCGTGGTGGTGATGGTGGTAGCTGTGGGTAAATGGGGGGGTTTTCTGGGGTCTGTGGAGGCTTATGAGGGAGGGCAATGGTGGTTGTTTTAGAGGAAAGTGAGGGAAAATGAAGAGACTTGGGACAAGAAAGTGAAGGAAAGTTATGGTTGTGGGATTTGGGGTAAGGGAAAGGGGATTTGGTAGTGCGAAGGTGATGGAGTGTGTCCTGCATCGTGTATGGTTTGGGGAGAGAGCTACATGGCTGATTGTGAGTCAATATGCTCTATTTTCTTTTTCTGGTAAAGTGTAGGGAGAAGAAATTTGTGGTGAGAATTTGAAGATGGACATCGGTAATGCACGGTGCTATCTGTATGAAATCTAACAGTGGGAAGGAGTGAGCCTCAGCCGACTGGTGTAAACTGGGCTTTTGTTGGGTTAGCCCATAAGCTTTCTTCACTACTAACTAGTCGCCAATCCTTGTTTGGTTTGTATACATTTCCTCACCAATTGCCCACAACTGCACGTGACTCCTGTTTGGGACTGCTTCCAAAGACTCGTCTCCTTGCATTTTCATCACACCAGCTCCGCTCTTCTCCTAGGCCTCTCTGCTCAACAGATTCCGGGAGTGAGATCCTTCAACACTATTCACTGCCTTATGGTAATATGTCAACCTTTTCTTCTCCATCGGCGGCAGAACGCAAGGACTTTCACACAGGAACCAAAATATTGAATTTAGTATCAGATTTGATTTTAGTACAGTAAGAGTAACCTGCAGAGATTGAGATCCTATTTTAAATAATTTTTTAATAATCTTTCAATATATTATATTTAAACAATAAAAATAGTAAACTTATTGAAAAAGAATGAGACAAATGTATATAATGACAATAAAATGAATTGACTAAAAGAGTCAAATTGAAAATTAATGTTTTCACTAAATTTTAATTTAAATCTAAGTATTTTAACATATTTAAAAAAATTTAATGTTTACAAACGTTAAATTTAAACTTCAACTTAACTTTTCTATCAATCCTTAATTACAAAAATTGTATCTGTCATTTTATTAAACTTTTATTTTACATAACAAGTGGGTCGACAAAAAAAAAATCAATCTTTCTCTCTGCTTTTTCTCTCTCTTTGTTTTTCTTACAATTTCTTCTCTCTAAAACGAAAAGAAATGATTTTTAAATCCATGAATTGTAAGACCATATAATACACAACTTCTAGCTCTTATTGATTTGTTTTCATTGAATAAAGTCTTATAACAATTTTTCTCATTGCATTTTCAAGTTTGATGTGCCCCAACATTTCTTCCAAAGGATGTCCAAGTACCCATTATTTATAGCTATTAGACAATAAGCACTATTCATACTCATTTCACTTTGATATTGCTATGGTTATAGCTTCCACACGCACTATCCTCTAAACCATATCTTATAAACTATAGTAGAAAAACTAAATCAAAGAGCCATTTTGTTCCTTGTTTATTTCTCATATTTGGAATCTCAAATTATGAGTTTTGTATGGTTAAAATTTCAGTAGGCTAAGAAAAGGGACCTTTTGGTTGTAGTAAAGCTAAAATGTTCAGAAAATGGAAAGTGGCATGTCACACCATTCTTAAACTTGATGTTCAAGCATGTGGTTAGTTGCTTGCTTTTTTTTCAATGATCATTAACCCTTCTTCTTATCATGTTTTTCTGCATGTGGTGTGCTTGTGAGTAAGTAGTGTTTATTGGCTTTGCAACTTTTTTTTAATGATTGCGGATTTTAAATGTTCCACATTAGTTTTCCATAAGCTGCATTTAGAGATATAAAAGTACTTTGTGATCGAATTCCACTAAGCAATTGCTTGCTATTGTTTATATATTTTCCAAATTACAAAGTCATTGAACTTATAACTTCTCTCAGTCAAAATATAGATAGGTTCATAGCAATAGTTCCTAACTCTAGTCAATGTTTCTATTGATGTCTAAGGCTATGCAATTAGTTTTGAAGGGATATAGAAAAACAAATATTATTACTTAATTACTATGCTCAGGTGGATGAAAGGTTGTTTTTCCTATGCGTAGAACCTGTCATATAATCATACTATGATACATTTATTTATCAAAAATCAAATGAAGGGATCAAACTTTTGGGAAACAATAACACAACTTTTTAAAAGATCAACTAAATATCAACAATAGAAAGAACTCTTTAATTTGCAATAACAAAACAATATGAGAATAAGAAACTTAATGATGAAACAAACACTAAGATTTGTGTGAAAAATCCTCTAGTGTAAAGGGAAAAAACTATGGGCCAAACCGACAAGCTAATCCATTAAACTCAATAAGCATTTACAAAAAAGTTGATCTCTCACCCTATAACAATAAGTTGTCTCACAAAGTTTCAGAATTGAAACCAAATTTGGTTTCATAATCAACAAACACTCAAACTCATCTAAAAAAACAATCAAATAAGGATGAAAATATAACACTATTTGCCCTCTCTTTCTTTGCTTCCTCAATTTTAAACATTATGGCCGAACTCTCTACAAAAACCTACGTATTTTTCTCTTTTATATCACAAAATAGGTTTTTTTGCACCATACATGATTACATACATAGTCATGTAAGTGATTGTGTATCTTTAGCACCGCCTTACTAGCAGTTGTACATGGTTATAAAGAGTTACATCGTCCCTACACATAATCATGTATCTTCACATACGTGTGCACAGTCGTGTATCTTCACACAGGTTTGTGCACGGCCATATATGTCTTCACTCTTCACACGTTCCTTCACACGTTTATAGGGACTTACAAGGTTGATCCACATAGTCGTATGTGTAGCACTCAACACAGTTGTGTATCTCCTTAGAAGAGTTTCATTTATCTTATCTTCACTTGTTTGTCATTTCCACAAACCATAAAGGCATCTAATATCATCGAAGGTCTTAAAAATAGGGTTGGACACTCAACAATCTCAATCTTTAGTTCAAATATTGGAAAGACATGTTATTCTCCATCATCTACTTGAAATACATCCCGACAAGTATATTTCAAAGCTCAAGTTTATTTCTGAGAACCACTTTAATCAGTATATCAATACCATTCAAATCTGTATAAACCTTCTTTAATATTAATGTTTTCTCTTCTATCACAAACCTCAACTAATGATATTTGATGTTTATGTGATTTGTATGAGAATGATACATATTATTTTTGCTCAAGTCAATAGTAATTTGATTTTCACAAAATACTAAATAGTCTCCTTGATTCACATCCAACTCTTAAAGGAAGCTTTTCAGCAAGAACATCTCCTCACAAACTTCCATTGCAACTGCACACTCTATTTCAATCATAAATAAAGCCATATACTTTTGTAACTTGGATTGCCATAAGATGGCTCCCCCTGCAAATTTGAACAAAAAACTTAAAGTATATTTGCTTCCATCAAGATCTGACTCATCATCACCAAAGCACAAACTCCACTTCGACGTGCCTCTCAAGTATCTCAGAATCTATTTCATTGCTTCTCAGTGAAACTTCCCTGGATTTGACAAGAATCTACTCACCATCCTAACAGTTTGAGCAATATTTGGCCTTGTGCACACCATTGCATACATCAAAGTCCCTATTGCAAATAAGTATGGAACAGAGGACATACCATATCTCTCCTTTCTGTTGAGAGACATGCATGCTTACATAGCTTGAAGTGAGATGCTAGTGGTATGGTAACTAGCTTGGAATGCTTCATATTAAACTTTTCTAGGCAACCACAATCCACTTTTCTTCCCTATCTCGAGTTATTTCATGCCTAAAATATGCTTTACAAGTCCCAAATATTTCATATCAAAAGATTTGGACAAATCCTCTTTCAAATTTTGGATTCTACCAATATCTTAACCCATAATCAGCATATCATCAACATAAAGAACAAGAATGATGAATTTCTCACATGAGAACTTCTTGAAATACATGCAAACATCGACATAAGTATCCATCATAACATAATCGAACTTTCGATACTACTGCCTTGGAGCTTGTTTTAAGTTATACTAATTTTCTTCAACTTGCAAATTTAAATTTTCCTTGCCTTTAGCTTTGAAGCCTTCTGATTGCTTTACGTATATCTTCTCTTCAAATATCCATGCACAAAGATTGTCTTAACATCCAACTATTCGAGTTTAAGATCCAAACAAGCAATTAGTCCCAAAACTATTCGAATTAAGGTCATTTTGACTACTAGTAAAAAGATTTCATCAAAGTTTATACCCTTCTTTTGATTGAATCCTTTCACTACTAGCCTTGCCTTATCTTTTACCAACTTATTACCATTTTACCAGCTTGTTACCATCTCTCTTTATCTTGAACACCCACTTGTTCCTTAATTCCTTTTTACCTTTAGGATGCTTTATAAGCTAATAAGTATGATTTTTCTTAGAGAATCCATTTTTCCTTCATAGCTGCGAGCCAAAGATCTTTGCCATCACAAAATGCAGGTTCTTAGGCTCCCCCTTAGCAGTGAGTAACATGTATTCGGAACTTGGATACCTTGTAAAGGCCTTTCCTCCTTTGTCGATCTTTGAAGTTGTGTTTTATCATATGTTGGATCCAATTGCTCCGCTACTCATTATCCTTAATGGATTCATTTCAACATTATCTAGATGTGGTTCATATAGCTCATCATTATCATATTATATCTAATCACCAACAATGTGTGTTTGGTCACACACTTCATCTTTTTCACGTGTAGAATACACAATAGCCAACGGAATTTGTGAAGAGTTAACGTCATATGATGAGCTGCGGTGTAATGACTTATCTCCTCTTAGAATATCAACACCTCTCTCATGCTCATGGAACATCACATCCGTGCTCCTGACCACCTTTTGCTTCTCTAGGTTATAAAGTCTGAAGCCAAACTTACCATTACCATATCCAACAAAGATGCAAAGTATCGAATTTAAGTCAAGTTTCTTTCTTTGATCCTTGGGTACATGTCTGAATACCATACATTCAAAACTCTCAGATAATGATATATGAGATCTTTTTCAGTCCACGCTCTCTCAAAAATATCAGATTATAATAGAACAGACGGAGCTCGATTAATTAGGTAGATTGCATTTCAAATTGCTTGTTCCTAAAATGTCTTTAATAACATAGACATTCTAAGCATGCAATGAGCCTTCTCTATAATAGTTTTGTTAATCCTGTGACCTTATTATGTTATGGAGTCCCTGGTTCGGTTTCTCATGTCTAATTCCATGTGATGTACAATATTCGTTAAACACTTTGGAAGTATACTCCCCTCCATTGTCTACTCATATGCACTTCAACTTTCTCTCAACTTCCCTTTATACTATAACATGAAACTTCTGGAAAGTTTCAAATACTTGACTCTTAAAGTTCAACATGTACACCTACGTCTTCCTCAAAGAATCATCAATAGATGTAACAAAACAACTATTACCTTATAGTGAATCCTTTTCAATATGGGCATAGACATCTGAATGCACCAACTCCATTATCTACAACTTCCTTGTAGCACTTCTCTTAAAAGGGACTTTATAATGCTTTCTATCTAAGCAATGATCACAAGGGTTAAACATTAGTGAGTTCTTAACCGGGATAAGGGATGTACTAGTGAACAACTTTAGTCCTTTCTCACTTATGTTTTCCAATCGTTAATGCCATAGATTCGGTGACTTTTCCTCTTCGACTATATATAATTCTCCACCACCACATACCTTTACTTATACAGTGAGCAATATAACTCTCTTTGGGCAACCTTTATTGTGCCTTTAGATAATTTCCATTTCTTATCCTAAAAAGTATGTTAAAAACCTTCTTGATCTAACACATTAGCTGATACTAGATTTAGCCTTAGATCAAGGATATGTTGTAGATCTCTCAAGGTTAATAAGCATCCGATGTTTGTCTGAACTCAAATATCACCTATACTGAATATCTTGGTAGAGCTTTGGTTTTCCATCTTTACACTCCCAAAATCTTTATTGTAGCAGTTTGAGAAGTGCTCCACCTTTGAAACATAATGAAAAGATACTCCCGTGTCAATTAGGCATTCAAAACCAAAATTAATAACATGGAAGCATTCGTTAGTTGTGTTCTAAATAACTGATTGACACCTCATCATCTGTGCTTGAAGCTATTACTATCGTATTTTTATTATCACCATCATTTTAATGATCTTGCTTTTTCTGATCCCTCTTCTACTTATAACAGAATCTCTTAATGTTTCCTAAATTATCACAATAGTGGCATGTCTTCACATCTTTGTCACCTTTGGACTTTGAATGGTTTTTAGACTGGCCATGATCTTTGTGAGCCCCCTACTCTTGTTCCTTCCCCTGCTTTCTATCATGAAAGCCTACATGTTGTTAACTCTAATCTCCTTTCTTCTAATTTCTTCATTAAACATCTTCTCTTTGATTACATACAAAGAGAGCACACCTTTAGGAACTAAGTTGCTAATTGTCATCATTAGTGTCCTTCAGTTATCTGGTAACAAAATCAATAGGAATAAGGCTTGAAACTCATCATTAAGAATGATCTTCATTGTGGTAAGCTTGTTAATTAGTTTCGAAAATCACTTAGAAGCTTCGACAGTGATTTCCCTGCTTTTAACTTCAACTTCAACTTCACAAGCCTCTTAATTAGAGAGGCCTTATTATGAGTAATCTTCCTTTCATATAGACCTTTGAGCTTCTTTTATAGCTCAAAAGGATCTGTTTCTTCAGATCCATGGTTGAATATGCTGATATCAATCTATTGTCTAATAATTCTTAGAGTTTTCCTCTTTATCTTTTCCCATTATCTGTCTGACATCTTTTTAGGTTTTGAAGGAACATATCCTTCACAACTTTGTCCATATCAATAGGATCAAAGTGATTCTTGCAATATATAGGGTGGTCCTCTATCATAGACCTCTAGATTGAGTAATTTGATGATGTCAACTTAACTATAGAGTTATTTCCACTTTCTATTATGATGGCTCTGATACCACTTATTAGGAGACAATAACACAATCCTCTAAAAGATCAACAAAATATCAATGAAAAGAAAGGACTTCTCAACTTACACCAGTAAAACAATACGAGAATAAGAAATTTAATGATGAAAAAAACCAAAATTTATGTGGAAAACCCTCTAGTGTATAGAAAAAGACCATGGGTCAAACTAACAAGCAAATCCACTAAACTCAATAAGAATTTACAAAAAGGTTGATATCTCACCTACAACAATAAGTTGTCTCACAAAATTTAATTGTTGGAACCAAAGTTGATGTCACAATCAATAAACATATAAATTAATCCCAAAATACATTCAAACAAGGATAAAAATATAACACTATTTGCCCTCTCTGTATTTTTCCTCACTTTTGGATGTTATGACCATACTCTTTTTAAAAACCTATGTATAGTTTACACAACCATGTAAGTGATTGTATATCTTCAGCACCGCCTCACTAGCAGTTGTACATAGTTACAGAGAGTTACATGGCATCTACACATGGTCGTGTATCTTCACTCAAGCATGTACACAATCATGTATATCTTCACTCTTCATACGTTCCTACACATATTTGCAAAGATTTACATGATTGATCCATATAGCTGTGTAAGTCAAGACACAGATATGTAGCACTCTACACGACGGTGTATCTCCTTAGAAGAGCTTTATCCATCTTGTCTTCATTTGTTCATCATTCCCACAAACCATAAAAGGCATCTACAATCACCGAAAGTCTTAAAAATATGGTTGGACACTTTACACAAACTATTATTTTATTGAAAAGAAAATTAATATTACATGGATTGCTGCTGCACAACCTAACTCAATGCCAAGTTTGAGAACCTTGAGGTTAAATTTAAGAATCACACTTATTATAATGGTCCTTTGTTGTCTTATTGTGGGGAACTTTCGGAAACTTCCTATACTATGTTGTTTTTCTCATTAGCTGTTTGTCATATATGTAAACATGGCCAACTTAGCCTTAAAATGTAGGAGCGCATCAAATATGGAAATGTAGTAAGACCAGTTATTAGAAGCTCTATTCAATGAAACAAAATATTGGAAACTGGAAGTTTCGTATTATATGGTCTTACCAATTCATATATCTAAACATTGTTTCTTTTTTGTAGATAGAAGAAACAACAAGAGAGAGAGAGAGAGAGAGAGAGAGAGAGAGATAACATTTATTATTTTTCTTAAAATGGGAACTTGAAGTTGTTTCTTATGTGGTTTTAACAATTTGTGGATCTAAACATCGTTTCTTTTCCTTTTAGAGAGAGAGAGATAGATGAAATTTTATTATTTTTAATTTATTGGATCCTATTTGCCATGCAGGATATATATTTGGCAATAGAACTATAAAAAATTTGACAAATATATTTTTTTTGTAATGATGATGATGATGATTATTATTATTATTATTGCGTTGTAATAGAAGAATGACAAAGAAATTAAATTGAGTTTTAAATTAAATATTTTTGAAAATTTAAGATTCTTTTTGTACATGTCAAAATGTTTAAATTTAAATTGAATTTTGGTTAAAACTTTGGGTCTAATTTGACCCTTTTCCCTTGAATATTTTTATAATAATTGTTAAAAAATATATAATACGAATTATATATAAAAAATAATAATTGACTCCACAAAGTACTTTTTTGCTTCCATAAAGTTCTTTTTTGCTTCATAAATTAATAAATATGTAAATAATAAACTATTGTTGTATGTTATTATCTAATCCTACAAGTGATATTTTAGCAGATCTTTTAAAACATTTTGACGTGGTAAAGATCAAAGCTCTATTACAAATTCTTAGAGATGGTATGATACTGGGTATTTTGGAGTTATTCCCAGCTTGCTCCAGACTGAAGGTCAATACAAATAAAAGCAATATGTTCTTTTCTTCAGATGTGAGAAATCAATCTAAATTGAGAAAAAGATTTGGATACAGAATTCAATAACCACCATTCAGATATCTTGGCATTCCCATTTCTACTGTTAAGCAAAATTTTAGAGACTGTAGTCGTATGATTGAATTATACAAAGCAAGAATCAATTCTTGGCAAAACATATTTTTATCCTTTGTTACTAGGCTCACTTTGATCAATTCTATCTTAAATAGTCTACTTATGCATTGGAGTGCTCATCCAATTCTTCCTAAGAGCTACTAAAGAGATTGAAAGGTGTATCAAAGTTTTCTTATGGTCTGGTAGGGTAGAAAACTCAAAAGGGGCAAAAGTTAAATGGGAGGAGATATTTATTCCAAATAAGATGGAAGGGTTGCGAATCATCCCCATCTCTTTTATACAAAAAGTCCTTTTAAGTAAAAGGATTTGGATATTATATAATGATAAGGGAGCACTTTGGATCAAATGGACCAATGAAATTTACTTGAAAAACTAGAGTTTGTTGTAGCTGGAAATCAACAAGGATCATTCTTGGTATTTCCCACATATACTAAAATTGATAATCCTTTTAGACTATTGGATTAAGTGTATGTTGGGGAATGGTGAAAGAGTTTGGTTTGACATGAAAAATGGAATGAACATAATCATTTATTCATCCTAAATGATCTCCTATCTTTAAGGAATCGAATTCCTTTAAATATTAAAGTCTCTCTACTTATATTGCATAGAGCTTGACATTGCAACTTGAGAGGCTCTTCTATACTTTCTAATTGTCTACCTCAGATTCTTCATGTGCATAGAGAAGAAAAAATCATTTGGTTAGGTAATACTAATGGTTATTTCACAAATGATCTTGCTATAAGATCTATATAACTAACCTGGAGATTATACCATGGTATAAGTTACTATGAAAACATATTTTGAATCCCAAAGCTTCATTGGTTAGCTGGCTAGTTATGAAAAATAAACTAAGGATAGGTGGTTTGGCTCCTTTGATACTATTTGTGTCTTATGAGAGAAGAAAAATAGGAATCATCTCTTTTTCAAATGTAGGTTCTCTAAAGTTATTAGGAATAGAGTGTTGCATCTCCTAATGGTGCATTATCAAGCACATGATTGGAATAGTTTTACAGTATGGGTTACCATCAAAGAACTTAAGAAAAATGGTGAGCTGCTCAAAACCACTTTCAATTTAACAATCTATTAAATATGGAGAGAGACGAACAAAAGAATATACTAAGGAGAAACTACTGGGAAATATTAGATATAATAAAAATATGCAAAGGAGAAAAATATCAGATAACTGACAACACTATAAATTATATCAGAATGATAGCAAGGAAAGTATAAAGTAAATTCACACCAAACATGAAGCTCATACATAATATTTGAAATTTGTAACCATATTCTCAATTTTAGTGTTGAACTAGTCTTTATATAGAATGGTCCGAAATTGTAGTAGTTTAATAGCTTTTGCTAGAGTTTCAATAAAAGTTTTCATTCATCTTCTATAAAAAAAATCTTACAGATGGTATAGTTCATACTTTTACAATAAGATTTTATTGCAATTTTAAATATGTAAAACCTAACATCAATATGCTTGGACCTTGTATTTATCTCTAACCTATTATAAAAACAAACATCTTTGAGACAATTAATACGATGAGCTCAACTATAGAACATTCGTCATAACCTATCCAAATAACACTCTCTAAAATACAAAAGTGGCCAAATTTACATCATTTTATTGACAAATTTATAGGTTATAATAGAAGAAGATGACGAGAGATGGTGATGCAGGTTTAGGCTTCTTTGATACAAACCTAAATAATAGAAACTCTCATAGTCGGGAAAAGATAGCAAACTACAAGGATTTTATGATGACATATAAATAGTATATGTGCTGTCAATATTCCTTTATACTTTCTATTATGTGTTTTCCATTATGTTTTCAGTTATGAGTTTGTTATAACAAGCACTATTATATACAGACTAATGAATATAAGAGAGACAATAAAGAATTATTAACTTCTAATCTTTCTTTCTCTATCTCTTCTCCCTCCCTCTTCTTTTGTCTAACATTCTTCATGTAATACCTTATATAATTTTCTCATCTTTTCATCATTTCTGGTACTCATGTTGAGAGCACATCATGATAAAAGGTATGGTTACCATGTTAGAGGCTTTTGAAGGAAAACTAGCAACAGATCAAATTGAACCAACACACTGCCCTTTTTCCACAGATTGATTCCCTATCTAAAGCTACACGACATCGCTCAAAAATTGAAAGAATAGAATAAGGAAGCAATTGATATGTAATTGTATTGTATTGCTTGTGTTTTTAGCTGAATAGCTTTTACATATATTTATACATGTTTTTGGTATCTGATAATAATAACAAATAAGATATTAAAGATCAATGAGATATACAAGACAAATAAGATACACAAGATAAAATCAAAGAGAAAAATCATATCTGATCTGGTGAGATTGCATGAAGATCTGTATATGTTTATCAGCCCCCCTCAAGCTCATTGTGGGTAGAAATGGTGAGCTTACTATGAAGGCAATGACAAGCAAATGAAGCTAATGCTTTAGTCATGATGTCTGCAACTTGATCGAATGAAGTGTTATGTCGAATATAAAGAGCTTTGTTGGTCACCAGATTATGAACAAAGTGGATGTCAATCTCGATATGTTTAGTACAAGCATGAGCAATTGGATCAGTGGCAAGGAAGGTGGCAAGATTATCACACTAGAGTGTAGGTGTAACGTCAGAGAAGCCAATTTCACTTAAAATGGATTTAAGCCAACATATTTCAGCAGCGACAAGAGCAATACTTTTTATATTCGGCTTCAGTGGTTGTGTTGGACCCCGGTTCGCATTAAGCATGTTTAAATTATTTTGAGGATTTTAGTTTGATGATTTTTAGTTTGGTTGGAATAAATTAAGGATTTATTGCTTAAGTTATGATTATTAAATGAAGAAATTAGTGAAATTAGATTTTTTGAGAATTATTATTTTATGATGC
>JANZLC010000005.1:17523765-17541540 GCA_026413385.1 Erythroxylum gracilipes | reverse complement strand
CCCCCCATTATCCTCCCCTACACAGGTGATGAGCAGGAGATCGAGTAGGACCACAGTTATGGCATCACTCCGATTAGCATGTTTTGTGTCTATTTCGAGTTACATTTTGGGCCTTCAAGGCTTTAGTTACATTTCAAGTTTTATTTGTTCAAGGGTATTTTGTAGTTTGGGCCCTTGGACACAACTGATGTATTATGGCTTGAAATGCCAGAAACGCTTTGTAAAACGCTTCCTTTTGTAACTAATGACAATTGTCCCTGTATTTGTTTATGGTGGATTTATAAGAATGGCATGTAGTAGTATAAGCTCAAGTTTAAGTTTCAGTACCTGATGTTGGGCTTCGAATATGGGGTCCAGCATGTTAATTACGTTGGTCTTGTTCTTCTCCTAGTTCATTCTTTACGTAAACATCTCTAGGAGAAACTAGTAATCTTTTGTTATTTTGTTTATGAAGACGATCCAAAACGTTTTACCAAGAGCCTTCTCAACACAGTCAATATGCACTCCCTAGATTACAAAGCACTTTTTAACTTACTAATTTTCACTTTGTTTCTTTTCACACTACGATTCTCATCTGTTACTCAAAACAAGATGAAAGCACCACCTTCTTCGCTGCTCCGGTGGCTATATATCGGTCATTTGGGCTTGCTCATGGTCATGTGTTCGAAGGATGGTAGGGAGAAGAAGAGAAGAGAAGAAGGAAAAAAGCAACCAAAAAAAATATGATGAAAGCTAATATTACTCACGAGGAATGTGGTTGATATAATAAAACTTAAGAAAGGAACACAACCTTTCAGTGATGACTGCACTGGGAACCATGAAAGCGGTCGCAAACAGAAAGCGATATGCAATAATAATTCTGAAACTCATTCCATCATTTACTGCCAATTTGTAAAGCACATTCACTCCACAGCTTGCAACCTAAACCACCACCATCAGTACCGTAGGCATCAATCCATGTACCATATTACACAGTCTCGCCATCCTCACCATTCTTTCCTTTTTCCCTTTTCGATTGATCACCAGCTCCAAGCACAACAGTTTTGGGTGTTAAAAAGGAAGTGTCCATAATACCAAGTATACGAACATCTTCCTTCTCCTTAATTAAATTATGTTCAAAATGGAAGAGACAAAAGTTGCAAATGCGTTCGAAAGGATAGTCTTTATTTGTAGGAGAAAGTGCTATGTTTTAAATGGCAGATTGGGAAACATCAAAATATGAAAAGAGAATTAGCTACACTTTAAAGGCTTGCACCTTTTTTATGGATTGTTTTAATGGTAATAAATTACATCTTCTTAATCTATGTAATACTTAATATTTTAATGCAAACATTAAATAGTTATACTTTTTCAAAAAAAAATTTAATGTTTAACTTGAATTCTTAATTGTTAAGTTATAAGTGAAAATAAAGATATATTAACTTTAGAAATTCTTATCAAATTAAAAATTTTGAATTAAAAAATATTTCTATATTTGCATACAAATATATAGAAGTTGAGATTTTGATAAAATAATTATATGAAGATATTTATTAATTATTAGTTTCTTAAAAATTATCAATAAACTTTGTAAATAATTTTTCCTTATCAAATAAAATAGTTACAATCTATCACATGCAAAATTAATCATTTTAGATTTGTACACACACTTTTTGTCTCGACACAGTTAAAATTAAACACCATTCTAAAAGGAAAGTTGAAAATTTTAACTCAACTCCATTGATTAAGTCGAATTTGGACTTGACATGCTACGGTAATCAATCTATTGGTGATTAGAGGGATCATCATCAACGGATTATACTTTTCACAAAGAAAAAGAAAGAAACGATGTTTCAAATTCTAACATGAATCACAACAACAGGTGGATATGAACAAACAGTGACTGAATCAAACTTAGAATTATGACGGAACTTAAGATTGGCAATTACAGGTAGCTCGAGTCTTGTAAAGTACCTTCCAATTTTTGCAGATTAAAGAACTGCCATGAGCTTCTAAATTTATCAAATGAGTATTAATTAAAGTCAATATTTCTACTTAATACCCGTTTTGTGCCTACTCGTCACAATCTGCAAGTGCACAGAGTCGTTCCTACTACCTACAAATTGAGTATTCCAAGGTTGTCTCCTACAAGGACTAGAATATTCACTACTGAGTTAATCCTAATTATTTGAACGAAAATGACAAGAAACTTAAAAGATGGTTAAATTTGAGTAGACAATAAATTGTAAAGACCGGAAATAAATAAACAGGAAAATTTTGATGATTTAAACTTAGGGCTTTGGGATTCACCAATTTAAGAGATTGATCAATAGGTTATGGAATAAATTGAATGATAGGTTATAATAATTATTGTACAAGTTTACTCATATT
This sequence comes from Erythroxylum gracilipes, assembly GCA_026413385.1. Classification (NCBI taxonomy): domain Eukaryota; kingdom Viridiplantae; phylum Streptophyta; class Magnoliopsida; order Malpighiales; family Erythroxylaceae; genus Erythroxylum; species Erythroxylum gracilipes. The sequence goes on along the minus strand of JANZLC010000005.1, from coordinate 17,539,170 downwards.
CTCTCTCAAGACATATAAGAATACTTAACTAGTTGATTACCATCTCTTAATGTGCAACTTAACCAGTCAAATTCTTTAAGAACAAGCAACCACAAGTTATTACACTAGTTTAGGATATCTCTATCTCTAAATCTAATGTGTTTATCTTCTTAGTTCATAAATCATACTTCACCACTCAGTTCATCATATGATTCCTAAGACTGTATTTATGGTGATCAAGCATAGAGACAACAATGAAATGCAAGAAAAATAAATATAACCCAAGAACTTTCATTCAACATCAATCAATCTATAAAATACAAATCCATCCCCCAAATAAGCTATATCTCTCACCCTAAATGGGGTTTAGTTCCAGAACATGATAGCAGAATCCATACAAATCAGGACAATCAACATCCAAGAAAAAGTAGAGAGAGAAGGTAGAGAGAACACAAAACAAAATTGCTTCCAATTGTTGATGCAATCCTCAAAAACTCCTCTTTGTCTCTTTTTGGGTACATCCTTATGTTGCAGCCTCATTTTCAGTGTCCAACCCCCCATTTTAGGTCTTAAAATGAGTGTTTATAGTGTCTTGGGCTCAAAAAAACCTAGTTTTTGCTAATTAACAGGGGAAAGCAGATTGTCCTTAGATCGACAAAGTCTGTTAGGCGGACATGATGTCTGCTAAATGGACCTTTTCAGATCTCTGGAGTGAAGTTGGTTAGGAAATGTCCGTTAAGCGGACATTATATCCATTTAGCGGACCTTCTCGGGTCTCTGGAGTAAAATTGGCCACTGTCCGTTAAGCGGACATACCCTAGGCTTCTATAAAAACGTACAATATTGACCCTTTAGATGACAGACAGAATCTCTCATCGAAGTCTTAATGGAAGTTGTAGAACTCGGAGTCCTTTTCGAAAGCTTACTTGAATGACCTTGATATGATATCTATAGTAAAAGTTATGTCTCATGCCCAAAATCTATCACCTATTAAGCAATAAGGTTGAAATGTGTGAGAAATAACCAAAGAAAGCTCTAAATTCACATCGAGATAAGTCAAATGAGTTCCAATTCATCCCAAAATCATATACGACTAATTTGACTTATCAGTGCTATTTAAATCTTGGAACAACTGAGCTGGCAAGCAACACTTGTATTTGTGAAGCTAGTTGTTTGAAAGAGCAAGAGAGCTAGTATTTATTGCAACAAATGAGATTGTAGTTGTGCTATTTTATCCTATTTCATCACATGTGTTGCTTTCAAAGTACGTGCAGTGGTTCCATTATACCTCTGAATCTGTAATGTTAGAAACTTTTTAATTTTGTTGACAATAATTAATTATATTTTAACAATTTTAGTAACTTATCATTTAAATTATGTAAATCTTAACTCAATGAAGAGATGCATTTAATTAACATATACTTTTATCTAAGTCAAAAATAAAGTCAGATGATCCACAAGACAGTTTGATTTCATACAAGCTATCACGTGGTTGGAAGTTACATTGTTTTATAAGATAAGTTAGATAAAAATATAATCAAAGTTTTACAAACAAAGACTGTATGCTAATTTGATCAAACATCAACAATTTTATATAATAGCTTTAGAAGCATAGGAAATGAATGAAATTGTGAACAAAATTATAAACATGACTCCTTTCTTTAAACCCTTTAATTTTGAACTTATTACTTGTCAAAATCCTTTTTTATCAAATTAGTTTAAACAAAATTTAAGAAATTAAAAAAAAGTAAACATAAAAGGTGATATAATTGAGCTCCCAAAATTAGGATTACTATTTTATTTTTCACAATTCTCTTAGAAATAGCTGCCACAAAGCTAACTCATATTTTCAAAGGGTGCGTGTTGCAAAAAGATGTGTAACTTAAAAAATGAAATTTCCAATTTCTATATTTACTCAAGATCTAGCCATTTGATTTTACTTTTTTTGTTGTGATTTTTGATTTGTGTTTCCTATTTTTAGTTTTTATTTTTAAACAAAAAAAAATATGTGTGAATATAGTATATTTTTATTAATGATAATAATTAAATATTAGATAAAACTTAAAGATAAATTAATTTATTAAGTAAGCAATTTTATTTTATTTCTTATACAATATTTAAAAATTATTAGTTATTTAATATTTGTTTGTTAATATATGTTTTAATTACTAAAACCAATTCTATTTGAATTTCACATATTCTAAGTTTAAATTTAAATTTTAAAAACTATTTTTCCAAAAAAGCAAAATTTAAAGTAGTTATTAAATTAATATAATCATTGTTAATAATTAATATTAAATAATCAAATAATATATTTAGTTGATAGTAAATCAATTATAATAAAAATAAAAACCAAAATATCTAGTTGAAAAGTGGAAGAATTTAAAACAAAACTTAGAAATTTAAACAAAGAACTTTTTATTGAAATTAAAAGCAAAAAGCTTCCTGTCACATTTACTTCATTAGGTCAATTCAATTTTCACCATCCCCTTCTCTATTTCTGCTATAAACATTTTCTCATCTTTATTGTTAATGTTGCAGCTTTTGTTCTCATCAATTTGACTGTTGCTTTCTGCTGGTGACGTGGTGACAATGATCTCCATCTTTTCACTTTCTGAAAAACCTTTTGGCGGAGATATTTTCTTCGTCTCTTTTCTTTTACCCCATATCACGGCATATAGCCCGCAAACAATCAAAATTCCTCCCAATGCGCTGAAATTTTCAGAGGACAAAAAGGTCACACAAAAATCAAAGTTTAATATGACTGTTTAACTATCTTTTTGTATATGCATTAACTTGATATGTGCTTGCTCATGAGGCATGCACGTTAAGATGTGATTTGATAAATTGTTCCCTTCATCCTCTCTAACAAGTCTGTTGAAAAGGGATTAATATAACAAGCAGCACATTTATGTTTCTCTAGGAAAACATAGTTATCATATGAACTAGATCCAGATGGAACGATATGATACGCAGGTCGTAAATAGTTTAATGGTAATAATGCACATCCTAATTAATTTTACTTCATATAACAATATATAGAGGAAAAGAATGGTTAATTAAGAAAAAAATCATATACCTTCCCAAGTGTAACTTCTCTTCAAGTAATAAGGATCCCTCAACAGCTACACATACAAGCAGTAGGGGGGAAAATATCGACACAAATAGGGGCCCTCTCAACTGGATGCACCATGTACAGAGCACTATCATCAGACCAGAGACCAGTATTCCCTACAACAACAGTTAAAACATACAGAAGGTCAACCTCAGATTATACATTTGCTAAAGTATTATTTTTGTTGGCTGGCTAATTACAAATATGGAATGAAAATTTTCTGAGTAAATTATAATGTCAAAATATTGAAAATCTCTACGCATTTGAGACTATAAGGAGAAAAACGAGCATTTATGATTTATTCAAAACATGACCATTAATGCGTTTATATATTTATAAATTTCAAACATGTGCTTTCGCTGCAGTTCATACCGAGTAAGCTACTGTTAGCAGCCTGATGTTCCACCCTAATTTCCATTGACTCCTATCCTTCTCAATGCAAAGTGCGTAAGCAGTTGACTGAATTGAGGCCATCACGCACATCAAAGCTGTGCTTGAGTAAGGGTATGGAAATTTAATACTAATTGTGGCCTGCCTCCAAAGAAACATGAAGAAATATTAAGTCAAAAGGAAGCTTTTACCAATACAACTATACAAAATTTATAATGTTTTAAGCAGTAATTTTGAAAGAAAGAATAACACATTAAAGAGAACTAATGATAATGGGGGTATCGCTGAATCAATTACCTGAACAATTAACCACGCAGCAAAGGTGAAGCAGCTTAATATGGCCAACAAAAGACCGACGATGATATGATTTCCGTGAGGTGTCCGTGTCCCTTGGTGGTGGTATTGTTTCAAAACGTCAATGTTAGTGGACCATACATTAATTTCCATACCTTTACAGAATGAGAACAGCATGGCTCCACCTACTCCCAGTATCGTTCCACAAACTTTTGCTTTACCCGATGCTGTTCTAAGTCCTACCTTTTCCAACCTAAGTTTTACATCACTCAGTTATTTAATTAATTAAATTACCAAAAGTTGGGAGCATAGACTCTTACCCAAAAGTGATGGCTAATATGAAGGTCACGGCTGGTATAAAATTAGTCATGGCAGCAGCAAATGTTGCAGATGTCATTACTAAACTTTCCAAATACAAATTCTGGTACATTGTTGCCCTGCAAATTTACGTTTATTTATAGGTCAGTATGTCCTTTAAGCTCATGTTAAATAGAAAACATAACTGACTATATATATGTATATATATATGATACTCAGGATCTGTACAATTATTAGAATTGGTGTTTACTTCTCTCTGTCAATCATGCCTTCCCCCAAATTGGTATAATTTACTATCAAAACACTTCGGACCACCTCAACACCTCGTTACGAGGTGTTGAGTTTCCTGTAGAGCAACTTACCCTAACAATCCAGAAACAAATGCTTGAAAGAGTATTTTCCATGTAAGTTTAGTCCAACTCTTCCTGTAAATAAAATAAATATCATAAAACATTGAATCAATGTGTCAATAGTATCCCCGATCAAGTTTAATCACATGGGAGCCGGGACTACACATGACTAAGTTTTAGGAAACCACCTTTCTTTTTATCAGTATATTGGTCCATTTAATGTATATCTCAACACTTTGCTTTATTTGATATGGTTCTCTTTGTTCGGAATTAAGTTCATCACTTTTGTTTTCTTTGATTTTAATTTCAAGAAAATTGAGTTATTGGCTTCTATTTTTACTTCAATTTTCCTATGTTCACAATTTATAAAAACTAATAAAATTTGGATTGAATTCTCTTTTTCATTTTCTATCATAATATGATTTTGAAATTAATTAATAATATAAATTATGACCATTATAATTTAATTATTCAATTAAAATTAAATATTTAATTCCATATAATAAAATTGTTTCTGAAACAAATTTTAATAAATAGATGTTAATTTACAAATAAAGTTTAAGAATTTTATTATTAGATAATAACTTTAATTAATACGATAAATTTATTATTAATAGAAATTATAAATTGTATCAAAATAAAATTAATTATTTTATGATTTGAAATTACCTTTGTGGTAAGGATTTTACAAAATTGAATAAAACTAAACATATTAACGGACACGTCTTTTAAGTTGTTATAAAAAAAAATATTTTACGAATTTATTAAGGGTATAGTAATGAGAGCACTATTTTCTTCTGCAAACCTGCACGTTATCTATGATCAGAACTTTGAACAAGGAGCAGATGTTTGTAATGTGAACAACAATAGAAAGAGAGGTATATATAGTAAAAGAAAAAAAAAAGGAAGTAGGCATAGCTGACCTCTCTACGATGAGAGCAAGAGGAGTAATAAAAGCAGCAGCAAAAATGAATCTGTAGGCAGGTATCACCGTTAAGCTCATCCCATCAGCAGCTGCGAGCTTGTAAAGAACATTAGTTCCTGAATATACAAGCTGAACCACTACCATCATCAACGTTGGCTTCAGCCCATCTATCAAGTTACCAACTTGCACCATCTTCATCAAAATCCTTTCGAAATGCTTCGGTAGCTAGCTAGTCATGACTACAAATAACTTGAAAGAAATTAACTCTTGCGATCTATATATGGTTCATGATCTGATATGGTTAGTGTTCTTGCATTGTTTCTGTTTAAATAATGTAATTGCGGGAAATGAAAGCACAGGGACGCAATTTTATAAGTTAGTGGCATCCATTGACGCCTGAACAGTATGACGTACAGGTGTGGAACGGAACCTCTAACAGGTGTTTTTACCAGTAAAATTGAAATGATGCGTTATATTGAGGAGGTGCATTACACATCAACAAAGCCAGCTGGTTGAGGATTGGTGGCTTAACTGTTGCCACGTGGAATTCCTGACTTTTCATAGTGGCTTAAACTGTTGCCACGTGGAATTCCTGATTTTTCATAGTGGCTTAAACTGTTGCCACGTGGAATTCCTAATTTCGCATAGTGGCAATACCATTAATAGTACCAAGTGCGTTTGGGATTGGAGGAAATTTCCGGAAGCTCCAATGAATCAGTGACACTGAAGATCTTCCCCCACGCTCCCGTTGAAAAATAATGTTTTTCATAAAACATCACTCCAGGTGAACAACATTAATACAAGTGATTTGGATAAATTAAATAATTGCAGTGAGTCACCCCAAGTTTCAATAATGAAACAATAGCTACAAGTGATTTGGATAAATTAAACTACATCTTTTCATATAGAATTTGATTAAAATAATTTATAATTAAAAGGGAAAACATATTTAAAAAAGTGATATACTTTTTTTAACATTTTTAATTTAATATCCAACTTCTTCAAATTTTTAATTTAGTTTTAAAAATATTGCCTCCATTAATAATATACTATTCTAGCTAACTAAGTACGTAAATGTTGATATCTAGGTTATGTGACTTTTCTTCTTTATTACCCTCAATAGCATTTGGTTAGCTTTGAAGAAAATAAATTAAAAAAAAAGACGAACAAGAGTAAGAAAGTGGCTTTCGTTGAAATCAACATTAAATTAAAAAAAATTACTTCTTTAAAAATTAAGAAAATTTTAATTCGAAATTAGTATAAATAAGAATACGGCAATTACATTTGAAATAAAAAGGCAGTGATCTTTAAAAAATTTGGCATTATTACTTAATGCATATTTATTATTTAAACTACCAAAGACCACATTTTAACTAATATAACACATTGTTAAGAACGAGAGACATCAAATAAGAAAGAGTAAGAGACACTAATTATTGGGTATCTTTGATACTAAGATGAGGAAAACATGAATAGGAGTAAACGACACACCCAAAAAATCCAATAACTATTTTAAGACTATGTTTGGTAGGGCGATTAGTAATGGAATGGAATATAAAGTAATATTATTTTGTTTAGGAGAAGAATTTACAATAGAATGGAATAGAATATGATGAAAGGGGAGAGTTTCACATTACATCCTATTATATCCTAAATAAACAGTAAAAATGAGTTACCTTCAATTTAGGAGGTTTAAAATGAAATATAAAATAATATATATATGTATTACCTAATACATCCTCAATAATTTTTTATAATATCAATTATACCCTCAACTCTAATAACAACCAACAAGATAATATGTTTTGTTCTATCAAGGGTAGAATAGTCATTCATTATTATTATACATGCATTCCATTCCATTCCATCTATCTTTCAAATAATATTTTAGTATATTACATCATGAACCCTTCTATCCTTTTAAACAACAATTTTTTAATATTACATTCATTTACATTCCATTCCATTATAATCATTTCATTAAAAACCTTACATCTAACCACATAGCCTAAATGGAACTATTTGCATGTATTCGAAGACGAAAAAGACAACATTATCAAATTAAAGTTGTCCTTTTATCCACTAGCTCTACTCCTCTTCGACATTTAAATCATTGTCACTTCATCAACAGTTGTATCCTTCCACTTAGGATCTTTAAAGGCTTCCTAAAGATGATTAAGAATGTATATATATATTTGCGTGTGTGTGTGTGTGTGTGTGTGTGTGTGTGTGTGTATTGAACAACATATATCAAGTCTCAGTTAGACAAACAACGATAGGATATGAAGATTTAGATTAGATAACACAATAGGGAGACCTTCAGAAAACTAAATATAGTAGGTACTATTCTTTCACAAAAAAGATATCTTCTATTGTGACCAGTATTACAATAAATTAATAATTTTAGAAAATTCATGAGAATAGGTATATATCTCAATGTTAATGCTAGAAGATTCATTTAATGGCAAGATAATATCATCAATGCTAGAAGATTCATTCCATGGCAAGATATGATCTTAGCCCAGCTCAATATGACCCATAGACTGCCTAGCCTGAGGCCCGACACCTAGCCCAATAGGCCACAGGTGGGTTGGGCCGATCTAGCCCAACTTTATGCTTTTTTTAAGAAAATATAAAAAACGACGTCGTTTTGTACTTTCCCATTAGGTCGAGACAATCCCCTTTTGGGCTCGAGTCATAACTCAACTTACGGCCTGGTCAACCCAGTTTGAACGGGCCAGGCTACATTTACAATCCCTAATCATCAAAAGGTATTAGATTTAAGAGGCATAATTATGATATCTTACTTTCTCCTGGAATATTCTTTCTTAAAAAACAAGTTAGTCTCTCACATTCTCTCACCATCAGCTAGTTTCTCAAGTCTCTCACCTATCAATGTCAATTTTATTTTCTTCAACATGTTTCTCAAGTATCTCATAATCGTGTTCAATTTTATTTTCCGTAACAATTGTGTTATCTATAATTACGAATTCCTTAATTTTCTTAATATTCTCTATACTTGAGATCCATATGTTCTTTTCTCCTAACCATAATTGTTCCTCCTTTTTCCTATTAATCTTTCCTTAAAGAAGAACCATAGATATTTTTTTAAAAGGACTCATTTTTACATAACTAAACATTCGTCGAGATATAGTAAGCTTTTGTAGGAGGATGAAAACTTTTGTATCCCTGTTGTCAATTGTTAGAGTAAAGAAAAACATATCTAATAACAAAAAAATCAAGTTTATCTTTATGAAGAGAATGAACATAAAAATAGAACTTATAACTAAAAACCTAAGGAAAAATATTTAGAATAAAGGAAATGGAATGAAATATAGATAACATCTTTATAGAAATTTGAAAATCATAAATCATGGTAGACATTCGCTTAATAAGAAAAATAACATTTATGATAGCTACAGCTCATAAATGTTATGGTACCTGCATAGTAAAATGTAAAGTTGAAGCCACTTTAAGGATGTGGTGATTCTTACATTCTAGTATTCTATTTTGTTAGAGTGCATAAACACAAGTTTTTATGGTGAAGAATACTATTTTGATTTATAAAATCAACAATATAACGATTTGTAAACTTATAACCATTGTTAAAACGAAAAAACTTTATGTTAGTGATAAATTGAGTGAGAATCATGTTGTAAAACTAATAAATAACATATGAAACAACACTTTTAGATTTAATCAGATATAAACATGAAAAGATATAGATTAATTGGTTAAATGATTTAAAATGAAGAAATTTAATGATATTTAGATTAAAAGCCATAATGATCCTACCTTTTAGTGGTATGAGCGATTATAGATGGCCTTTTTACTACTACCAATAAACAGTAAAACCTTTTGAAAGGCATCAATTATTATTTTGTTCTCTAAAAGACCAGTAAAAAAGGATTCTTTTGGAGCAAGTTATACTTGAGAGCTTATTGTTTGTTGGGGTTATTTAATCCCATCACTTTCCAAATGAAGATGTGTTGAAAAACTAACAATAATCAAATCACAGAGACAATGGAAAAAAGTTATAGGCTTAGCGAATAAAATACTTAAAGATAAAGACTGTCTTTATTAATTAAAATAATAATATTATACATAAAATTGCAACCAACCGATTGACTACAAAGGGCTTAAACTAATAATCCAAAATACACTAAAACCAATCACCTATGTATTTAATACCATGTCTATCCTTAAAAACGATCATGTCTTTTCTAAGATAGTGGCTTAGTAAGAAGAATTTATTGGAAACTCACTCTAATGATATGTCTTTTTTCTCTACTATCTCCTTGATCAAGTGAACTTCTTGAGTACATATTTGGACCATTGATGAGACCTTGGTTGCTTTACCTGTTCGATGGTGCCATTGTTATCACAACAAAATACTATTGGCTTAACAATTTTAGGAACCACTCTAAGTTTGGTGATGAGTTTCTTGATCTAAATTGCTTTCATTGTCACATCTGACACTAAAATGTACTTTGCTTTGGTCATAGAATCCATACTAGTTAATTATATATAACTCTTTCAATTTACTGCACCATTATTCACAGTGAAAGTGTACATTAACTATGATCTCATATCATCTAAATTTGATTAAAAACTAGCATCTGAATATCTCTAAACTCTTAATTCAAATCCTCCATAGACTAAGAAAACATCTTTAATCCTTCTCAAGTACTTTATGATATTTTTTTAATAACCTACCAGTGACTATCACTAGGATTATCTTAAAACCTAATTGATATGGTCAAAGTATAAGAGACATCTTGTCTATAAAATAGCATTATGTACATGATTGATCTAATTACCAAAGCATATAGAACACAATCACATAATCTATAAGAGAGACATCCTATACGACATGGGTAATAATCCCCTTTTAGAATTCTCCATGATAAACCTCTTTAACACTTTGTTTATGTATATGGATTGTGATAAGCTAAGCAACCTCTTTGATCTATCTCTATAGATCTTTATTCCCAGAGTGTAGGTTGTTTCTCCTATATCCTACACAGAGAAGTTCTTGGACAATCAAATTTTTACAAATTGGAGCATTGGTTTGTCATTTTCAATCAGTAATATGTCATCCATATATAGCACTAGGAAGATGACTACACACCCATTGACCTTCTTAAAGACACATGATTCATCTGTATTTTTGATAAAATCAAACTCTTTGAATGTCTCATCAAAACAAATATTCCAACTCCATGACACTTACTTAAGAAATAAATAGACTTTTGTAACTTGCTTACTTGATTAGGAAATTTCTTGGATTCAAAACCCTTAGGTTATATCTTATACACACCCTCAAACAAATTCCCATTCAAAAATGTTACTTTGAGATCCATTTTCCATATTTCATAATCATGATGTGTGGCTATATCCAATAAGATCCTTATGAATTTAAGTATATCTATTGTCGAAAAGGTTTTTATCAAAATCAACTCCTTATTTTTATTTGTAACCTTTAGCCACTAGCTTTACTTTATACGTATGTACATTACCATCCATATATGTTTTTTTCTTAAAAATCCACTTGTATAGGTATAATGCCATCAGGAGCATCCACCAATGTCCATACACGATTAATGTACATGGATTCCATTTTAAGTTTTATAGCTTCAAGCAATTTTAAAGAATCAATATTAGACATTGCTTACATAGAATTATTAGGCTTATCATTTATAAGTGATACATTATCTTTCCCTTTTTCAATATGTAGATCTAATCTAGTGGGTAGATGAGATATCCTACAAGTGCATCATAGATTATATCTCTCTTAAACCCTTGATTGTACATCATATGTATCAATTTTAGGTTTTTGTTCTATCTTAATGTGAATTTGTGATTCTTAAACTTCTTTAAGTTCTACATCACTCTCATTATTTTCCTTAAAAATAAATTCTCTTTCTAGAAATGTTGCATGGTTTGAGACAAGCACCTTTTGCTCAAGAGGATGGTAAAATTGATTTTTGATACTATATTTTTAACACCTTATAAATTTGTATTTGTTTGATTTAGTTGGAAGCTTATCAGATGTTGAACACTTCATATAAGCGTCACATGCCTAAATCTTTACATGTGGCAACTTTAGTTTACTATTAGTCCATATCTCATATGTTGTCTTATCAACCAATTTAGATGGAGCTCTATTCAGAAGGTTAGTAGTAGTTTCAAGGGAATATCCCTAAAAGGAGATATGAAGGACTGTATAACTTATCATGGAATGTATCATATCTAATAGAGTATGATTTCTCGTCTCAGACACTCTATTATATTGTGAAGTTCTAGGAGGAGTCTACTGTGAGAGAATCTCATTCACTTTTAAATAACTAAGAAACTCATAGTCCAAGTATTCACCATATCGATAAGATCTAAGTTCCTTAATACTCTTACTAGTTTGTTTTTCAACCTTAGATCTAACTTTTTAAACTTTCCAAATGATTTATGTTTTTATTCATTAAGTACACATAACCATATTTGTAATGATAATGTAATGAAATATAAGAATCCACTTGTAGTGCAAGTAGATATATGATCACATATATCTAAATGTATAAGCTCTAGTAACTCAATAACATGCTCTCCCTTTCCACTAAAGGGTAGTTTGGTCATCTTTTGCAATAAACAAGATTTACAAGTTCCATATACTTCATAATCAAAAGGATCCAAATATCCTTTTTTATGTAACTTTATGATTCTAGTTTTGTTGATATGACTTAACTTATAATATCAAACTTAAAGGCCTTAAGGGAGTTACGTGCAAAGTCTAGGGTTATAAAGGCCTCAGAAGATAGTCTTGACAGTGGCCTCAACCTTATGATATAGTCTTGATAGTGGCCTCAACCTTATGAGCCTTAGTAGATGCATCCTCAATTAAAAGCTAGAGAGGAGATCAAATAATTAGAGTTAAACCTTGAGACAATAGACAAAAGAGCTTTAGGGGCTCTAGAATGAGTTTTAGAATTGTTGACTTCCATAAGGTTGTGGTATGAACCAATTTTAAAGAGCCTCCCAATAGCTTTCCAGATTACATTAGACAATTAAGAGGTTAGATTTAGGGACAGGATATATTGATTTGGGTTTTAGTTAGGATACTAGTAGCATGAAGCCTTAGTATTTTTAAGTATCAGGTAGTTCCCTTTAGTAATCATTCTCTAGGCAAACTTTTGCAAAACCTACTCTTCTAATCCAAATAGTATTCTTATAAAGACAAATAAATTTTTAATGGAACTAGCAAGATAACTAAAACATAAAGTGGACCAGTACTCTAGAGGGATTTTGTGGAAGTTAATCCATATAGGAATAGGTTAAACTTTCTTTTTATTTAGATATATAACTGGCTCCCATTTCTTAAGAAATAAAGCCTTACCAAAGAAGTGCTAAAGACCATATTCAAGCACTTTGGAAGCATAACGTTCATCTACAAATTTGAATAGAAAGAAGTCACCTTTATTCACCAACATTTGAACCAATCCAATGTTACCTTGTCTAGAGGATGCCTAAGCTTGCATATAAGGGAATACACGCTTGTTATCCTAACAAAAGCCAATGAAGGTGTTGGATTACTTAGTAACACCAACTTTAAGGAGTTTAATAGGAGGAGCCATTAGAAGGAAGTCACCAAAAAAATAGGGGAATAAAGTGAAGTTTGGTTAAGGGCGGCGGAGGACGAGACACTAGAATTATCTATGAAAGAGATATATGAGTAGAGGAACTAGAAGGTATTGGAGAAATTAAATAAGCAAATATTGAGGGATAAGCAAGGTTCAACAGGAATTTAGAAGAAATAAAAGTACACACAAAAGGAGTGACAGGGAGCTGTGGGGAGGTAAGAGAAGAGCAGGTGGACGGAGGGAGTAGAAGGACATTAAGGAGAGTAAAAGAGGGGAGTAAAAACAAGCTTGCTTGAGGATGATAGATACTTACTAAAACAGGAAGCCAATCAGTAAAGAGAGGAGGTGGGAATTTAAAACCAAAAATAGTTAACTGAAATAAGAAACCTAAAAGATAGTTTTAACTGAAGAAAGAAGGGTGGGAAAGAGAGAAGAAGGAGAAAATTATCTCTCTAACATCTTGGTCATAATCATGCAACAAAAGGGAGTAGAGGTGAGTGTTATTTAAAACCTTTTAGAATTGATTAACTCTTTTATATAGAGATTCTCTAGATATACTAAAAGCATTCCTCCTCTATTTGGACTAATAGCACTCTAACCTCATATATCTAACACATATAAATTTATTTTCATTTATTATTATTTGATTATAAGATGGTGTTGAAATGTAAAATATTTTATAAATATTAACATATAAAATATTCTATTTTAAATAAGTTAGTAATATTTCAACCAATCAGAAAAGGTAAAAAAAGAACAAAAGTAATGCAAGTAACCATATGTTTTTCAGTTATACCTTTTCATAAAAAAATATGGTTGGATATACTCAACATGTGTAAAATAATATGTCTAGTTAGTTATATGAATGATGTGGTGACTTGGGTTAGTAATCTACCTAATTTGAAGGAAGACATTGTGAAGCTCCTTCAAATAACCTTGGGATTCTCCATCTATAACCTTTATAAGGAAAGAAACAATAAGATATTTAAGGGGGAAAAGTATGAAGTGAAGGTCTTCTAGCTTACAAACTTGAATGCAGCTCGAGAGATGGTGATGGTGAGAGGCCTTAGCTTGAAGTTCTCAGCTAAAGTTATGTCAAGTTGGTTTCTATGATGCTCCAATGTTCCTTACTGTTCATAATTGAATCATGAAACCTACATTATGACTCAAACATAGCTAAGCCCTGAAAACCAAGTAGAGTTAACATTTTTTAAAAAAAAGTTGCAGCTTTGCCTTTAGATACACTTTAAAAGGGGGGGAAACATTAAATGAAAGTCTTCTAGCTTATAAATTTGCATGCAGTCCAGGAGATAGTGATACTGAGAGGTAACAACTTGAATCTCTCATCTAGAGTCATGTCAAACTAGTTTCTATAATGATCTAATGTTCCTTACTATTCATAATCGAATCATGAAAGTTACACTGTGACCCAAACATAGCTAAACCCTGGAAATAACCTAGAGTTAGCTTTTTTTAAAGTTACAGCTTTGCTTGTAGTTACATGTATGAATTTTAGTTTCATGTGCCTCAATAATGTACCCTCTTATTAGGCTAAGGCCTTAATTAATATAAAAATTTTAATTTATAAAGAAAGTAAAACTTGCTTTATCAATTCAAATATCAAAATTCTTCAAATTTGTCTTTCAAGTTTTAATTACTTAATCTTAAATGTTAATCAACACTTTGCATCACTTTATTTTTCAAATTGTTGCATCATTTTAAACATCAAAATCTTTGAAAAATTTCCTTAACGTTTTGGTATTTTGGATGGAAAATTTAATAGTTATGTATTTTAAAACCATTTTGAATATTTGTCCACTTACTTTAACTAATATGTAACTCTTCAAAATTGTGGATGAAGTATCTTAGTTAATGAATTATTACTACTATATTAATTGCAAAATTGGGGATAATATAGGCCAAGAAAGAACCTTGTCTAGATTTACTTTTATTTTGGTTTTTGTTTGCAAAAACATCACCAATATTATTGTACGTCGATGAAGCATAAAGACTCTCCACGCTATCACTTTTGCATATTATACAAATTTGTAGTGAAATACTTCTACTCTTCTTACCCTGCCTTTACTTTGCTCATGTTATATCAACTTGAGTTTCTTTTGTTCCTTTTACTTAAGCATCTAGCATTAACATTATAACTAATAATTTGATAGATCATGTTTGAACTTGAAGTGTTCAGAGCAAAATAGAGTGGTTTGAACAAATTGAGATTCATCAATTCTAAGTTCAGTGAAACAATTAAACAAAAGTAAGAAAACTAGATATAAGGTAGAAAGAGTGAATCAAAATTTTGTTAACTGATAACCTGTGGTCGGGTCGGCCTTGTCAGGCCTGGGCCGATCGATCCATATGTCTAAGAAGTCCAGCCCAAGCATGGTGCGTGAT
>JANZLC010000005.1:17492890-17518187 GCA_026413385.1 Erythroxylum gracilipes | reverse complement strand
TGCTTCTTGATTCTTGAAAGAAACGGTTAGTCAGTTGAGTTCTGTAACTAACTCAAGCTGATGCTTCAGACTTCTTTATAGCGTCTGTTTTTTGCTTCCGTCTGCTTTTCATTACTTGGCTTCCGTCTGCTTTTTGCTTCCGTCTGCTTTTCATTACTTGACTTCCGTCTGCTTTCTGCTTCCGTCTGCTTTTCTCTTCCTTTTGTTTTTGCATCGTCTGTTTTTTTATTTTGTAGCTTCCGTCTGCTTTTGCTTCCGTCTGTTTTTGCATTATCTATTTTTTTATTTTGTAGCTTCTGTTTGCTTTCTGCTTCCGCCTGTTTTTGCATCGTCTGTTTTTATTTTGTAGCTTCCGTCTGCTTTCTGCTTCCGTCTGTTTTTGCATCGTCTGTTTTTTATTTTGTAGCTTCCGTCTGCTTTCTGCTTCGTTACTTAGCAGGGTATATTTCATTTTCTTTTCATTTGTTTGTTTTTTGTTTGTCATCAAAATTATTTAATGCGTAAAGTCAATTTTGACTTAACATTAAGAACTGATTCCTATAGAATTTGACAAAACACAAGATAAATTCTCTAAAAATCATGATAAATTATAGAGTACTTAGCATTTATAAAGTTAACCAACAGTTAAGCATTTTTTATATTCAAGCAAATCAATCTCATTACTATTAACTTAAATAGGAGGCAAATCTAGAAAGTAATTTAGAAATCAACCATGTCAATCAAAACTCTTTAATCATTCATCTAATTGCAAAGCTCATCAAATTGTTATTCATTTAGCTATTTGCATCAAGACATAAATCAATTCAATTCACTCCATAATTCTTTAAATTTCAACTTAATCCACAAAACTTAATTTAGGGCATAAAATGAAGATTTATGAGACAGATGCCCTAACCTTCAAAAATTTTCCTGACCCTTATTGGCAAAAAAAGTAGAATCACTAATATTAAAATAACACACAAGAGTATTTAGAAGCTTGCTTAAATAGTCGCCTCACCTTTTGATGCGAGCGTAAATGCCTTATCATAAATGCTCTCAATTACTCAATTAGGTCACCATTTCAAATTCCTTTTGGTACCACTCTTTAACTTTAACCTTTTTACTTAGTTTAAAGCTAACAAAGTGAATTATTCAAACATTTTTTTCTTTCTTTTTCTCATTTTTCAAAAGGGATGATGAAACTCCTTGAAAGTACTTCACATTAAGTATCAATATTACAAATTAAGTATCCATTCTTAAAGTTAATGAAACAAATTGAAATTAACTTAATCACTAAAGCTCATAACTAATTGTCAAAACAAATCAAATCACAATAACAACCAAACATATAATGAACCATCTTGATCAATATTTTATAAAAATTACAAAAAAGTTTCATATTATGATAATTATAAGAAGTTAATAAGCATAACAATTAATTCCCTCTCTCATACTGAAGTTATATATTGTCCTCAATATAAATAACATGCAAGAACAAAAAAAAACAAAGAAAACAATAGAAAAGAGGTAAGGATAGCTAGAACTTCTTGATAATAAAACATCATTAGCCTCATCAAATACCATCAAATCACTTCTAGGTAACATTGTCAATATATACTACAAACTCCATCAAATCTCATCTCAAGTAGAATAATCAAGATCTATTTATGCAAGAATATCAAAATAAACTTAAAAGTATAAGTTTAAATTAATTAAGATAACTATAACTATTGCTAAAGATCCTAAGAGCTACTAAATTAAAATAAAAAATATAAATATCAAGTTACCTCCTAATAAATGCTTCTTTATAAGTCTTTCAGTTGGAGGCTACGTCATTTAAGTGGGGAGGCAAGCTAGCTAGTAGAAATGATTCAATGGATCCAAGATTGTAGGAACCTTTCCAAGATTACGAAGGTTGCTTACACTATTGCATTAGAAGTCACAGCGCAGGAGTTATGGAGGGAGAGAAATTGGAGGAGATTCAAAGGGAAAGAAAGACAATATGAAGTTATCTTTAATGATGTTACCTCTAACATTAGAGAGCAATTCATTATATGCAATTTTGTTGAACATTGTGATCAAAATCCAGTTAATTCATGAAGGATCTAAAGTTGTCCCATCTCTAAGCAAATATGTAAGTGATATGTTATAAGATGTCATAGGTCCATGACTTGTTGTAATTTGAGTTCTTAAAACTTTATTAAGTAGTGTTCCTCTAGCAATATTGATGTTGTGGTTTGGACCTTTTGGGGACCTTTTTGTAACTTTATTCTTTAATCAATGAATTTACTTTTAAAATTCCTTTATTATTCAAAATTTTTATTCTTTTCACACAATTCTTTATAACTAGTTTTTATTTAATTTTTTCAATTCATTATTTTCCAGCCATTATTTCCATTCTATCATTATTTAGCATTTTTATTTCTTTTTCCCCTTTATTAGTTAATTTTATTTCATTTATGGTACTTCATCTTTTTCTAGTCTTTTGTAATAATCTTTTGTTTAACATCTTTATCCTTTTCATATAATCCATTATTAGCCAAGTTTTTATGTTAATCTCGATGATTTGTCATTATTTAAGCATTGTTAACAATTCCTCATTATTTAGCAACTTTATTGTTTTGACGGAAATTTCACCATAAGCCAATTTCATTTTCATTATTAACAATTCATCGTTGCCCAGTTATTATTAACAATTCATCATTGTTCGACACTTTCGTTGCTTTATAGTGATCAATCATTAGTCATTTTTATTTAACTTCTAAAAAATTTGATTATCCAAATTGTTTCAACCTCATGATCATCTTTTGCCATTATTATTTTAATTGGGTCACTTTTCATATCCCTTTTATTTAGGTCTTACATTTTTGTGCAACCAATCATAATCATAAAAGGGATAAGTAATGAGGCAATTGTCCAAAGTTGATTTTACCAAACATATTTTAATCAATTTTTTGAAGGATTTGATTTAAATATTGCTTCTTTTATTTTATCAATTTTTCTTGCAATTTATTGAAAATAAAATGGAAATTAAAGTTAAAATTAAATTGAGTCTTGATTAATATTACAAACTAAGTAGATGCTCAATCCAAGCTAAATACAAAATGAAGTACTTGCTTATTATCTAGCACATTCGTTGTTTTTCCTTATGTTGTCTACATTGGCCAATAGAAATTTTGATGGTTGTGGAACCAAATTTAGAAATTCAAGAAAAAAGAAAGAACCTAACTGTAACAATAAAAAAATAAAAGAATTGAGGAGGTGCTTTGGGAAGACTGAAAAATTGATATCAAATAATTTAGCTACAAAACAATGCTTGCCAAGGAAATCAAGGGATGGGATAAACAACATACACTAAAATATAGCACGTTAGGACAACGAAGGAGGTATTGAAAAACAAACTAAAAAAAAATCATAGTTCTTACGTCATAAAAAGTTAGTCATTTTTAGAAGTTAAAATTATAGTTCATGTCTATTTAATGCAAGACCAAATTATGTTTAGTTAAGAATGTTTGACTGATTAATGATTCCTTTTACATGTTGATGAGTTTGATTAAAAACCATTGACTTTTGTATCTAAAATGTAGAGTTAGCGTTATGCTAATGATTTTTGTGATTTCCTTGGGTTAGACCAAGGTTGAGTAACGATTTAAATTCTGCATTTAGACTCTTTTAAGTGATTTCAAGCCTAAAATTGTTATTGCTTCAAATTCTTTCTTTTCATTATTTGTCTAAACAGCTCAACCCATCTGTTAACTAGGCGTAAGTCACATTGGTTTCAGGAAGAAGGACTGGACCCAATCTTATCCAAGAGCCTGTAAAGCCTAATATGTTCTAAATAGTCAAAAGTTAGAGGATTCAAGGAGAGGTTAATTCTAGGTTTTAATCCTAATGTTTGTGTGATTAGATGACCTTTAAATGTTTTCTTTATTCATACCACACTTTACTATCATCTTTCAGTTTTCAAGATTAAGAAATAGTCATCGATTTTAATATTATCTTTCCTATTAAGACATAGATAGGTATGTTATAATTTTTCTTTCATCAGAGTAAATGCGTATTTACTCTTTTAAGTTTATCTATTATCACCAAAGTTTAAGAACATACAAAAAATGTAACGTTCAAACAATTTCATCATGCATTTTGATGTGTACTGAATTATCATCTTTTATAGTACACTCTCCATTTTCACCCAACTTGACAGTACCATTTTATTCTTTAAAAGAAAAAGAGCTAATCCCTGTTAAAAGTCATATGATAAGACGTGTTAGTGAATATTATCCATCAATTTGTAGAAAGTGAATATTATATATCATCCTTAAAGTCTACAAACACTGTTTTTGATATAAACGATTCAAAGTAATTTCTTCTAATATGTACTTTTAAGTTGTTTCCATAACAAAGTCACCGTTTTTAATTAACCATATCTCTCAAGACCTCGTCATCTAAACCCTATAGTATTATGTTATAAGCCTTTGACATCATATCTTCCTTCTTTGATTCCCCTAAATTCTTTGGTAGTTTTTTTTTTCCTTCTAACATTGGTATACATCCCTACTAAACAAGAACTATCTTCATCTAATTCACCTTTTACAAAGTGAAATTATTTAATCTATTGAATTTCTCAATATTAAACTTATGGAGAGATATATTAAGAGAAAAATCTTATCCCTGATACTATAAACATAAGCAATATAGGAATGAATAAATGAAACAAAAACATAAAATTTAAGCAATTTGACTAATATGTGACCTACATTCATAGACAAAGAGATAGATATTCTTCTTTATTACTGTAAGAAAGATAAGACAAGGAGAATAGATGACAACAATCTTCTCAGTCTCCCAAAGTTCTACCTTAGAAAATCCTTTGCCAAGGTATTTATGACATAAGGTTACATATAAGAAGTTTAGGTATAATGAAACTCTTTTTTTCACAAAGGTCTAACTTCACGTTCAGTTGCCTAATGATATTGAAAATCAATTTTCATGGGTCCTCGTAAATCATGTCAGGAGTCTAATGCCTATTTCACAATTGACACCAACGTGGATTTGCTTCTTACTTAAAAATTTCTCTGATTATTTCAAAACTAGCATCACATGTCCAACTCTAATTAGCTTTAAATTTTATTATTTACTAAAAATTCAACATATATCTTAAATTTTTCTTCACAATAAAAGAAGGACTTTGGAAGGATAATGTTCACTCAATCTTTAAAGAATTAGTATAATCAAAATTCTTAAATAAAATTTGAATAATTGAATATGTTAAAGGAAATTAAAACATTGTTAAATCACTTTACAATGACTCTTAACTTTTATATTTTTGAACTAATTTAAATATACTCTATTGCATTTCAAAAATTGTGTTTGAGGTGGTGGTTAAAAATTATTACTTTATATACTCAATTATTCATAATATAAAAGATATTTAGTTTTGGTCATTTAATTAATCTCTTTTTGATATTACTAACTTAAACAACTAGTATTAATATCAAATGAGTTGAATATCGATATAATGCTTACAATTCCACTAATCAGTTGTTTATCATTATCTCTTACAACTAAAATAATTGGTGTTGAAGATTAATCTTATCGGGGAGGTATTCTGCTGCCTACTCTTACAAACTAAAAGAAAAGTCATGTTATAGCTGGAATAGTGATAAGAACACATAAAAGAGAACGCTAAAAACAAAAAGAGTGACGGAACGGTAGTGAGTGTGAAAGAAAGCAGTTGGTTCGTGTTTGTGGATAATAAGTGTGCCAGTGCTTGCATCATTCATGATCCAATGCTTGAGTAAGCAGCCACCCTATAAATGTATATACGAAGAAAAATTTGAGTTGGCTAGTGTCAATGGGGGTAGCTTTTTGGGATAACATCATACAACGAAGAGAGCGACCACCATCAGAGAACCCAAAAAAGCTAAAAAGGGTACATGATGACGAGCCAAAATTGATGCTCTCAATGCCCCTAGCAAGCAAACTCCTTCCCAGTGCTTACTGGGCTCCACTTCTCCCTTCCCTTCTCACGTTTTTTCTAATCCCCCACAGTTACCTAGGCCTCTTCGTGTCATTCTATTAATTTTTAGTGATTTCCATGCAATCCATGCCAACTAATGACGTGTAAATAACGATTATAAAAGTTTACAAAATAATTAATCTAGCTGTGAGTTGATACCAACCTAGCAGTACTGGATACTTCATTCTTAAGATGGACCTATTTTGTTTTTAGCTTTTTAAGTCAAGCGAGCTTTGGAATGGGGAAAGTCATATCATGTCGTGTACCAATTGCCCCTTTTACATAAAAATAAAACAAAAACAAAGATGAATTAGTGAAAGAGGGAGACCAATTTAGGATAAGGATTATCGCTCTAAATATTCAACAAAACTTGGATTTTTCATAGTGATCATTAAGATGCTCTTACGTCCTGAATTATACACACAGTCTAAGTGGTAAATCTTGGATAATTTGGTATGTGATTTTCGCTAGAATACTTGGCTGACTTTGAAAAAGAAATATGGAAATGATGGAGACGGTCTTATTATTAATATTATTTTGATATTGTAATCACTCATTCTGGGGTCTTGCTGGCTGCAGGCATTGCACATGTCACTATCAGCAAATGCAACTGCCAGTATCATTTTGGTGGGAGTATATGAGTACTCTGAGCCAGGTTTTCCATGTCATAGTTTGGAGTGCTGTTGAATTCATTCAACTGCAAGTTTTTCCTTTCTGGTTTGTTCATTCTGCCATAATATAAAAGAAGGTTACAAGATTTTCCTAACACAAAAGCCATAATTGATGCACTAGGATATCCATACATCTTCTTAATCAATTAGGCAAGTTTAGAACCTAACGGTACGTAGTGGTGGACCACTCTTGGGCCACAACCAACTTTGTTGGTTGAACAAAATCTAATTAATTTGGAAGGCTTATTTCATCTAGATCGTCCAAAGATAAGAATACTTCATCCAAGCAAGAAAGTTCGGCTGCGCCACCATCATCGCCGTCATCGTCATCGTCATCACAGTTCCTCTCGTAAACTCGGCAAATAACCCACTTACTATAGTCCTGCATGTAGATTGCCAGTGATGAACAAGAACTTTTCATTAGACTTACCTAGCTTTGGATCACACATACATATATCTATATATATATATATATATATACCAGCAACTTGATTGAAAAGAAAGGTAAAAGGATAATTAATATGGTCTAAAGCACTTATAAGGTACCTTCTTATGTTTTCTTGTTTTAGATGATGATCTGCTGCTACTAGAAGCTGAAGAATCCGAGAGTCGAAACTCTTCCATTATCCAGTTAGTTTTCAATCCTGCAGGTGCTTCCCCAAAGTAGAATACCAAATAATTCTTCAAGCCAACTCGGTGCTGAGAGCTTGTGAGCACAGGTTCTTCAATTCCTACTGTCTTCCAATACCCATTTTTTGTATTTCTATGTTGTGTTCTTCTGCTGTAAAAGTACCACCGTTTACCCTCCGCAAGTGCTTTTCCTGCATGTGTGTGTTATGTATATACATATATATAGTTATATACGAATAAATTCCAAATTATTTAATTCTTGCTTAGCCTAGAACATGTCTAGTAGTAAGCAGACAGTATTAATTACGTACCATCGAATTCCCAAGGATCATAAGGGTAGAGTTCAAGATCAGGAATGACATCTGGATGGCAAGGTAGAAGCGCTGCTTTTCGATGAAGAAAATGAACTACAAGATCTTCGTCAGATGGATAAAACCTAAAACCTGGAGGGAGGTTAACATTGTTGTTACCCATATTATTTGTAAATGCATATACAGGGGAAAAGAATCTAAAAGATCAATGAACAATCAAAGACGAAGGGAAGGAATAGAGAGTAATTATGGGCGTGTGGTATCGACCAACTCTTGGTTGGGTTGGATATATATAGTGGCTAAGACTGAAAGAATATAGAATATCGAGGCTATAAGGATAAAGAAAGAGCGATAAAGACAAAAGGGAGTGACGTGAAGAAGAAGGATAATTTGATAACCAATGGCAAATGGGAGGTATGGTATCTAGCTGATGAGTAGAGTTTTGTCTTTCTTTCCGATTTTTTTTTTTTTCTCCAGGGTTGTGTTAAGCAACTAGTTAGTGACGGTTACTAAATGATTACATGTTGTGTGTGTACAAGTTTTATCATCTCTTCTGAAGTTAACAACACAACATGTTTCTGATTTCAACTGCACATATTTTTCATCTTTTTCAAAAGTACAACTTACGAGATGCAAGAATATTGTGTTGGTGCATTATATATATAATATATGAAAGGGATATGTGGACTTGGTCAGAGCAGTAAATCAAGGAACAAAACTTGATTTCTCATTCACCGAAAAGCAAGACATTGACACTGGCATATATATACTTATCCTCAGAATAATTAGTATAAAGAGATAGATGTATAATTCTCATGAGATACATACTTCCAAGAAACGTATCTGCTACAGTGATGGAGCGAGTGAGTGATGCGACAAGTATCATCATCTTTATTCTATGAAGTTGAAAATGAAAAAAAAAAGGAAAAAGAAATGAAGGATGATGCGGGGTTATTACGATCATCACACTTCATGCTGATCTCATGCCTCCGCTGTCATCCACGTGGCAAACAAACATGCGGGTCTGGTCATGGTCCAATACTCCAAAGCTTTGGTGGCCCCCTAATTAACCTACACACCAAATGTACCTGTGTACCGGTTATCAGTTTTTGGCTTTGCTTCTCCAATTTTAAGCATGCAACTTGGTAGTTGAAGCCCTTTTTGTCCCCTTTGAAAATATTTTTACTCCTTCCATATCATATGCATTTCTTAAGCAAGCAAGCAAATGGCAAGTGCAAATTCATGAGATCTATCCATTCCGAAATGTGAAAAGCAATCAACCAGTTTCTTACATCTTTTTGATCGATGTCCCCCACATACCAACATTAAATATATACAATACAAATTTTCAAATGGATAAGTAAAATTAGTATTATTAATTCCTTAGAAAACAAAATTGCCATACATATAAACTTATGAGTGAAGTGTTCTTGCTGTTTTGCTTATGACTTTTCCAAGGCGTGTTGTTGTGCGGTTCAAACTTTTAGGAGCAGCCGAAAAGCAAATACTATATTAATAAACTTTTCGCATTAAACAAAGGAAATACATATAGTATTACACTTTCTTCAGTGACTCTGACCAGTTGACGGAATGGGCCAATCCGACCGAGTACTAGTGAGTGTAATCGAGAGTTGAGGCTACAAAACTTAGAGAGACAGACACACACACACATACATAATGGCTATTTGGATTGCTAAGGGCACAAGTTAAGGGTAGCTTTCTTAATCTGTGGGGTTCATTGATGCCCGCACATGTCCACTCTTATATTTCGTGTAAAACACAGGTCCTTAGTTATCGTTTGTTCGCTGCAGTTCGGCTTAAAGGAACACTACTTTTTTAGCTCTTCCAGGCACTTTTATTAGGTAGGTCAGGTCATATTGCAACCACATAACCAAACTTGCCGAAAATTGTTCGCTTGATTGTACTTAATATGCTCGTACGATATTAGTTGTTATTTATTTAATTGCATGCAGAAATTTTAAATGATGCGTTGTTGCATTTTACATGTTTATCATCACTAGTGAATGGAAATTGTCGTTTAGGCATCTAAAAATGGAATTAATTATATAGGAGGTCTGTGATTAACTTCAAAAAGGTAATTTTAAGTCTTTTATTAAAAATCAATGCATAAGTGTAAGCCATTAACCAAAAATTTAAAGCATCGATTTAAAAGAATTTTTCAAAGTACTATCCATTATCTTGAATACAGACAAGAAGCAAAATAAACAGAGTATGTATGCGAATTAAGATACAAGGAAGAAAGATGAGCGAGAGATAATGGGTGAAGAAAGCACAGGTAGTTTGCTCTTCATATATATTTAATATTTGAAGCTTTAGATTAATATCAAACTTTAGTTCTAATTTTTCAAAAAAATATATTTAAAAGAAAATTAGATAAAAAACGTTAAATTTTTTAACATGGAACTTTTACATTGTTTATACCTAAATAAAAATTGATTGCTGAGTTTTCTATTCACCAATTAGAATATGTGTTGCAAAATTTTCTCATTTTTTGATATCTTCTTAAGATTTTGTTACTTATTTTTATTCTTATCTTATTTATCATTTAAAAAACTAAACAAACATTCTTATCTTATTTTCTATCAATGTTTTAAAAACAGAATCAAACATCAAACCGATCAAAGAAAATATTTAAAGTTTAAAGACTCCACCTATGTTAAACTAATACAAAACCAGTATATAACAAATAAGAAATAAAAATTAAAAGAGGAAGTAAAAATAAAATATTTATTAAAATAAAAAATACACAAATATCTATTATTATAAATTGAACTAATAATATATCAAATTTAATAATTCAAACTAAATTTGAGTTTAAAACTTAAACACTACTTCTTAACATACTATTAAATTATTCTAAACAAAATTATTTATCTATACTAAATTACTAATTAATAATTTTTTTAGTTTCTTTCTTTAAATTTTAAATATCACTTCTTAACACATTCTTAAATTATCATAAACAAAATTACTCTCTAACTAAATTACAAACTAATAAATTTTAGCAATAAAAAGAAAAAGATAAGAACAAAACTTACCATTCAAACCATTATAAACAAAAACGACATTGAACTTTCTGATTTGGTTTCAAATTTTTACTCCAAATAATGCCTGCCAGTTTATTTTCTCTAATGGTGCATCAAGTACCAATACAATGTCTCAAGATTTAAGTGGAGCCTTTAACAAGTTGTCGTACTTAATCCACAATTGTAAATGCATTATTACAAAAAGTAGGTGTTGCAACTCACAATGCAATTCCTACCATTATCATGTAATTATAATGTATTAATATTATGAATTAATGGAATTTAAAGTAAGCATAATACCAAAAGTAGCTCATCTGTCTTTCTTTTATCTCTCTCTCATTTCTGTCTTCTTTGTAGTCTCTCTCTCTCTCTAATTACACAATCCAGAATGTTTTTGCCTCAACAGTTCCTTTCCTTCTCTTTTCTCTTTCAATCTCCACCCTTCATTGCCACTGTGGAAGCTGCCTTTAGAAATGTGAGAAATAATGTTGGATGGTGTGCATGAAAAAGTTAGGCATCACAGTGTGGGTTATGTTCTTTATTCAATGCAGATCAAACACTTTTCTTTCAATGAAGTTCTAGTTAGTTGATTGTCATGCACCAGAAGAACTGTCGAGTCAGTTGGAGCTAGTGAAGCCTGTAGTGAAATCCTTATTTTTGGAGCTTCATGGTTAATAGGAAACTGACCAGTTTATTATTTAATTAGTCGATTTTCACTCACAACGGTTAAAAGTAACAATCAAACCAAAAACTAGTCCAGTTTGTATATAAATTAGTCAAACCGAATGGTCCAGTCCAATTTTTACATCATTACTTACCATTTTGAAACTCGAACAAATCCTTTTATCTTATTTTTATTCATATCTATCTTACCATTTTCATAATTGAACAAATCCTTTTATATATAAAGATTATTAGAACCGCTACATCAAAAATGTATTTTCCTTTATCTCTCACTCACATATAATATGAGTAATCAATTAGAATTCTATACTTCTCATATTTGTCTAATAACTTATAAGGTTAACATATGATAAAAACATATTACCATACATTTGTTAAGAGTATATGACATCTCAACTAATTCACTCTTAATTAGATTTATTATAGTACTATACCTCAACTCATCCATTAAATTAATCATTATCTCAATCTCATTGTATAAATACTTTGTATTTGTATCATCTTCTACGTGGAATGTATGTTCTTTTGAATACATTTTGGTTCAAACACGAATTTATAATGATCTTCCTTATATATCAATCCTTTGAATTAAATTGGCTTTTTTTATAATGTTCCATTATTTTGAATCATTAATGATTTTTTAGTACTATTCTAAAATAGTCGCCATGAACTCAATTCTCTAAAATTAGAACCTAAGTAAAGAAGGTATTTTAATTTGTAGCCTCAAAGATTATCACACATTATAAGTTGAGAATTTGACTTTTAATATCCTTATTAATTGAGTGTACACATATGATATGAATATGTGTAATAATATTAGCTCTCTTTTATCCTAGTATGTATATTTTCTTATATATTGTACAAATGATAGTACAAGTATGTCTAATGTCTAACTTTAGTTCACATTTTTACTTATTCAATCCACCTTTTAGTACTCACATCTAACATTCTAAGAGAACTTGCTTTAATATATTTTTAATTTGAAGATAGGCATTTTTGAACTCACATCTAATAGTGGAACCTTTTAAATGTATTTTGTTTCAAACTCAAATTATAATGATCTTCTTAGTTTATCAATCATTTGAATTAAATTAATTCACTTTTCTAGAATATCTCATTATATCAAATTATTCATGACTTCCTAATGAAATTCTAAGCCAACAACCATTAACTCAATTCTCTATAATTAAAACTTAAATAAAAAGAGTATTTTAGTTTGAGTTTCATATAGCCTTAAGGACTATGACATAATATAAGTTGACAATTTGACTTATATTGTCCTTATTAGTCAATTATACACACATGGTATGATTCATACGTTACAGTAATAACTCTTATTAGAGTGTATGTCTTTCTTTAAATATTGTATAGATGATAGTTCAAGCATACCTCTTACCTAACTCAAGTTTATTTATTCAGTCATTCAAATCCACCTTTTAAAACTCATATATGACATGTTAAAATATATTGGGTGAACTCATCATTTCCTTAGGTTATGAAATTACTAATAACCCCTCAATATCGTTTAATATACTTCATATCAACATTAGTTTTTAAACCTTAAACTATCATTCATCACCCAAATAAATTGCTTAAAACTTGTTTTATATCTATTCTTACAAAATAATAGAGGCAATTACATGTTGAGAAGGTATCTCATATCTGTCTAATATACTTCTTATATCTATAATCGAACATTCAATATCCATTCTAACATTCATTTTAAAAGTGAACATGTAATTCAAAATCAATCGTTCTAGTATTTTTAAAATTAAATATTCATTTACAATTAATTTTGGACAAATGAAATTTAATACTCAATTAAACATACGTTTTACCAAATAATTGATGATAAACAAATTATCTTATTATATAAAGTATTGTGAATAGTCACATATTGGAAATGAAACAAGACTAAGATTTAAATCCTATGTACTATATATTAATTTTTCTTTGTGATATTATTTCTTTAACATAATTATACTTGATATCTATGTATTTGGTTTTATTTGATGTTTACGGTTTCTAATGATGCCTTCCAATGCAATTATTCATACACAATATACTATATATGAGACTATCAATTTTAATGGAATAAAAACCTTGTTAATCTCTTCCTCTTTTCATGGCATATGAGGATATTACCTATTACTTGAACACTTACCTTCAGCAATGTGCATACTAAAATGATTTACAATCCTACATATATAATTATTCAAGTAGTTACTTAATATATATGTAGTTATAAAAGTAACAATGATACAATCTTAACCCCAAATATGCATACAGTCTTACCCATTTTCTTCATCTTGAATACGGTTATTAGCCAATTTATTTATTCACTTAAAAAATTAGTTATTATCACTAGTTATCCAAATATCATCCATATGCAATGATAAAATTGCACATTTATTTTTTAATCTTTTAACATATACTTAGTGGTCTTTGTTATACTAAAATCATATGATATGCTTCTAATATGAAATTTGATATATCATTGACTTCAAGACTACTTTAAAATATAGATTGATTTTAACAATCTAAATATATAATGCTTTTGGCCATTTTGAATGAAACCTATTAGTTGTTCTATATAGATTTCTTCATCTAGTTCCCGCTTAAGAACACATTCTTTACATCCCTGTGTTATAAATGAAGATCCAGTCCAACCATTAAAGATAGAATTATCGGAAGTGATTTCTCACAAAATGTGAGAATGTCTTCTTATAGTCAATTCTTCATGTTATGTGTATCCTTTTGCCACTAGACATACTTTATAACTTTCATATGTATCATCAATCTTTTGGTTAACATTTAAGAACTCATTTTTTCTTAATGGCTTTACATTCTTTAAGAAGATTAACCAATTCTTAGGCTTAAATTAATCTTATAAAGGTAATTCTTCCTCTATTGGTATAACTCATTCGTCATAAGAAGACTAAAAAAGCCTTTCACATTTTAAACTTATTATTTTCTTAAAGAACTACTATAAATGTTTCCCCTTCAATGTTAAAAGCTTTCGCTTGAATTGGATAATGGTAAGGAACTTCAACTTCGTTGTAATTACCATTAACTAGACTCTAATTCGTTATCTTTTTAATTACTCTCACTTGGATGCATTCCATCCATTTAATCTTAACTTAAATAATCATCATGATTTAGTGTCTCTTATAAAGATAAATTTGGAACTATCTTTTCTTACTTATTCTCCAAGAATTTAATATTTGGTTACTTTTGTGAACCTCTTCTCCCAGTAGCATATCTTGGATAGTGCCATTTGAGTTTTAATTATCATAAAAGAGGAAGGTTGCCTTGCCATTTCCCACAATGCATTTTGTTAACTCTCGAGTTAAATTCCTCATCTTTATAGCTTAATAATCAAGTAAGAATGAATTACTTTCTTTTCCACTTCCTATAGGGTTTTTCATTTTAATACATAAGTGTGCATCCACCTAACCCATAAATATTCTCCGTCACTTACCAGTCTCCAAATTCTCTTACCTAATAGGCTTTTATTAGACAAGTTTAATAACTCCTATGAAGAGAAGTAAAAACTAACTTGGTTAATTGCAATATTCTCTCGTATGACAATTATCTATTTTGCCATAGAAAAGATCTTTTTTGATGAACCTTCTTAATGATTTATCTACCTTCATTAAAACTGAGTCTCTTTAAAGCTAGAGGGAGTCCTAGGTATTTAATGGGGAGATCTTTGATTTGTAGATTCTATATACTAAAAAGTTAAAAGTTTATTAGCTAGAATTGATCACTGGAAGATAACACCATTAAGCTCTTCTCTTTTCTTATCTCCAATC
Organism: Erythroxylum gracilipes; assembly: GCA_026413385.1. NCBI lineage: Eukaryota > Viridiplantae > Streptophyta > Magnoliopsida > Malpighiales > Erythroxylaceae > Erythroxylum > Erythroxylum gracilipes. Next base: position 17,503,031 of record JANZLC010000005.1, on the reverse strand, counting down.
TGGATAGATCCTTGAATGTCTACAAAGACTTCATAAGCAAATATCCTTTATGTGTGACATATACCATTAATAGGTCATCTACAAAAGCCATACAAGTTAGTTCCAACTTCTTACATTTGTTATGGTGCATGAATTCCTTATCCTTCTTTATGCTGCAGTTGACTAGCCTTATTAAGGATTCCATGCAAAGTAAAATTGATAAGGGGATATTGGATCCCCTTGTCTGAGCCCTTTGCCTCCTTTGAAAAATTGGGTTAGTAAAAAAGAGGAGCAATAATGGAGTATGAAGGTATAGATATACAAAACCTAATCTACCCTTTAAATTTGACTAGAAATCCAAACACAATCAATAGCTGCTCCATAAATTTTCAACTGATTAAGTGATAGGCTTTTCTGAAATCAATTTTGATTGCAAAATTTCTCAGTCTTTTCTTTCTTCTATAGCCCTGTAATAACTCTTAGTGGTTAGTTTCCAATTTTCATTGTTCATAAAATAGCTCCAACTTTTGTAACTTATCTTGTCTAACTTGGTCTCTAGTAGTACCATTAAGTGTGGTTTTTGTTTGAAAGAAATCCTTTAAGGGTTTGGATCAATTTATACTCCTAACATTCTATTAAAATAAAGACATAGGGAGGGGGAGTACTCCCTAGCTTTTCCTAATCTCTTTTACCTCCCAGGTTTCCTCTTGTTATCCACTTTGAACTCATCATGTTCAAAACCTTTCCTTCTTCTTTCTCAAGGATATTCCTATCATGACAGTTTAAAGGCCTCCATTCCTTCCCTCTATTTGATGGCGGTGAATCTTTAATCCTACTACTTTCTGATTTTTTTCTCCAAGGTTTCTAGATCCATTAACAAGTTGTTTTCAGCCATACTACTTCTTATAGGGTTTTTATAACATATACTTTCTTCCTTCTTTCTTAAGTTTACCTTTGCCTTTTTTTTCCTTTCTTACAGTTCCCCTCATACTTGTTCAAGCTAAATAACATTTTCATTATATTTCCCTAATAATATTACTTCCTTGTATAGGCACATCAGTTCCTCAAAATCCCCTTCATAAACCTTTTTCTTGTAGGCCTCCTTTATAGGTATTATTGTTTCAAATTTGGTTTCCATTGGTATAATATGCAAATAATATCTTCCACCAAATTTTTATCCTATCCTAGCTTTAATATTGGGACATTATAAAGCTCCTTGCTTTATTCCACATTTACACATAGTTTAGCAATCCCGATCCTTCTTCTATGGGCTATCATTTCATCCATATAGAGTAGTCTTCCTATGTAGTTTGCAATAGAGATCATTCCTTTTATAGACCAATACTCCAAAGGTGCCATGTGAAAGTTTAGCCATTAAGATATATGCTCCTACCTAAAATTATCTAAAGTTATCCCAAGTCTCCATGGTTGTAAAAAAATTGGGATGCTTTATAGGTGTCATGGACCTGCTCTTAGCACTTCCTTTGCTCCTTGATACATATTGAATTTAAAAAAGAACAAGTTTTCTTATGTTAATAGCACTTCACATTGATTATTGTTTCTCTATAACTCTATACTCCAATTTTGTACTTCAATGAAGGTTAGTTTTTTTAATCCCCAAACGAAACCAACCAATGTAGAATTCCAATATCTAACTCCTTTTTTGTAAAGTAGACAAGTTAGGTGTACCTATCGCATGGCCTTTAGGCTTTGTAAGAGGAATGTATTATAAACAGTTCTCATCAGTCTCTCCCACCACCTTCTTGTGTTATGTCTCATATTTGTGGTCGATTTAGAAGGGAGAGAGGGGGCTTATGTAACATGAATATCCTAGTTAGAAGAAGGTTTAAGTTTTATGGGACTTTTGGGTTGGGGGTTGAAATGTGTGGGGTTTAGGGTTTGAGGATGGGGCTGAAAGTGGTTGCGAGGGAGTAGTTATGGGTGGATAAGTCAATTCATCTATGTTATAGAGGTTGTAGCAATACTAGACATGGCTAGAAAAGGAAGATAGTAAAAAAGGTGTCAACTAAAGAGGAAGCAGTTGTTACAAAAAAGGGGAGGATAGAGAGGTGGGAAAAACAAAAAAAAGTTTAAAAGACTAAAAAGCCCCTTGACCATAGCTGAGTTTGAAGGAGGGTAACTTAGATACAGAGAAGAGGAGAACAAAAGAAGAGTTGAGAAGAACGGGTTATTGACTTACCCGAACGACTGTGGTTTGGGGAAGAGAACAAAGTGTAGACCAGAATGTGAGTTAGTGGAATATGTAGAGTATGTAGGTGATGGGTTTGAGTGATTAGTAGATAGGAGTGTAAGAAGAGAGATATCGAAGAGAGATTTTGAGTCTTAATGTCTTTTGTTATCTTCTTAGGGAATATTAAATGGGAGATCCAGTAGACTTGAAAGTTATTAAGGATTGATGCTATATGTTACATTTTGCTCGCAAATGAGAGATTTCTCTTAGACCAGTGACAAATAGTTCTCCTAATCATATCATAATGAGGTTAACGCTCTAAATAAAATGATATTTTGGAGGTGATTTGATTCCCTAGGTAGTAAAAAGGAAGTTATTTAATGCTAAAGTTAGCAATACTTAACAATTCTGAAAATAAATATTAAGCACCAACCAAATCATTTGTTATTATTTATATTTAGTCCATACAACAAGTTAAAGGAATGGAGAGTGTCCACTAGGCAATTGAGTTAGTTGGTGTTAGCTTCATAAAAAGGGAGAAAGGATCAGCAAGAGAGAGGGTGGCAAAAATGGAGTTGTTAACACTTATTGTGGAATATAAAGTAAATGTTTCTCTCAATGTTATGTTTAAGAAACCTAATAAGAACCTTAACAAAGATGGTGAAAAGGTAAGGTAAAGGGGATCACTTTGCTTTTATATCCATTTTCCCCTTTAAATAATGGAGAAGCTTCATTATTGATTAGTACACTAAAGGATGGTATGGTGATACAATTATTGATATAAGCGATAAAGGGAGGAGGGAAACTAAAAGCATCAAGAATTAAGTATTAAATTCAAGTTAACAATGTCAAAATCTTTATTAAATTAACCCTTAAGGTTAAATTCATAGCAGATCTTTTGAATGATGATTTTTGAGAAATTATTAGACAAGAAAGATGTTGTCCCTAATTATTCTCATATTGATAAGAGTAGCTTGGCAAGGATAGATAATTAAGGGTAGGATTTACTTAAGTATGGTGGCCAGCATTTTTAAAATGATTTTATAAAAGATATTGTAGCAAGAAATTATCTATCCTGCTAGATCTTGATAAGTTGTGTATTTCAATAGAGTATGATCATTTTATAAAATATCTTTTATCCATGGCCTCATGAAATCCTTCTATATTAACAAAAAAATTGAAGAACCTAAAGGATTTATTTGCCTGCTAGATCTTGATAAGTTGTGTATTTCAATAGAGTATGATATAAACATAGTTAATTGCTGAAGATTGCCTCGATGTTATTATATTGCTCTAACCAAAGGTGGTTTACGAGAGCTTCATTTAGCTTCTTTCTCATTAAGGCTTCCCTTACTAGTTTGTTGCCTTAAGTAAAATAATTCCCTTCCACTATATTCAGTAAGATCTAGGTCCACCAGGCAAGATCTAAAGTTTTCATAAGGTCTCTTGGTACAGAGTTTACCCTCTACTTTTAAGGAAGCAAGGACTTATTAAAAAAAAAACTAGTGTTTTGTCTCCTTCCTTTAGCTATAAGATCCTTGATCATTGTTTAATTAGTGATAGGTTGTTATTTATTAGTTGATTGTAAAGTTGCATTGTTAACTTCTTAGCATCAATTAAGTTTTGATCATTTGGCAAGTTGTAGAGGGAGCATTGAATTTTACCCAATCTATCCTTGGCCTCCCTCAAAGCTTGTTAAGTATCATGAAATCTAGATTTGTGAAGACATTTGATTTCGTTCTTAGTATGCATTAGTTTTCTCATGCAAACATATTTTTTTGACCTTGTACATAGTGCTTTGGGTCTATTAGAATAGCCTCCTCAAAGCCGTCTACTCTAACTAGAAGGTTATTAAATTTGAAAGAAAACTTCCTCTTTTGAGAATAGAACATATTTTGAATTAGAATGGGTGAATGATTTAAAAGAAGAGGGTTATTAAAGCATGCTTTACTATTTAGAAAATCACTCATCCACGTGTCATTCAGCAATGCTCTATTCAATTTTTTCCTCAAATCCAATCCCCTTTTGCTTATTATCCTAGGTGTAGTACAAGTCGCCCATACTTAAGCTCATAAAGTCATTAGTATAGCTCCATAAACTAATGTTTCCTTTAGCCTTTATTGGATGTACTGGGCTATTAATGTCTCCAATTATTAACCAAAGATCTTGCATTGAGTCCTCAATAAGTTTTAATTTGTTCCTAAGAGGAATTCATTGAAATACTAGATTATATGCATTCGCAAATGTGATATAAAAGCTTACTCTTTCGAGTTTCATTCTAATATGAAGATGAATTAACTAATCTTTGAGCAAAGATTGAATTATATCCATTATATTCAAATTAAAAGATGTTATTATTCTCCCTTTTTATGACAATGATGGTTAGTAATAATTCTCCAATGCTTCTTCAGGAAGTTCATTTTTCCGTTACTATACTCCTTAATCATTATTTCTAAAAGAATTATTAAAAAAAAGTTAATATCATTAATACGGTCAAAAATAAAAAAATTTGTTAGGACTATTAAGTCCTCTAGTATTCCAAGTTAGGATACTCATTTAGAGGGGGCTATTGAGGCTTTATTTTTTTTCTCTTTGAGCTCCTCCTAATGATTTGCTAAAAGCTATCTTCAGGGCTCTCTTCACCAATACTATGATTAAGGGAGATTCGAGTGTGAATTTACACAATCCTTAGTTGATTCTTGATTACCCTCCTTCCTTGTAGGATTAGTCTCTATTGTTTGATCATTAGGAGTATAAAAACCCCTCATCGGATCAGTACTTTTAGAATTAGATGCTAATTCCTGCTCATTTTGACTATACTCATGATCTTGGGTCAGATTGTTCCTTACATCATTTTCTCTAAAGATTTATTGCATATTCTTCTTCAGAGGTGTTTCCTTCACTAATTCTTTATGAACACGTATTTTGTATTGTAAATCCTTTTATACAAGTTCATTGTAGTCTCCAATCTTAAACCTTTCCCCTTTTAGTTTCCATATTTATTTCAAAGCATCCATATCCGGCCTCTATGCATAAGTGACCTGAACTTCATCTTCAAATAAGTTGTTCTTGTCATTTAGCCTTATCAATGTAATTATGTTATAGAGTTGTTAGTCACGTTCTATTATAACATATAATCTTTTCATATGAACAGTTGCTTCATCCAAGCACTAAGGTTTACTAACATAACTAGCCAAATGACTCAATCCTTTAGTAGTCCAATACTCAAGAGGAATATGATAAATGTTTGGCCATATGGGAGTTTTATTGTGCTAATTTTATGAAGTTTGATGCTAGGTTTCTAAGCCTGGAGAAAAATAGGCTTATAGTTAAAGTGCCAAAGTACACATTCTATGACCTTTAAAGCTTAGGAAGGGGAATTGAATTTGAAGAGGAAAAGATCCTCGTCATTTACCAAGACTTTGATTGATCCATAGCTCTTCCAGTTGTGATTAGGCCAAGCATTAATAGTTAGAAAAGAGGACCCTTATATAAGAAATATTATGGAAGCATTGAATCCCATACAAAAATGCCTTTCTTTAGAATTTCAATATCAAGGCTACAAAGGTTTTTTTCTTCAAAAGAAAAATGCGCCAATACTGAAGCTTCAAGGTCTTAGATAAATCACCTAAAACATGCTTCCAAGTTTTCCTGCTAGAGCTAACATCTTAGGAGAGGGAAGTCACAATATAAGGAGTTAGTAGGCTATCTTGACTAAAGTTGGACAATTTGTAATAAGGTTCAGGAAATGTATTTCTAAAGCCTAAAGTAGAAAAGATGTCACGAGATATGTTAGGAACATTTTTTAACATTATTAAAAATGGTAAAAGTAAGATGAATGCAAATAAACACAACGGTGAGAGAGTGTAGCAAAGGAGGAAAAAACTAAAGGAAAAAGAAAATGATCTATCAAGAAAGACAATAAAACAAGGAGTAGGGAAAGAAATTTAGACGATAGGAATGAGATTGATCATAAAAATATAGAAATTAGAATGCGAGTGCTAAATGCCTAAATAAGGAAAAAGTGATAACAAAATACTGTAAAAAAAAAAAAGGATGATAGTGAAACTGAGAGAAGACAATATTATTAGGAGAAGAAGATACAATCAAGAAAGTAGGCCATGAAAGCAGACCCTTGAAGAATGTGGACTTCTCTCTCTTCACTACTTTATGTTCTTATTATGTTTTGTCGCATCATTAATTAATAACAAAGTAATATAAATAATATTTATTAATTATTAATAAAATAAAATATTATATAGAAACTAAATTTTTATGTATTAATAAAAACCAATTAAATTAATATTAATTACTTATAACAGTAAATTGTAAATTAAAAATAAGAAAATTAATCATCTTTTTATTAACATTATTACATATTAAAATAAAAATTTAATGCAAGACTTCGTTTACTATCATGTTAAACTAATTAATATACTATTAATTATTAATAATATAATATTTTAAATTATTAATAAAAATTTTAACATTATAAATTAAAAATTTTTAATAATATTTGACATAAATAATGAGACGTAAAAATGATAAATCTATCAAATAGTAAGAATTTAATAAATATAATAATTATTAACAAAATGATCAACTTTTATTATTTTATAGATGACCTTTTTTGTGCAGGCACCAAACCTTTTCCCCCTTTCTTCATGCACTCTTTATAATATAAGATAAATCATTCATGGTATAAACATAAATTTATCTATATACATAAAAATATATAATTTAGAACATGTTTTATTATGTTACATATGCCCTACATTAATACAGAATCGTTTATATTTACATTGTTGAGAAACTATCATGTATATTCATCATATTTTATAATAAATTAATTTATTGATTTATATCAGTATTTATAATTAAGGATCAAAAATATTTTTATATGTATTCCTTAAACGCCACAAAGATAACAAAGTTAGAGACCAATTCCAATGAGATAAGTGTCAAGCATTATCATTGAAGAATTTAAAATGAAACAAAAATCTAACATTTTCTTAATCATAGTAAAATAATTTAAGATGGCATAAAACTTAATTTTTAATTAAAAGATGTATATATTATATATAAGTATACTTGAATTGCCTCAACATGCAATCCTCTAGATAAGTTCAAGCTTACGCCCCATGCTTTTTGTATGGATTTCAATAGCATTTTGATTCAATAGTATATATACCCCACGCTTTTTGTATAGATTTCAATAGTATTTTGATTTTTGTATGGATTTCAATAGTATTTTGATTCAATAGAATATAATAATATTTTGATTCAATAGTATATACTATTGAATCAAAATACTATTGAAATCCATATACTATTGAATCAAAATATTATTAAAATCCATACAAAAAGTGTGGAGCGTAAGCTTGTACTTATCTAGAGGATTGCATGTTGAGGCAATTCAAGTAAAATCCAAGCGTTGCAGGACCCATCTTATATGATTACTCTCCAACAAAACCATCATCTTTAAAAAAATGGTGTAAAGAGAAACATGTAGACAATTAAGTTTTATCAGATTCCAAGATTGAAACTGAAAGAGTTAAGGAGAGTCCTAATTACATCAGCTTGCTCATCGTCAGATCTAGCCTTTTGGTGCGCAGCAGCTAGCAGGATCAGGCCTTCACTTGATGTAGATAAATCTGCTCATGTATCAATCTGAATTTCTCTTTGAGCCTCTTAATCTGCATAACCATTACAGATTTCAGAAACTACAAATAAATTATATATTAAAAAATTGGCACTGTAGAGTTGAGAAAAGAACTAGGGAACCAAGAGAGAATACCCTTTTCAGGTCAATTTCTATATCTTGCTTCCGTTGGCCCAAAGAATGTCTTAAGTTGGTAATGTCAAAAACAGTATCCATGTCGTCTTCAAATGCAGATTCTAGGTCCTGCCAAAGAATTGCTGGCAACTTGTCCACCACTGGCATCAAAAGAAAACAGTTGAACTGCAAATGACAAAATCAAATCGTTAACATATTTTGCCAAGCTCAGTATGGCACATAAAACTGATAGAAAGACCAGCACTCCTCAGCTGTCAACAATGTATTGAAAACAAATGCCAAAAGAATAAAGAACAAAATTCAAAATAAAGAAAACCAAAACCAGCAAGTAAAAAGATACAACCATGAATTAAGCAAGAAACTCTTCATCAAATTGTTCATCAAACATGTTTTTAACCTTCAACTCAGCAGAGGCCAAGAAATACTCTCTTATGCCATGAAATATCTGTTGGACAAGACCATATACAATCCTCTCAGACGAAGGAGCAAGTCTCCGATTCCAAAGGGTACTGTCAAGAAGGTCAGCAAGCCTTGTTTCTGTTGTTTGTGTGGAAGAGTCAACGCCCAATGCCAACTGACTGAGCTTGACTTCTGCCTTCGGCTTGGTATCATGCTTCTCATTACCAACCAAACTCGAGGTTGACTCATGTGGAAGTGCAGTAGACACTACATTACCTCCCATGGGAGGCTGCTCTGTTCCACCAAAGGACTCCAGGAATTGCCGCAACCCAGCCCGATTCTGGAATTGTGACATCAAAGAAATCATACTAAAGTGTCATCATGAATAGTATTACTTGTGGCTTTAAACAACAGATGGATAGTTTATCCATATGAAATCATTGGGAAGCAACCTCTTAACACTACATGCATTCTAGAGAAACCATGAAATGAAATATATCAAAGCTCAAAGAGAGACTTATTAACACACAAAAACTTATCACAAAGTTAAATATTATCTATACCAGCTCCTCTGGACAAATATCATTAACCTAAATTACAATAGAAAGTAAAACATATAAAAATGTCATTTGCAGAGGATATTATTTTTCTCCAAAAATCAGTTAACCTTATTGTGGAGGGACCATGTCACATATCGTGTTGTGCTCATTAAATCCTCCATGCATCTGTGGCAAGTAAGAGAAAAAAGAAATTAGCCAACAAACGGACTACCAATTTAACCAAAGAACGCATGGACAAAGTGAACTTACCTGAGCAGTCATCAAGGACACAAATAAAAAACCTCTGAGCAATCCTTCAGATAAGAAGACTATAATATGAGGTGCTACATTTAATACGGAAGGAAACCTTGGTTCAAGTAACTCAAAATGGATATTTAATGAGGTGCTCCAAAATCACTAACGCAGCTGGAAATTGTGCATGATAAAAGATGTAAAAGAGTTTGCTGCAATCACAGGCTTAAAGGAGGCAAAATAGCCCGAACACAGCCTAGCCAGACCTAAAATCAACAGATTTGCCCAAATTGACCAAACTTTGGATCAGGTTTGGACATCTTTTGCTTCAAACCATGTTCGGGCTCAGGCTTTACGGTCCTGCTTGACCTGAAACCCTACATGTATTTTCGCATCTTCTACCCTTCTTATTTTTCTCTGCTGCCTCTTACGGTAGGTCATTTATTCCTCTATCGCAAGCCACACCAGTCCTCTCGGTGATTTTTGTTTCTTTTTTGGTATTTGGTTTTTTGTCTTGCTTCTCTATGTCTAGTCAACTAAGCCCCTGTTTGATTGAGGGGTTAGTAATAGAATACGATGGAATGTAACACACTTCCATCGTTTAGTCGAGGGTTTCAAAATGGAATGGAATGAGATATAAGCAGAGGGTTTCATATTACGTTCCACTCCATTTTAAACAGTGAAAATAAGAAACCGAATAGTTTAAGATAGAATGAAAACTAATAAATATATACTACCTAACATACCCTCAATAATTCTTCTTAATACCAATTGTGACCATAAATTTTATTAAATAATTAATAATAATATTTTTATATTATTGATAATAAAGTCTATATATTTAATAATAAAATAAAATATTTTATATTTAAAAATAATTTATTTATTTTTTATTTATATAGATAGAAAATATATAAAAAATTATTCTTTAATTGTTTGTATATATTTCTATATAAATAAATTATTTTTAAATATAAATCACAT
>JANZLC010000005.1:17459028-17473365 GCA_026413385.1 Erythroxylum gracilipes | reverse complement strand
ATTTCAAATAAATTTTGATTTAATAATTAAAAAATATAAAATAAATATTACTTTATAAATAATAATTTTTAAATTATTTATTTTAAAAATAAAATATTTTTATTAATATTTTATTAATAAATATTATATAAAATTTTAAAATAAATTTAAATAAAAATAATGTATTTTTAAGTTTTATTTAATTTATAATTATCATTAGTAATAAAATATTTATTTTTATTTTAAAAACAAAATTAAAAATTCACAATAATTATAAAAGTTTAAGCAAATAAAATGACTAATTAGAAAAACTTTGAAAACAAGGCGCGGGAGGAAGGAAGGGAGAATTTAAAATTTTTGCAAAAAAGTCCCCACAATTTTTAAAATTTACGGTATTTGGCCTGTATTTTGAATACCGGCCGGTATCAACCGATACCATTCAATACCGACCGGTAGCGGCCGGTATACTGATCGGTATTTAAACCCGATACAATCGATCCTTTGTTTTGTATCGATTTTAGTCCGATACGGTACTATTAGCGGGTACGAAACGGTGTTCATAATTATGCTATTTATTAAATTTAGGTGAATATTCTTCTAGTATAAAAATTAAGACATCACGAATTTATATTTTTCCTCAACCTTGATACGCTAGTCATAGTTTATACCTAAAAAGTTATTATTTTCTTGAAATTGGATTTCTCTTATGGTTGGCTGGTTAATGTTCAAATATTGACACATCTTAAGTATATGATTAAAAAATTATGATCTGGGTTATGGTTCATTGAGGTGATGACATTGATTAGTATAAGCTTTGGTTGATTCATGATAATTTTACAAGGGAAAGTCATCAGACAATATTTAAAACTAGTAATTAAGGATTAAAGATTTTGATCTGTCTTGATTTTGATTCAAATACAAGGAAAAGGATTTAAGGGATGGCATATATAATTTCTACCATTATTCATCAAAAACAAAAGACTTATTTAACAAGTCATCATATAATGAAGCAATAAAATTTGAACATTCATAATTAAAGTATCAAAACATTTAAGATAATAAATAATCCAAAATATATTCTCAATACTTGGGCCTTAGATTGAGTAATAAGTGAGGCAACTAATAACATAAAAGGTTCATATTAGTCCAATAATATGAGAACAAAAAGATAAGCAAGCTAAGTTATTAATAGTCATCCTCCCATAATATGGTGTTTATCCATCGTCTTTGTCTTCATCAACTTTCAACATTGTCATCTGAACTAATTTATTTATTTCTCCTTAACCATTATTGATGTGAACTTGGTGGCAAAGGTTCTCAACATTTCATGTCTTTCCTTCTTGCTATTTTAAGTCCGATCTTATGACTTCCAACTTTTGCATAACACCCATTCTTTTTTGTTTCCAAATAAACCCCTTCTTTCATTACCTATCAAATTCTAGCACTTATGATCTCAATTCAAACTCCCACAGTTCATTCTTATTTTCAAACTAACCTAACATTTTTTGTTAACATAAAAACTTCCTGAAAAAATTGAACACGTTTAAAACAAAATTAAGATCAAATCAAAACTATCATAATGTAAATTAAAATATAAAACTAATTAAATAAAAAAGATGCAACATTAAGAAAATTAAAGAATTATTAGTCTGGTGAAATTTACCCAAAACAATAGAAAATGGTTCAAATTTTAAATTAATAACATGATAATTAAATTTAATGAAAAATATCGTAAAGAAAAGGTTAAAAAAATTGGACTAAAGTAAGCTTTAAATTGTTAAGAACAAGAATTGTTATTATCTTAAACTAATATAATTAAAATGAAAAATTACAATTAAGTTTGAGTTTCCAATTTTTGTAAAAGAGTCTTTTAAATTTTGAACATGTTATATATTTTGATTTTTGAAACTGAAACTTTTTCCATTAAAATTTAAAAGCGTTAGTTACATCAATATGGAGTTGTATTTGTTTTGGTAATAATCTTTTACAGCATTTGAATAAAATTTTGGCTTTTTTTTAATCTATATTAATTGTAGCAATTTTAAAAACAATTAGACTATAACAATTTACAGTCTGGCTAAATTGAAAACCCTTTATATTTTTTTCAGTATTATAGATAGTTATGTTCATACGAATGAGCACATCATAACGGCCTATATGAACCTTTTGTTTTCCCATTCATAATTGTGGTTGGCTCATCGGATCATGAGATTTAGAAACAAATATGAGGAGATTATGGATTTTGAGTGGTTGTTTCATATTCTGCTACAGATATGACATTTTTCTAAAAACACACCATTTTGTCTAGAAAAAAAACCATGGTCTATATTGTTGAGATCCTTCCGCAAAAAAACAAGCTCTCTCTCACTCCCACTTTCTTCGAAAGCTATGTTATGTACCAAAACAGAAGCTCCCAAGACTCGCTCCCTCTGATATATAGACACAGTTCATTCCTCACGCCATTTCCTAAACACACAAGCAAACCATTTTGAAACATTCAAGGCCACAGGCCCCAGATTTACTTACTTCCTTTATATTTACGCTTTATTTATCCCGGGAGGTTTGGTTTTGGTAAGCATAAGAAGTGATGAGAATATTAGAGCAGGTCGATAACTTGAAACCAATCTTACTGATGGTGGTAGTTCAAATCGCATATGCGGGTGTCAATGTTTTCTACAAATTAGCGGCAGAAGATGGAATGAGCTTGAGGATAATTGTTGCCTATAGATTCATTTTCGCCACTGCCTTTACAGCTCCTATCGCCCTTATCGTTGAGAGGTAATTATATCTACTCTTAATGGATTTCATTCTTTTCAATATTTTCTTGACCCTAATTATGCATGTCTGAGAGGAAAATTATTAATTCTCTTGCACTTACTTCGTGTTGCGTATCAAAGAAAGTTCATAAGATATATAAGAAAGAAATCAATTACCTGCTATAATCTACACTAGGCTAACAATCTTTTTTCTTTTGTGTGTCTATTGTGCATCTAGGAAGACTAGGCCAAAACTAACATGGATGGTGCTCTTTCAAGCATTTCTTTGTGGTTTATTTGGGTAAGTTAGAAAATTTACATACTCTGTGCAATAAACCAAAATGGAAGGTTCATTTGCCATTTAAAAAAGGTGCAAAAAGCTTTGGTATAAAGGACTTGTCACTGTTGAACCCTGTAGCCAAATCAGTTTCCATATACGTATGATTATGTTATCAATTGATCTTCACTGAAGCCTGAATTAATTGTTTATATTTATGTATTAATATTGTCATTCTTATTTAAACCAGTCTCAATAGTTTCAATTATTTGGCAGGTCTCCTTATAAGAGAAAAAAGGAAAATGATGTCCTTTTGGAGTTTTCCTTAACTAAATGCTTACGAAATTTAATAGATGGGGAATGCTTGAAAAATTTTAAAAAACCATAATAAGGTCTTTGACAGTACAAGATATATTTTGAAATAAACGAATCCCTTTGGAATTGTGGGGTATAATTAATCCAAAACTTAGCATTATCATTCCTAAAACTAACTGAAAACTTTGAACTAAATTATAATAATAATTAAGGTGAATTGACCACTTAAATTTCAAATACGTAATGAAATGTTCCATTTCGTTGAAGGTCATCAACCTAATAATTAATTAATTGCAGACCTAAAATATATGCGATAAGTTTGAAGAGTACAAAATATATTTACCGAAGTTGCATTTTTCTTCGTGGATTTGATGTTGACATGACACCATGGCTCCACCTCCTCCTTAATTTGATGGACTTAATACATTCCAAACAACAAAACACTCAAGCAGAGTTCGAGAACTCTTCGACTCTAAATTGATGGAGTTGTTTACTTACTTAAAAAGAAGGAGAGGTGAAGATACGGGCAGTTCAAAAATCTAGAAATTTAGTAAATCACACAAGGTCATCTAGGAAGTGATTAAAGTAATTAAAAAGGAAGAAAGAAATCCTAGATTTCTAGTTGTGTGTGTCAATACTTCAACTTTATAGTTATATGCTTGGGATGAATGAAAAATGTAGGGGTACACTAGCTCAAAATTTGTATGTCTCGAGCTTGGCCTTAACATCTGCATCCTTTGCGTCTGCCATGACAAACTTGCTTCCAGCCATTACGTTCATGTTGGCCTTATCATTCAGGTGGGTATTTGTTTTTAATATATATGTGTATATAGATATATGAATGACATACTAGTAAATTAGCATCAAACTAATATGCTTGTCATGAAATAATTATCAGGTTTGAAAGAATCGGTATAGGATCCTTAGCAGGGAAAGCAAAAATAATGGGGACATTGATTGGAATAGGTGGAGCAATGCTACTGACTTTCTTAAAAGGGCCGGAAATTGACATTGGGTCGACTCACATCGACCTTCTAAAAAGATTCGCTAGTCATTCCAAAGAAACCTATGTGCCTTCTTCCCATGGCAGTCGTGCTCTAGGAGCCGTCTTTGCAATAGGAAGCTGTTTTAGCTACGCATCGTGGTTAATCGTTCAGGTAAATGTGAATTTCTTCTCTCTCTCTCTCTATATATGTATATATGTGTGTGAATTACGATACTATATGTTATCAAATGATTTATTTTTGCAAGGCCAAAATGAGCGAAGTATACCCTTGCCCATATTCAAGCACAGCTCTGATGTGTCTAATGGGATCCATCCAAGCAACCATCCTTGCGTTTTGCCTTGGAAAAGATTGGAGTGAGTGGAAATTGCGGTTTAATATAAGCCTACTTGCCGTACTTTACTCGGTAACTCTGCGTTCTTCAGTGCTTGCTTATTCCCAACGCATATACGCTCATGAACCTCACCTCTTTCTACAGGCTCAAGAAATTCCCTTAGTTTGTGACTGACAAGGAGGTTTTGTTGTAGGGAATTGTCGGCACTGGCTTGATGGTCACACTTATTAATTGGTGTGTGAAAAGGAAGGGACCACTCTTTGTTTCTGTTTTCAATCCTCTCATGCTTATTCTGGTTACAATGGCAGGAATTTTTTTGCTTAACGAAAAACTATACCTCGGAAGGTACTTCATTTTATTTTTTAGCTGGTATCTATTTATTATGGTAAGTTATTTCCCTATCTAATTAAAGTCATGGTCTAGAGAAAATAAACTAAGTTTTTAATTAACATACATCAACCACAATTACATGCTCAAGCATGAAGTTGGAATATATTTACATACCTCTTATTAAAATACAACCTAGACAAAGTCAAACAAGTGCACACGCACACGCACATGTGTGTTATAGATATTGCGGAATTTTATTCATATAGGTATGCCTCTTAAGTCTATATAATTTGAATGAGTTTTTCTTACATGAAAAACCAAACCCTGTAGTTTATTGTTGTTACCTATATTTGAAGATGAGTACGCATACAACAAAATCTTACTTTCGTTTCCCAAAATTGCAGCATACTGGGCGCTGTAGTTATAATACTTGGTCTATACGTGGTCCTGTGGGGTAAAAGCAAAGAAAAGAAGAAAATGAATGGAAGTCTGAGAAGGGAAACTCTCCTAACAAATGGGGACAACATGGACATCATTGTTACCTCTTCACCGGAGAGGATTTGTAGCGGAAACAACGACTGCAATAACGGTGGTCATATTAATACGAAAGGACGTTCCGATGATAGAATACGAAATGAGAGTCAATAATTATCTAAGAATATAAATGAAGTAGCTTCAAACAATCCCAGGTTGACTAAACTATAAAACTAATGAGTACAGATCCTTTTTAAATCTTCGAAGATATAGTTTTTTTTTAATTATAATGTGATGTTTATCCAAACCGTTTCCCCTTCCCCATTGGTACTGCCAAACTCCAAATCGTGCCAATGTGATCCTTAGGACCATATTATTGACATGTACTCAAAGACATTTAAGGTGTTTCAATTAGATGTTGAGTCATCGATTAGATTAAGAACTAATTTGGATAACCATTTCAACTATCTTTTTATAATAATTATTATTTTTCTCCAAAAAAACTTAATTAACAACATAAGTTTACAGCCGCTTGATTCTAATTTAAATTTTCTATTGTAGGTTTTACTTCTGATTTTATAATTTTCTTCTGTTTATTTTTTTAAGAAGACATAAACTTATTAGATATTAATATCAATATAGTTGTACTTTGGCTAGTAATACTTATAAAACACTAAATATAAATAAAAGTTAGAGATAAGTTAACTAAAAATTTTTAGATTTTATTATAATATATTTTATAGTATTTATGGGTAAATACAAATAATATTTACTTATAAATTTTTTTGGTAAATAATTTACTTATAAAAATTACTATAGAAATAATGAGAAATTTTTGAAAATCCTTAATTAAAAATTCTTTGTTTATTAAAAAATAATTTTAATTTCTTAATTTTTATATTTCTATGTTTTTAACATAATCTAAATATTAAAATATTTATTGTGAATAAGATAGTAATAACTGTATAAAATTTTATTTATTATTTATTTTAAATTTATAAATTTTATATGATTATAAATGTTTTAAAATCATAATACTTTTCAATTTGATAATGGGTTTTTTAAGTTGCTTTTATTTTAAAATTTTTTGAAATTTAAAATAATTTGTTTATGTTTATTATTGAATAATTTAAATAATAATCATCATAACTTTTTACAATCAATAGCTTTAAAAGTCAACTATTTGTCTCTATTGGTCTGATTAGCACAGTAACTTTCCATCATCTTATTGGGAAATCGGATCAGGATCTGATCTGAACCGCATCGGAATAATCACGAAATTTTTTTGTGACTTTTGATTTTTCAAAAATCAAGATCTATTTAATTCTATAAAATGATTAACACTAATCAAAATAAAACAGAAATTTAATTCGTACCTTATTCCGAAGCTTGATCTTTATTTTGATGCATCCCTCGAACCGTTTTCGAAACCGATCCGTCTCAACTATCATAGCTGCACAAGTGTCCGACGTCTAACGATATCCACAGAATGAGTTAAGAGAACTCTGTAACTTTTACAGAGAGGGTTTTTTTTTGGTAAATCAGAAAAATTAATAAATGAGCAAAAGAATATATACAAAAAGGTCACAGTCTAAGCCACCTAAGCTCAACCAGCTAAAAAATAGCCTGAAACCGGGGGAACATCAAGCAATAGGGAAGCTACCAAAGTCCACACAGCAGACAAACAACAAGAAAAAAAAAACATCCAGAAACTATCATACATGACCCAAGGAGAAGCCAATCCAAACATGGAAATTCCATCCCGTAGTCAGCCAACCGTAGACAATTGAAACAGCCAAACACAATGAAGGCCCGAAAATGACCTGAAAATTGCCACCAAGAAATAGTTGTGGAGCTCCACTAAACAAGCAAAGGGGAACTCTACAGCAGTAACCTGGAGAAAAACTGAACAAGTAACCTGTAAAGAAAGAAAGTACGAAGCTAAATTACCTCCTCTCGGTGTATAGGCTGAGCTGTTCCCTAACGTGGGAGATTACACCAGAAAGCACTCTCTCCTCCACCAAGGCAACGGTGGTAGAGAGCAGTAGAGGGAAGTAAGGGGTAGTACTGGAACCAGCTAAGAACCAGGACAAGATAGTGGAAAGATTGTAAGAGTTGAAAGCGGGCAAGTGGAAATGGGACAGACAATGGGTCCAAATAGTTATGGAGAAAGGACAGGCAAAGAATAAGTGGTCGACGGATTCATTGGCTGAGAGACACAGGGAACAATGATTATAAATATAGAGGAAGGAAAGGTTATCCCGGGTGGGCAACTTCCGAAAGAAAGCAAGCCACAAAGTAAAGGAGTAGTGGGACTACTGAATTTGGACCAGACCAACTTAAACCAAGGAACCTCAGGTGAAGGAGGACGCAAGAATTGGTAGGCTGACGCATTGGTATAACATTTAGTGCAGCTGGCAAGCCATTCCAGGCGATTAGGAGAGGAGCTATTGGGGAGATAAGCTGGGGGGGGGGGGGGCAAATATCTGAGCAGGTCCAAGGAAACCGCACTCCAGAGCCAGGTATCATTAAAGATGACGTCGGAAACATGTGCTGTGAGCGGGAGCTCCGATCCATTAATCTCCCTCGGGGTGGACAAAGACTGCAGAATGCCACGCGGGTGCCAAGGGTCCTGCCAAAAAAGAGTAGACATACCATTGCCAATCTTAAATCTAAATTGATGACTCAGCTTGTCCCAGACTGTCAAAATTTTCCTCCAACTTCAAGAACTATTATAGGTAGACTGAACACTCCAAAAATTATGCCTCTTCAATATTATGGTATGAACCCACCTCACCCAGAGATCTTCCTTATCCTCAAACAACATCCAGATCCGTTTTCCTAACAGCACTTGGTTCCAAGTAGTTAAGTGCTTGACTCCTAAACCCCCTTCCTTTTTAGGGCGACAAATATCACTCCACTTCACCCTAGCATGTGAGTTAGTACCTACTTTCCCAGCCCATAAAAAGGTCCTAAGCTTAGCCTCAATATCCTTAAGGATGGAAGAGGGAAGAATTAGGTGAGAGGACCAATAAACATGGAAGGATGAGAGTACTGAGATAACCAATTGAAGACGACCCGCATAGGAGAGGCTCCTATGAGTCCAGCGATTGATCCTATGATCAATTCTATCGAGAAGAGAAGCACAATCTCGTCTAGAGAGGCGACCCGTAAGGAGTGGAACACCTAGATACCTAAAAGGGAGAGATCCTTGCTGAAGGCCTGACACTAGGTTCATTCTATGACTCAAATGATGAATATCAGGGGATAAGTAAAACTAACTCTTTGATTTGTTCATCTCCATACCAGAGAACAAAGAAAAAGTATGCAAGGAGTCAAGTAAAAGCTGAGTTGAAAGCAAATTCCCACGACTAAACAATAAGAGATCATCCGCAAAGAGAAGATGGTTAAGTTTAAGACCCTGACATCGCCAATGATATTTGAACTGGGGAGAGTTGTCTGTAGTAAAGCTTAAGTTCCTAGAAAACACTTCCATGCAGAGAATGAAGAGAAAAGGCGATAAAAGATCCCCTGTCTTAATCCAGATTTTCCTTTGAAAAATTGAGTAGGAGACCCATTGACCAAAATGGAATAAAAAGGGGTTGTGATACATTCCTTAACCCAATCAATGAACCTCGTCGGAAAGCCGACTGCTGCTAAAGTGTTAGGCAGAAAATTCCAATATATAGAGTCATAAGCTTTTTGGGGATCCACTTTGAAAGCACAACGCTTATGGGAATTGGATATATGATAGTTCCTGAAGATTTCTTGAGCTAAGAGAATATTGTCCCCTATTCGACGATTCTTAATAAAAGCACTTTGATTAGGACTAACTATGAGAGGGAGGACTTGACTAAGCCTATTAGCCAAAATTTTAGCAATAACTTTGTAAAGCATATTGCAACAAGAAATTGGTCTAAAGTCTAGGACCGTAGAAGGGTGAGCTGATTTAGGAATAAGGGAAATGAAAGTGGAGTTTAGCTCCTTGAGGAGTTTGCCATGAATGAAATTTTTTTGAATAGCTCTAGTAACCTCATCTCCAATAATAGGCCAAGCCTTTCTATAGAAGCCATCCGGTCCAGGAGCCTTATTAGGATTAAGGGAATGGAAAGCCTCTCGAATCTCTTGAGGTGAAACTTCAGCAATAAGAGCTTGAGAAGGAGTATCTGCAAGGGGTTGAGGGAAAAGTTGAGCTACAAACTCCTGGGAAGGATGGAGAGACTTCTCAGTCCCGAGAGATCCTTTAAAGTAAGCAAGGAATTGAGCTTGAATCTCACTAAGACCCACTACCCTTTGGCCATTCCCTACCTCCATAGAATAAATTGAATTACAGTTTCGGTTGGCAAGAAGAGAATTATGAAATAATTTTGTATTACAATCACCTTCCTTAAGCCATTGAATTCTAGAGGATTGTTTGTAAAACAATTCCTGATCTGCTAGAGATCTATAGAGGTCTCGAATGGCCACTGTCTCCCTTGCCAGTAGAGAAGAGGATCTAAGAGAATCCTTAAGAAGGTCTTGAGTGTGGTTCAAGGAAGTTTGACAAGTCTCGACTCTAGAATTAATATCCCTTATTTGACTCGAATTCATAAGTTTAAGCGTTTGCTTGCCTCTCTTAAGCTTAGTCACAATCCGGTATAAAGGAGTACCTATAACAGGGGAAGACTAAGCTGCCGCGACAACCTGCTGGAAATTAGGTTGATCTGCTAAGAAATTAAGGAATCTAAAAGGGGAAGCACGACGGACCTGATGACCTATCGATTTGACCACTAAAGGGAAATGATCTGAATTGAGAGGGTTGTGGATGGCACAATAAGAGGAAGGGAACCAATTGCACCAGGAAGAATTAATAAGAATATGGTCCAGCTTCCAAGCTGTGAAGGAATGTCCTACCTGTTTATTGGTCCATGTAAACCGTGGGCCACTGGAATTTAGGTCACAAAGGCCATTGCCTCCTACAAACTTCCTAAAGTCATGCTGGCTACTCGAAGTAATCATGTTGGGAGGTTCAGAGTCATAAGGATGGAGGATTGCATTGAAGTCCCCTGCAATCATCCACGGTTGAGAACCAACAGCCTGGGAAATAGTGGAAAGGTCATGCCATAGGTGCTGTCTATAGGTAGGGTTATTAGCTCTATAAACACAAGAGAGAAGAAAGGAGTCAAAGCCAAGTCTAGGTTGAATTTCCACCTGAATGAATTGATCGGAGACATGATGGACAGAACAAAAAAGAGTCTTAGGGTTCCAAGCTATCAAAATTCTAGCATTAGGAGAATGAGTTAGGTTGCTAAAGCTGTCCCAATTTGGAAATAAGGAAGAGCAGACTCTATGCAAAAAAAATCAGAAGATCTAATTCTAGTCTCTATCAAACAAACAAAAGAAGCTAGAGACTGTTTAAGCCATGCTCAAATGGCAAGCTGCTTATTGGGGTGGTTGAGGCTCCTAACATTCCAAAATACTAACTCCATTCCACAGAAACCAGCTATGCCACAACCTATCTACTACTTCTTCTTCCGAGCTTTCCTAAACCTTTGGGCTTTATTATTAGTGGTAATGAAAAATAGTTTACATGTTAAGAAAAAACCTTTACAAGTTAAAGCAAGCACTGTGAATTTGGTATAGTAAGATTGATTCATTCTTCCAAGATAGTAGGTTCACTAAAAGTGAAAATGAACCTACTCTTTATTTGAAGAAGCAAGGTAATGGATTTTTTTTGACAATTTTCCTTCATGTAGATGATATGATTTATATGGATTCCTCAAAAACCTTATGATTTTAAGTCCTATATGTTGAGAAGTTTTAAGATCATAAATTTAGGCATATTGTAATATTTTTTGGGACTTGAGATCATATAAGGTGTTGATAGAATTTTTGTGTCTAAAAAAAATATACTACAGACCTTTTGAAGAGGTTTAATATGGAAAATTATGAAGTGGCAGTCATACCAATAAACATCTATAAGAACCTACAACATGAAGATGTGATCAAGAAAGTTAATGCAATACTATTCAGAAGTTTAGATTTGGTTTAAATTATCTGACACACACTAGACTTGACATTGCTTTGTTTGTTAGTGTTGTGTCTAAATTTATGCATAGCCTTACAAAACAACACTTTGGAGCAACAAAAAGAATTTTTTGTTATGTTAAACCTTTTGAAGAGGTCTAATATGGAAAAATATGAAGTGGCAGCCATATCAATAAACATCTATAAAAACCTGCAACATGAAGATGGGATCAAGAAAGTTAATCCAATAGTATTCAAAAGTTTACATTTTGGTTTAAACTATCTGACACACACTAGACCTAACATTGCTTTCTTTGTTAGTGTTGTTTCTAGATTTATTCATAATCTTACAAAACAACACTTTGGAGCAACAAAAAGGATTCTTTGTTATGTTACATGGATTGTGAATTTTGGTATTTAGTATTACAAAGTATTGAATTTTATATTAATTGGTTTCAGTAACAGTAACTGGGCATGTTATTTAAATGATCGAAAAAGTACTCATTTTTTTAAAACTTTAGTTCTAAAGCAGTGACGTGGATTTTAAAAAAGTAAGAAACGATAACTATCATCATCCAAAGTAGAGAATGCAATAGTAGCTTTTGCAGTACAAAAAGGTTTATGACTCGGAAAAAGTTCTTGTATATTTTAGTCTTTAGCAGAATGAATCCACTGTATATGATGATTGATCCATAACTGTGATGGCATAGAATCTTGATTTTTATAGAAGAACTAAGCATATCGATATGCATAATCATTTCAATCGAAAACTAGTAGCTAATGGAAAAATAATATTGAAATTCCTGTGCACTACGAAGCAAACATCAGTTATTTTCATAAAATCTCTTTCCTAAGCCAAGCATTAATTTTTCATAAAATCTCTGGTGTTTTTCTACACTCGAAATTCGGTAGGACCGACCCTATATATATATATATATATAACCTGTAAAAGAGAAAAGAGACTTTGTTAATCTTACATTTAATGTCATTAATTGATAAGGACAAAAAGCTAGAAAAGAAGATGATTGTAAGGTTTTAAAAATGTTTAGAAACAATTTTTCAAGCCAATTTTTTTCTCCTAAGCTCCATCATCTTCTTCCTCTCTACTTTTATAGAACAAAGGTAAGAGCTAGTACTCTTGTCTTTGTTCTAGCCATTTCCAGATCAAAGAGTTTGATTTTGTTAGATTCTCTGATCTCTGCGTAGATACTGTTAGAGACAGTTTCCTTTAGTCATTATGGTTTGAGAATTATAGTATTTCCTTGTATAGGCACATAGAATCTGGACTTCAGGAAAATCTCGGAACATTTTTTTTTGTTTTCCATACTGCGTATATATGATACATGCACCGAAATTTTCCTACAATAGTAGCTTTTGCAGTACAAAAAGCTTTAAACTCAGAAAAAATTCCTGTATATTTTATTCCTTAGCATAATGAATCCACTGAATATGATGATTTATCCATAACTGTGATGGCAAAGAAAACTGATTTTTATAGAAGAACTGAGCATATCGATATGCATAATCAGTTCAATAGAAAACTAGTAGCTAATGGCAAAATAATGTTGAAATTCTTGTGGCACAACTGAACAAACATCAATTATTTTCACAAAATCTCTTTCCTAGGCCAAACATTAGTTTTTCAGGTCACAATTGGGTGTATGTAATTTTGACTCAAGGGGGAGTGTAAAAAGTAATTTTGGAGCATATGATTTTTATGTTTTTATCAGTTAGTATGTTAATGGCATCAAATCAGAGGTTATGTTCCTATTCTATAGTATTTTTTGTTACTCTTTTGGAACTATCTAAGGCCTTATACTGGATGTTTTATGAGTGCAGTAAATAGCAATTAAAAATTGTGTAATTATTAATATTTTATTTTATTCATTCCGTCCCTAATATGCTCTACTATAAGTGACTCGAGGCAAGAAAGCTATCACTATGCTCCAACTTTGTTCATTAGGTGGATTTTATTCTTAAAACTTTACCTTTTGGGTTCTCCTAGAAACATTTTGAAAAAAGGAATAATGTAAACAAATATCTTTTGGAAGATTCTGGGTAAATATAGTTTGACACACAATCATATGTTAGATATATTCTTCTTTGTAATATAAAGAATTAGAGATGAAAGACACAAATTAGAGTACATGCATTTTAGAGTGATAGAGATTTTTCAAGGAAGAAAATAGTTTGAGATATGAGCGTGTTGGAGCCCATATATATCCACATAAAGAAGTTGTAAGATAAACAACTTAAAATACGGGTGTGTTAGAACCCACATCCATGTGTTTAGAGAAGTAGTGGGACATGTCACAATCTATGTTTTTGATGGATTCCAAATCTTGGAAGGATTCTGAAACTTTTAATAATCATATTTAAATTAGGTTGAATTTTGGTAAGGAGCAACTTACATAAGATTGTACAGTTAGAGTGTATATTTAGTATATAGAGTACAGAATATTTGATGGCCATATTCAAGTTGGATAAGGAGATCATTTTGCAGAGAATATCATTATTGTGCCATTGGAGTACAATTAACAGATACTAAATAATAGTGAAAGCTTTCAAGTTGAAGTGCTATATATGAAGGGAAACTAAAATTGTGGGAGGAAGTAGAGTAAGGATGACATTTATATGGAGTTCTAGATCAAATTCTAAAAGTAAAAAAAGAGTTCGATACTACAAATTTGAACAAAATAAACATATCAGGAGAGACTATCTAAACAATAAAAGACAAAATGATAGAAGAAAGTTATATATTTCATCAAAGTCTACTAATACAATATAAAACAAGAACTCGAATTTCAACAATGGAGATATACTTTACATTTCAACCAATCAATTTCATTATTTATGAATACT
>JANZLC010000005.1:17440394-17451120 GCA_026413385.1 Erythroxylum gracilipes | reverse complement strand
ATATCACATATTATTTGCATTCATTTATCCATTCATCACATGAACTAATAAGCCACTTTTGATTGTCCATCCTAGAAACATGAATAAAATTACAAGGCTTTTAGGCCCAAAAATTTCTTCTTGGACTTGGATCTTCCACTTCGAACTCTTTGCTCACATGACCCGGCCCATTCGGTAAAAAGTGTGTAATGGCTTTTCTTTTACAACAAAGTTTTGATTTTTATAAAAATGAATTTGTCACTTTGAAAACAAAAATTCCAGCACTAGTTTTTCATCAAAACTGAAACTTGTCCATATGAAACAAAAAAAACCAGCACTTGGTTTTAAACAAAACCAAAACTTGTTGTGTTATAAAACCGAAAATTTGTTATCACAAAATTCCAGCTCTTTGGTTTTCTAACAACCAATTCCAATACGTTTTAATCAAAATCGAAACTTTACCTCTTCATTTCTTCAATCCATGGCTTCTTCATCTTCGTCATTACATGATTTTGAACTTTACATAATCAAAGAAAACATAAAAATGAAACCAAGGAGGAAACATGACGATGATAGCCACCCTCCTTGTTACAAACCAAATAAAGAAAACTTACAAGGTAACTTTAGAATCTATGGACAACCAAAAGAGCAAAATATACACCATATATATTTCTATCACATAAAAATATGCAGTATACAAAAAATTTGCCAACCCACGCATAACATATAGGAACTGAATCATGCATAAGAAAATTGTCTCTGATACCAATTATTGGATCGAAAAATTAAGCATGCAAGATTTGGATAAAACGGTAGATTTCAAAACTTTTTTAGAAATCAAATTCCAGCGGAAGCAATATAACCACATCAACATGTCAAGCCATACATGATATGGTATAAGGAAAATAATTTACATAAGAACAAGGTAGTAGCAATTTACCGACTCCTTCGCTACAGCTTTAACTCCTCGCTGTGCTATCCTATCCTCGGCAATGTATCCTCTCCTAGGTAATGTATCCTCTTCTCTTTGTTGTATCCTCGACCAATCCGATCTACCACTTTTTCTCCTTGGACAACTTGGTTAATAAGATCCTTTAGTGGGAAAGGAGAAGAAAACTTGAAGAGATTTTTCCTTAGAAGAAAGAAGCCAAAGATGAGACACCTCTCCTGCAATTTTCAGCTATACCATGCAAGATAGGAGAGAGAGAGAGTAAAAAATGCAAGAACACTTCTTACTCCCTTTGTCAATTTCGGTTATCATCAAAGAAAGAAGTGATGTGCATCCAATGCATCATTTCATTCTTTAATCAATCATAAAGAAGCCAATAAATGAGACTCTTCTCATTTGTTTAAGATGGCTATAAGACCAATAACCTAAATGTGTGACTTCTCATTTTTGGTTTTTGTGATGAAAGAAGGAAGATGGTCCATTAAATGCACCACTTTCTTCTTTAATCCAATGAATGCTAAAAGGTTACATGCTATCATTGAAAGACAACCATTAAACCATTTAATGATATGATTATTACTCCATTTAATGATGATCAAGCATGTGAAAAACCATCTTAAATATAGCAAACCAATGCTAAATGTGCAGCTGCACATTTAGCCCATTAAAATTGAAATTCCACGTCCATTTATCTTTAATAACTTTGATTTAATTTAATTAATCTAATTCATCAAATTAAACCAAAGTTTAGCCCATTTCTATACGTTTAAATGTTGGGCTTTCTTTAATTAATTGTTAATTAGAAGCCCATATAAATGATATGGTTTTAAATGGTTTAATGGCTGCACATTTAGCCCATTAAAACTGAAATTCCACCTCCATTTATCTTTAATAACTTTGATTTAATTTAATTAATCTAATTGATCAAATTAAACCAAAGTTTAGCCCATTTCTATACGTTTATATGGGCTTCTAATTAACAATTAATTAAAGCAAGCCCAACATTTAATCATAGGCTTTAAAACATCTATTTGTATTTCTTACTTTGCTTGATAACCTTCCTAGAAGCCAAATGGAGAATCTAATTGGACTTATATAATTTAAGCTCCAATAAGCCTGGAATTAATTTAATCTCATTAGAATTAATTCTAACTTATTAACTAAGTGTCATTCCACTTAAGACAATTAGTTAAACTCTTGAATTACTAAATATTATAAGAACACATGTTTCAAATAAGATGTCTAACTGCAAACTCTAATATCAACCATATTATAGCCATCCGCACAATAAAGGATAAAATTACTGTTTTGCCCTTATGTTGGTTTTTCTTCTAAATCTCCCATTTTACTCTATATGGTGATTAACACACAAGATCTCATCTTGGTGTTAAGACTTGATGGGTAGCTAGTTCATCAAACTACTAGCGCCAGTTTAATCACCAATCTCTATAAAAAATTTAGAAGTGATGATATTAATATAAACTCTTTATTTGAGTGAATGTTTCCTGATGCATGTTTCAATTAATAATTCCAACATGTAGACACTGGATTGATACTTTATAAAAATCCATTCCAATCATATCAAGAATTATAATGAAACACATATGAGTTCACCACTCATCAAGATTGTGCTCCATAATAAACGAATGCTCAAGTTATATGTTTTAAGATTAAAGTAACGACCCATTTTATTCTTTAAAATATACTTGATTTTAGATTCATTTAATAGTGCCATAATCGATAGTCAACTACTATCATGATATGAAACTCTTTTACTTACTGATTTTAGATTCATTCCCTTGAAGTAAACTCTTTTACTTACATGGAGATAAGTCGCAATACTACAGTCTAAACCATAATCAAGCAACCAACTTGATTATTCAACTGTGAATCAATTATTTTAAATTCTTATAACATACATGTTTCCCATATATATTACTAATCTCGGTATCTTACGACTAGATATATAATGCTTATAAAAACCAAACTCTTTTGTTTTATTAATAATAAATATTTTCATTACAAAAGTAACTGGAAGGAAATTAAGTTATAAGTAAATACACTTATTTTCCAGGGCACTATATTTACATAACTCCGACAAATATCTCTCTCAAAACTATTAATAAATAATCCATAAGTTTATTAACGAAAATCTTTCTAGTTAAAACCCCTAGGATTGTATTATAGATTTATGAATTCCATTATTAGGTTTGACCCTAATCGAGAAGATTTATATCGACCTATTTATAGGTTTACATGTAATTCCTTCCAATTATGGTAGATCTATTCATACAAGAGGATTTCTCAATCTCAATCATATGAAATCAAATCAAGCACTAATATTTCGGATATATTAGAACAAGAATAAAATGCATAATTGAATCACAATAAATCAATCAGTATAATTGCATTAGATAAAATATTAAAATATATTATTATCACAAACTAAGGTTATCACACCTAGACACTAAACACGTTTATTTATTACTCATTAAAACCGAAATCAAAGATAAACATGAAGAAAAACTAATAGAAAACAAATAAATCATAATCCTAAATCTTCCTTTCCGTTCTATTGAATGTTCTTGAATTATGAATTTGATGTTGTTATCTAAGAGATCTCTTGACGTATTCTTTGTGTTTTCTCATCCCTTGATCAAAATCATCGCCTCTGAATGTTAAACTGCTTAATAATTTGGCTCTCTTTCTTTTGCCTTTGCTAATATCATTTTATAGTAAAAATTAGGGTTTCTAGAACATACACAATCACCAATGCAGGGCTCCAATAACACTTAAAATCATGGCTTTACACATTCACAAAAACTTACATGGGCACATACACGACTATTTAAGTGGAAGTTGCTTCAAATCTTCATTTTATGTCATGATTTCATCTTAATTCTTCTCCTTTTAGTCCGAGAAGGTAATATCACATACAAATGCACTTAGAGTAAAATTAAGCACCAAATATATAACAAAACTATAAAATATCAAGCAAAATTAATTAAATATGGGTGTTTAATTATATTCAAATAAGAATTTATCAATATGCTTTATTTCAAAAAGAAAATCTCTAAAACTAATATTTTTTAGGTTAGTTGATACCTCTTAGATTCTAAGATAGGATAGATATTAGGAAAGATCTAGATTCTAGCTTCCAAAGCCCTTGGATTTACTTTTCCTCCTAGATCTTCTCTTATTATTTATCTTGAATCCCCCTATTACTGAGGATTAAACTTCCTAAATTTGATGGATATTTTTTTAAAAAATGTGATTCTTTTATAGCATTAAGTGGCAAATAGACCTTAGCATTTGCATCATATGAATCCTTCTAAGAGTATTAATATCTTAGGTTATGATCATTGCAAGGGAATTCACATCAGTATCTTCTTCATTTGATTTTTTTTCTGATAATAGGTCCTTTAACATTGACAACTACTTTAATATTAGAAGAGGAATTGAGTTTATCCTTTCTATTCTTGCTTTCAGCTCTTAGTTTTGGTTCCTCAGGACATTCTAACCCCATTGATTCATAATAGTAACCTTTTTGGAAGTTCTTACCTATAGGTTTTCATTTTTTTCCTTACTGAGTTAAAGAGGGTCTCCACTCATATAAGAACTAACTGAATCCTCAACTTGAGAGTCATTTTTTCCCAACCTTATCAGTGGTATCACTTCAGGTGAGTCTTGTTTCATATTCACAACAACATAAAGTCTACCATTACCAAACTTTTGCTATAAGTAGTAGTCTCATCCATACAGATAGCCCTACCTATCAAACTTGCTAAGTAGCTTAATCTCTTGGTGGACCAGTATTCTAAGGGAACATCATGAATGTTTATTCATAAAGGGACCTAACACTACTTGAAACTTTCCATTTTCAGACTTGGTTTCCAATGTTAGAGGAATATAGTTATGCTATTGAAATGTCAGGAGCTTGCCTTTTGTAAGTTTTTGAGCACTATTGTCTAAGTGGAAAGTGAAGAACATGTTTTCTTCACTTAAGAGGACCTCTTTTGGACTCATTTATTTCTAATGTTTCAAATCCCAGAAGTTAATTAAAGGAAAAATAGGTTTTTTAAAAGAAAAAGTCTACTAATGTTAAGTACCAACTACTTGCATCTTCTTTTAAGATCTCTAATGGGGGAGAAACAATAAGAAAGCCGTCAGATTCGGAGGGAAGGCACTAGTGAAAATGTTATCTTGCTACTTACTTCTAGTTGTTCATAGTGTTCAAGCAAGAATTAGGAAGAATAAGTTAGGAAAGAGACAGTGGAACCTAAAGAGGGTGAATCAAGAGCTTAGAGAGGGTAGGTAAAGGTATGGAAGAGCAAGGAGGGTTCAAAGTGGAGTCGAGCTAAGCATCATAAATATAAATAGGAGTCGGTAGCATAAATGAAGGAGGAAGAGGGGAAGATGAATGTGAGGTAAGAAGTGATGGTTT
This sequence comes from Erythroxylum gracilipes, assembly GCA_026413385.1. Lineage (NCBI taxonomy): Eukaryota > Viridiplantae > Streptophyta > Magnoliopsida > Malpighiales > Erythroxylaceae > Erythroxylum > Erythroxylum gracilipes. The sequence goes on along the minus strand of JANZLC010000005.1, from coordinate 17,445,748 downwards.
GGTTAAAGGAGGATGAGAGGATGGGGAGCCAAGGGTAAGGAGAGGAAAATTGCCAAGATGTAGTTTATCCGGCTAGTCTACTTTTAAGTTGGAAGAGGGCATGGTACCAAAAGAAAAAGTAGACAAGTTATAACAAGAGTTGTTTTAAAAATTGTTTGAACAATAATAAAGAATAGAAGGCAAAAAAAGTAAATATGATATAAAAGCCCCATACTAGGCCTTAATCTAGAAGGAAATCATAGGGAACTCGAGATAATCTACAAAAGGAACTGGGTAATAAGAATAAAATAGGAGGATAGAAAGTAGAAAGAGAAGGAGGAGTATGAGAGCAACGAGAATATTATACAAGCATAAAGGAGTAAAGAAGGAAAGGAAACATAAAAAAAGGCGTAGAATGACTAAAGGTGAGGGATTAAACAAACCTAAAAAAAGAGAACAATGATGAAGCTAAAGAAAAATGCAAAAGATCCATATAAAATTAGCCGGAGAAAACGAGATCAGAGGATTGAGCTTCGTACTTATTATTGTGGTAAGTCAAAATTAGCTTATATTCTACATTTGGGACAAAATTTAATACCATAATAATGAGAATTGCTTAATAAAAAAAATTAGATTTCATTCTGATACCTTCTATTTTAAAAAATAAATTATTCTATATTTTAATTTAAAAAATTATTTTAAAAAATTTGACGAGAGCTGGCCCATGGATCAACCCATTGTCATCCCTAATTAATTTCGTTTATAAATTTGTTAAATTTTGTGATTTTATTATTTTGAATTATTTGAATCCTCTTTTTGGTAAATAATACAATTATTCATGATAATTTTGAAAATTTAGAAGAATTGATATTTTGATATTTTGAATTTAAATACATTTTCATGATAAATATAATTTAGGTTTAATCATGAGTTTTAATGTTATTAATTAAGGTTAAAAGAAGTTAGGAAACAAAAATTTTCAATTATAAGGAATTTGCAAAATCAATGAAAGGAAAAATCTATTATAGCTTTGATTCTTAATTGTTGAAAATTGAACTTAGCCTCTGTTTGGTTAGGCTTATAGAGTTTTTGTTAGTAGAGCTTTTCTGAGAAAAACTTTTCTAAGAAGCCAGTTAACTGTTTGGCTGTCATTTAAAAAAGAACTTTTTTGAAAGAGCTTCGTATAGTAGACTATTTGATAACATAAAAATAAAAAATATTTTTAATTTTAACTATATTTTATATTGTAATAAAAATTATTTATACATATAAATATTATTTAAAGTATATTAAACAATATGCAAATCACAATATATTAATTATTGTATAATTTTAAACCATATGAAGCATAAATGAAAATATATCTAACCAAATCTTTTATATAGATTATAACATAAGTAAACTAATATCGCAAATAAATATTAAAACATATAAAAAAGTCAAATAATATTATATAAATCCTAAAATAAATATCCAAGTTGAGTAAATAGTTAAAATACATAATAAACGGGAAGATGAATTTGTGGATATTGTGAGAATTATGTGTAAAATATAAGGACAAAAGGGACTAAAAAAAGGCTCATTAATTAATATGAAAATCTACTTGAAAAAGCAATTTTCTGAGAAGCATTAAATTTGAGTTTCTTAAAAAGTTATATTTTGACTGCTAAAAAAATTATATATATTAAAAAAGTACTTTTTTATTTTACATCTAAATGCTTATTTTTCTTTAAAAAAATTTGGTGACAGAGAAATTATTTATTAAGTCCTAAAGCTCATTTAAAGAGACACTTAGTGCATGTTTGGTTCGGCTTTTGAAAGTCTCAAAAGTACTTTTTTCACCGCAAAGGCTATTTTAAAGAAAAATTAAGTGTTTGGCTGAAAATTTCAAAAGTACTTTTATAGTAGAAATAGCTTTTTTAAAAGCCCAAATACAGCTTTTTCGGGTAGACCAATTTGCGTCACATACGTATAGAACGTCTCTTCCGTTTCTTTAGCTTTCGTCTGTACACTCAACTCATCTTCTCAATCACTCACGACTCAACCATGCTCAGTAAATCTTCTGATGAAATTTCGCACTAAATGACTCAACCATGCTCAGTAAATCTTCCGATGAAAGTGAAGAGAGAACTGGGTGTTTTCTTCTGCCACTTTCCAATCCAAAGATCGTAGCTTATGAGGGAAGTGGTCCTATCTTTAACGTCTTTTTGTTTCGCATTTCCTCCACATGCTAAGTCATTTATTTTCATGGTATGAGTCTCCCTCCTCTGTTTCTTGCTCTGCTTTAGTGAAATGGAGTCCGAGAGCAGAAATCATGTTGTATTACCCAGAATTTTGACTTCGGATACTACGAATTGTCGGTTTGATTGCAGCCCATCTTGGAACATTGATGGTTCCTGTTATGGTTCTTGTTTTAAAATCTGTCCTACTGTATGTAAGATCCTTGTAGTTCAGGGGAATTTGTTTATTGAACCTCCATCGCCGCCTCCGCCGTAGTTGTATGACTATCATGGGTTATATGCTTGGTGCTGCTCATCTCTTTTGCATCTTATGCACAGTTTTTAAAATCTATTATTCTAGGCGGAGGAATTCGAGAAGAATGGAAAGCACACGCATGATTTTTGGTACATAGAATAGCTTTCCTGATGGTAATCAAGGTGATGTGGTTGATCACCCAATTTGGTATATCAACACCGTAGGTTTGCAACAGTTTGTGATTGAATCAATTGCAGTGTTTAAGTATAATAAAGACGAAGGGCTAATAAAAGGTACGGATTGCTTTGTTTGCTTGAACGAGTTTGAAGAAGATGAAAGTCTTCGGCTTTTACCCAAGTGTCATCATGCTTTTCACTTGCCTTGTATTGACACTTGGTTAAGATCCCACAAGAACTGCCCTTTATGTCGTGCCCCTATATTGTGCGAGAATTTTGATGGTCAGGCTGTTTCTTTGGTGCCTATGGGAGCTGATTTAAGTTCTACTGAAGAATCCCAGATTGAGACTTCTGTGAATCATGGTGGATTAATCAGTAATCGAGCAGTGGAAGATGGGACTAGTGAAGTGAGACGCGGAGATGATAATGGTGTTGCTTTGCCACATGTGGATGAATCAGTTGTCGAAAAATTAAAGATGGGTTCTTCTCACAATGTTTTGACGAGTCATTCTTGGATGTTAAGTGATTTTGTTGGCAGTAGAGAGGCAGCAAAGCCAGAAATGCAACCTTTGAGGAGGTCTATGTTGTTGGATTCCTCTTCTGCTTCCGCAGTTTATAGATTTGTGGCTAACATAGTTCCTGCTAAACAAGCAAACTTGGATACTCAGGTGGAACACCTAAAGAATTTGAAGTCAAAGAGAGTTTCTAAGGGAGGAAGTAGTGGTAGTTCAAGCTTTCGCAAGCTGATCAAAAGTTCTTTGATCGGGATTTCATTGCAGAAGGGACCTCTGTCAATGAAAAGGTCTTCTTCATCTAGTGGGAAATCCTCGCCGTCAAGATATAACAGAAGTCGGGATTCGTTCCTTCCTTTATGAGTGTGAACCTTCTGTTTTCACTGGCATCTGAAGTTTGAGGTAAACCAATAATTGCAGAATGGGAACAGCTTAAATTCCAACATTTTGAGTAGCAGCAAGTAGATACAAAGTCTTCAGCTTTATTCGATTCTGAATTCCACTCTTACAATAGGAACATTTCTCGTAGATAGAAGTGTTCAATGTCTGATACATTGTTATTATAAATTGTAACACACACATGCACACTAGTTTCTTCAGAATGTTAAGAAACACATACGCTCAAATTGCTGCAGCTTATGTGTACTTATCTGCCGCAACAGCTTGAGTGAATTACCACCTACAAATCCTATTACAAATCTGAACATAACTTTCTATCTTATAACTTTCTATCTCCCTGATCTCTGTTCCTTGCGTTTTTGAAAGATATGTTCTATACAATTAAATTTACTAGATTGGAATGCTAATTTCACTTACATTACTTGAGAGAAATGGAAGTTTGATCTACTTCTTAATCCTTTCGCTGCCAGATTTGTAAGTGAAACTTGAGTGCATAACCAAGTACGAATTCTTGAGAAGCTGTCTGGGGAACTTGACAGATCCCGAGATAAATAACCAGGTGAACTCCAGTTAATCTTCCATATCTAGTTCTTCAAGGGCATGGTGCACTAAGTTATGATTTTTATCAGTAAATTTTGGTTTGTCGGTAAACTCAAACGTTTCTTGCTCCGTTTGATCATGCTCTTGAGGTTACTTTTGTGCCCTTGTAGCTTGAAATGCTAATAATCACTCCATTTATTAAACCAAAACATGTACCAGTGGTACGGCTTGAATCAGATTCTCAATAAGTAGATTTCCAGGCAAGAAGGGGGTGGCCTAACTGGTGTGAAGAGACCTGTTCCTTGACATGTTGTACAATATAAAGTCGGGATTTGTCTTTTAACACCATTTCGCTTGAAAAAAGGGCCTAAAGTTATCTTGCGGGTGGCTATCCTGAACTTGGCGGTGTTTTGACCATTGTGCCGGTCTTTCAGTTGGTGTCTTCGTTCACCAATAAAAAGAGTGTCTCTGAGCTGTCAGTATTGGTATGGTCTCCACCGAAATCACTCCTGTAACAACCTAGAATTCGACAGGTTAACAATCAAAGTTCAAAAGAACTTAATTTGAAAGAAATGGATCTTTGAGTGGTACCATAAGGATGATGCTTTTAAGAAATGTAGAAGCAATCCAATCGAGTCTCATCCCATTACCTGAGATGTCATGAAAGTCGGTTGGATAAAGATTCTAGTTGTGTCCCAAAAGTCAGCTCTTACTAGATTATTACAACGAATTCATTGGATTGTTATACATAATGGGACTATTCTGATATTAGAACCCGAATTTGATGATGAAAAAAGCTTATGTTCACCTAGACACTTTAGATCTAAATGAGTGTAAAAGCTTTCAACTTAACAATTTATGACCATATTCATGCTTACTGAACTAGGGATGAGGAAATTTAAAATTTTTATGGGGAAGTTTTCAAAAACTGGTAATGGGTTCCTTGATACAAGAGCCAATTAGCAGTTACTAGATCAAAAGTCTTATAAATAATTTTATTATAAAATAAAATATAGTTAATTAATAAAAGTGTTTTTATTTTTATGTTGCCAAACAGTCTACTGTATGAAGCTCTTTTTAAAAAGCTGTTTTTTTAATTGACAGCCAAACAGTCAACTGACTTTTTAGAAAAGCTCTTCTCAGAAAAGCTCTACTGACAAAAACTCGACGGACAAAAGTTCATCTATACAGGCACGAATTCTTCTTCTTCTTCTTCTTCTTCTTCTTCTTCTTCTTCTTCTTCTTCTTCTTCTTCTTCTTCTTCTTCTTCTTC
>JANZLC010000005.1:17408453-17433023 GCA_026413385.1 Erythroxylum gracilipes | reverse complement strand
GGTTTGAGAATGTTGAATGGAGGTATAAAAAAGTTAGAAAAGTTGATCGAAATCGGTAAGGTTAAAGGGGATCTTCACAACATTGGTTACAAAGGAGAGTGCTCCAAGGTGAATTATGAGCAAATTGATATACCTAGATTTGTCTAAAAAGAAACATCGAGGAAGAATCGAAGATTTGTTCCCACATGTCATTTTTGCAGAGTTATTGGACATATAAGGCCAAAATGCTACAAATTACTGCAGATGTTGTTTTAAAGAAGCCAAAACTGAAGGACCTTATATCCCTCATATAAATTTCAGAACCAACCTTTAATACTGAAATCCACTTGGGTTATAAAGGGTCAAGGATAGGCACAAAGACGTAGTGAAGGAAAAATAAGGAATTGTTCAAATTCACAGTTAGTTACTACTTTTGAAGAAAATGTTTAGACTGAGGATAAGTCAGTTACTTTAGATGAAGAAATCAGCCAGACAGTTGATGACCGAGATAATGCGACAAGGAATAAGCCCAGGTTTGAATTTCCTCGAGGGGCATAAGGACTGTGTGCTTTACATTTTTGAAGTATAGTTTGACGTTATTCATAAAAACAAAACATAAGACAAAAGAAAATAAAAAAAGGTTCGAAGGAGTTATCATTTAGGCTTTCTGAGTTTTTTATTTATAGGTTTTCTAAGGTTCAGTTGATTGATGTGTACATAAGGCTACGCTTGATGATGGGGTTTTTGAACTTAATGAGTAGTATGCGGATGGCTTTGATGTGAGTAATGATACTTTGGCGAGTATTTTGACTGGTGGTAAATTGTCATTTCGACATACTTATGATTCTTCCGCTGTACTGATTGCTGATTTTTGTGCTTCTTTATTCGCTGAGATTGATCGCATTAAAGGTATTCTTGTTTTGACATTGTTTTGTCCCAAGGGGGAGATATCATATTGTTCTTGGTGAATGTTTCATTCAAGGGAAGATCTCAAGGTATCTTCGTGACTATTAGTCTTACTTTTTGTCATTTTTTGTCCCAAGGGGGAGAAATTTGGATGATTGGATATTTGATGGATGTTCATTATTATTTCTATGGATGTTTCTTGAACTTTAGGAATTTGATGGATGTTCTTTAGAACTTGACCTTGGATTGAGGGGGAGAATTGTAACTTTAATACATTTATATATTCGTTTATGTGATTTAAGAGAAGTTTCTGTTTGTGACAAAAATGCCAAAAAAAGGGAGATTGTTAGGATATTTACTATGTGCTATTATTTTTAATTATTGGATATTAAGATAATAACAAAAATATGAATCAAAAAGTCTTACTTGAATTGGATTCTTAGATAGAGTTGTTGTACAAATAGAACTCTATCTTGGATGAAGATTTATGTGGATTATGTTTTTTGTGAAGATTGTGTGAGTATAGAAGTGTAGTGGACGTGTGTGTGAAGACCTCTCTATGTAGTGGGAAACAATTGTTTATTGTATCTTTGGTGAATTAGGTAGTGGATGGTGGATGATGTAATCCATAGTGTGTGGTCCATACGTGTGTTGAAAAAAACATCTCCAGGTGTTATTTCCGTATGTGGGCAGCTAGGTTTACTGGTTAATTGATTGTAAGCGTGTGAAGTTTTTGTAAGTGAGTTGATAGTTCTTTATGGGCATGACATCTTGAATTGCTCACGGCTTGGTGTTGAGTCTTCACTACATGGCTCATGATTAAGTCGATTTGTCCATTGTGTGCGTCTTCTACTCAAGGCGGATTTTCTTGATTAGTTGTGTGTGATGTCTTCCTCTACTGCCGTGAGTTGATGTTGGAGTTTGCAAAAATCAGTTCATAGTTTGTTGCGACAACTTTTAGATTTATTTCAATGGAGCTGAACCTTTCAAGAAGTTATTTTTTTATCTTAAGAGTTTTGTGGTCTTGTTCTTAGTTAGTCAATCACTTGAGTTATTTATTTATTGTTCTTTCGTTAAAAAGAGTGTTGAAAAAATCTTCTGTTGAGGTTAACACGATTCGGTCATGTTATTGGGTTTGAAATTCTTTCACGAGTAGTGAGGGCGAAGGATAGTGTCAAGGGTTAAGTAGTGTCAGCTCAGTAAAGCCTTATATAAAACTATTGTCGTTAGTGAAAGAATTAAGTAAGGTGAGGGCCCCGTAGACGTAGGTAAGGTATGCCTAATTGCGTTATCAAATTTCGGTGTTGATCTGTTTAATTTTGTATTTATTTTCTGGTTTCGTTTGTGCTAAAACATTTACAATTGTTGATACAGTTACTTTATATCTAGTAACCGACAAATACAATTACAAGTAACTGTGGTAGAACCTTACAAGTAACTGCAGTAGAACCTTATAAGTAACTATGGTCAAATCAAAGTTTTTGTGAAACTACTACACCCCTTCTATTTTCGTCAGTTATATTTCTATCTCAAATGTTTTCTATTTTTGTTCTTAGATAGTTAATCACTTGAGTTATTTATTTATTGTCTTTTCGTTAAAGGAGTGTTGAAAAATCCTCTGTTGAGGTTAACACAAGTCGTTCGTATTATTAGGTGTGAAAATCTTTCACAGGTAGTGAGGATGAGGCATAGTGTCAAAAGTTGAGTGGTGTCGGCTCAGTAAAGCCTTGTGTAAATCTATTATAATTTCATGAAAGTGATTAAGATGGGTAAGGGCCCCGCAGACGTAGGTAAGGTATGTTGATCTGTGTTACCAAATTTTGTATTTAATTTTCTATTTTCGTTTGGTATAGAAAAATTAGTAATTGCTGATACAGTTACTTTATATCTAGTAACCAACAAATACAGTTACAAGTAACTGCGGCAGAACCTTATATGTAACTACAGTCAAATGGAAGTTTTTACGAAACTACACCTGTTTTCAATTGGTATTAGAGTGGGTCACTAAATTAGAACTTGGTAACAAGTTGGTGTAGATCTGAGTTTCGCGAACATGACTACAAGACAGGGTGCATCAATCACCAGACCACCACTGTTGGATGGCTTTAACTATCCTATATGGAAATCATGGATGAGAGTCTTCATCCAGGCTTAAGGTACAAAAGCTTAGCATTTAGTAGTATATGGGTGTACGCATCCGATGACTATTAACAATAAGGGTGAGGCAGTTTTAAAAGATCCATTTGAATGGACAAGAGCCGAAGAAGAGAGGGCACTTAGAAACTCACAAGCAGTGCACGTAATTTTTAGTGCTGTTGATGAAGGACATTTCTCAATGATATCGACTTGTGAGTCGGCTAAAGAAGCTTGAGATACTTTGTAGACTATTTATGATGGGTTCAAATCTGTGATTGCGTCAAAACTTAAAATGTTAGCTATAAGGTGTAAAGAACTAAAGATGAAAGAAAATGAGACTATTGGGGATTTTTATGAAAGATTGCGTGATATAGCGAATCAGGCACATCAACTCGGGAAGAAATATTCTAACTTGAAACTGGTTAACAAGACATTGAGATCATTGCCTCCGAGGTTCATACCAAAAGTTGCGGCCATCAAAGAAGTCCATGATATCACTGATCTGTCATTCGAAAAGGTAATTGGTGTTGAGGGGAAAACAACAAAAGAGCAAAGAATTGGCACTACAAGCTGAAACTGGAAAAGACATAAATGATGTAGAAGATGAATCTAATGAGAATGAGGATATGAAATTATTGACAAGAAATTTCAGCAAGTGGTTAAAGAAAGTGAAGAAGGATAGATCCGATTTTAGGCAAAATTGTGGGAGTTCATCAAATAGTAATTTCAAACAACAAGCCAGAACTAAGAAGGTGAAAGAAAGATGAGGAGAATTAAACGACATGAGTGTTAGGGCTTCGTACATGTGCAAGCAGAATGTGCTGATACCTTGAAGAAGAGAAAAAGGGAAATCTTTTACTAGCACATGGAGTGAGAATGAATCCGAAAGTGAATATGGTAGTGAAGAAGAAATTATAAAAGGTGCTGCGTTAATTGCTTTGTATAACAAAAATCTAGTTGCATGCCTAACAATAACTAAGAAGGAAGTAACTGAAGATGAAAAAGGGGGCAACTCAGAAAATTTTGAGAAAAATGGAGACAGATTAGGTCAAGTTTCAATATCAGATTATGACAGTGATGAAAGTGATTCAGATGATAAAAGAAAGAATATTTACGAGGCTTACGAAGTGATGTATGGGTGAAAATATGTAGGAAAAAATGAAAGGTTGAAGGAAGAAAACTTCTCTATGAAGAACAATATCCAAGATTTAGAGAAGAAATTGATGGTAGCTTTAGACAAGCTCGGTGAAGCCAAATTGAAGTTAGCAAGTACAAAAAAGGGTTTGAGAATGCTGAATGGAGGCACAAAAAAGTTAGAAAAGTTGATCGAAATCGGTAAGGTTAAAGGGGATCTTCAAGGCATTGGTTACAAAGGTGAGTGCTCCAAGGTTAATGATGTGAAAATTGATATACCCAGATCTATCCAAGAAGAAACATCGAGGAGGAATCAAAGATTTATTCTCATATGTCATTTTTGCGGAGTTATCAGTCACATAAGTCCAAAATGCTACAAGTTACGACAGATGTTGTTTCAAAGAACCCAAAATTGAAGGACCCTATATCCCTCACATGAATTTCAGAATCAACCCATTTTACTGAAGCACTCTTAGGTTAGAAAGGGTTAAGTACAAGCGCAAAGATATAGTGAAAGAAAAATAAGAAATTGTCCAGATTCATAGTTAGTTACAGATTTTGAAGAAATTGTTCAGACTGAGGATAAGTCAATTACTTTAGATAAAGAAATCAATCAGATAGTTGATGACTGAGATAATGTAATGAGGAATAAGCCCAGGTTTCAATTTGTTCGAGAGGAACAGGGACTGTGTTCTTTACATTTTTGAAGTATAGTTTGATGTTATTTATTAAAAATAAAACAATACAAAAAAACAAAAAAAGAGGTCCAAAGGAGCTATCGTTTAGGCTTTTTGAGTTTTAATTTATGGGTTTTTTAAGATTCAGTTGATTGATGTGTACTTGAGACTATGCTAGATGATGGGGTTTATGAATTTGATCACTCTTATGAAAATGGAATTGAAGTGAGCAATGATATGTTGGCATATGTATTAACCAATAGTAAATTGTCATCTTGGCTTTCTGCTATTGCACTACGTGCTTATAATTCTTCCACTGCACTTATTGTTGATTTTTATGCTTCTTTATTCGCTGAGATTGATCGGATTGAAGGCATTCTTCGTTTTGGGTATTGTTTTGTTCCAAGGGGAGACATCAGATTGTTTTTGGTGACTGCTCAATTCAAGGGGAGATTTTAGGGTATCTCCGTAACTATTAGTCTTGCTTTTTGGCATATTTTTGTCCCAAGGGGGAGAAATTTGGATGATTGGATAATTGTTCATTATTGTTTCTTTAGATGTTTCTTAAACTTAAAGAATTTGATGCATGTTCTTTGGAACTTGATGATGGATTAAGGGGGAGTTCTTTTCTTATATGGATTGTATGTCCAATTATTTTATTTAAGGGGAGTTTGACAAACAATACCAAAAAGGGGGAGATTGTTAAGATATACAGTATATATCTTATTATTGAATTTTGGTATTTTTTGATAATTAGACCTGGCATTCTATTTTTAAGTGGGATATGTGAAGAAGATAACGATTTTTTTTAGTGGGCTGAAATGAAGTCATGGGATTTTAGAGATTATGTGTGTAGTGAGTTATCTAGAAAGTGAACGTGTGTGTGAAGACTTCTCAATTATGGGAAAAATTGTTTTGTGGGATTTTGGCTGAATAACATAAGACACGTTCTACTGTATTCATAAATGTGCAGCTGCGAATATCTCTATGGTTTTCACTTTCGTTTATGGTAGGCTGTGCAATTGATGAAGTGAAGGTTATGAATGTTTTGTTTGCCATGGGTGTGTGACTCATCGTGGTGAGGCTTCAGTAAATTATTATGTGGGGTTTATTTGCTAGATCTATCTTGTATGAAGTCCTTCTGCCGTAGCTGTAGCTTAGATCTGGAATGTGCATGAATCAGCCTATTTTGTGTGAATAACTTTCTAACCTATTTCAGAGGAGTTAAACCAGTAGGGAAGTTGTTATGTTTCTATCTCAAGTGTTTTCGTTTTCGTTCATAGATAGTTAATCACTTGAGTTATTTATTTATTGTCTTTTTGATAAAGGAGTGTTGAAAAATCCTTTGTTGAGGTTAATACGAGTCAGTCGTGTTATTGGGTGTGAAAATATTTCACGGATAGTGAAGACAAGGAATAAAGTCAAGGGTTGAGTGGTGTCAGCTTGGTAAAGCCTTGTGTAAATCTATTGTACTTTTGTAAAAGTGATTAAGCAGGGTGAGAGCCCTGCAGATGTAAGCAAAGTGTGCTAAACTTCGTTACCAAATTTTGGTGTTGATTTGTTTAATTTCGTTTGGTACAGAGAAATTAACAGTTGTTGATATAGTTACTTTATATCTAGTAATCGACAGATACAGTTGCAAGCAACTACAACAGAACCTTGCAAGTAATTGCAGTCAAATCGAAGTTTTTGCGAAACTACACCCCTACTGTTTTTTTCAAGATCAAATTTTATTCATCGACTTACAGAAACTCGAGATTGTCAATAATTAGGTTTTGATGCAAGAAATAATTCTTTTTAGAGCATATTGACTATTTGATAATGGATATGCCATCCTGGGCAGTTTATACATATCACCCATTCGCATGGCAAAGATTTCATTAAGCACTGGAATGGGACACCCAAGCTCGTCCTAATTACATTAGATAATATTAATGTAAATAATCATATATACTCATTCTTTTATTTTGTAATTTTCTTTGCTCTTAATTTATACATGTCGGGACATGGATATATAGCACCATCAGAAGATAAAAATAAACTTTCCAAGACCTACATGGATTTCTAGTAAAGAGATTGAATGAACAGTTAAACCAGATCAATAATTGTTGGAAGTATGCTATAATAGAGGGATCAAATCCTCTGTTTTAGTTAACCAATTCCTACCCTGTTCTATCAAGGTCATAGGAATTGTGGGATTTGGTGGAAAAATGTTTTCGGTGAGCTTGCAGATCTAGATTAAGCTACATGATTGACAACAACCCAGAGAAGTGAGTTGAAGGAGAAGCAGAAGAAATATGTGAAGGCCCTATTTTTCATCCAACAAAGCATGGATGACGCTTTGGTCCCAAAGAGTGATGGGAGCAACCACCTTAAAGGAGGTATGAGATTTGATACAAGAAGATTATCAAGGGTCCAACAAAGTGGTGATTGTGAAATTGCATACTTTGCTGCAATTTTGAGAATTTAAAAATGAAATCGACTGATACAATTTAAGATTTCTCTATAAGAATCTCTACCCTTATAAATCAAATTCTCTTTCTTGGTGAATATTTAACAGAATAGAAAGTTATTGAAAGGATTTTAAGGAGTCTGCCACCTAAGTTTAATCATGTTATTGTTGCTATTAAAGAATCCAAGGATTTATCTAATTATTTCTTGGTTGAGATAATGGGTTCTTTTGAGTCACATGAAGCTCACTTAAATAGATCAACTGGAGCATCTATGGAGCAAGCTTTTTAGACAAAGGTTAATATGAAGAAATCTAAAGGCACAAGAAAAGGTAGATATGGTAACAGAAGAGAACGTGGTGGTTTAAATGGTCATGAATGAAATCGGAGTAATGTAAATTCTTTTCCTATATGTTCTTATTATGGTAAAGCTAATCATTTGGAAAGAAATTGTTGGAACAAAAATAAATCTGAACAAGGAAAAATGCAATTCAAAGTTATAATTGCAAAATATTTAGTTATATAGCTAAGAAATGTGAAGGAAAAGATCAAGCTAATTTCCATAAAGAAAAATATGATGGGTTAGAGATAATTTATTTGTCACTTTTTCGGTTGCTAATTTTGTTATATCCTCTAAAGTATGGTATTTAGACAGTGGTTACAATAATCACATGATTGGCAACCAAAGTTTTGTTTTTATAAAAATTGATGAAATAATGAAATCCAAAGTGACCTTAGGAAAGAACAGTCAAGTTCAAGTATGTGGTATTGGCACAATTCCTGTAACTTGCAAAACTACTAGGACATTCGTCCATGATGTCATTGTTAAGTCATTTAAATTGCATATATTTTGGACTTAATCTGCGTTGATGTGTTGAAATTATTATCCGAAATTGATGGAATTACTTTATAATTGTTTACAAATGGTTTTCAACACTCTAAGGACAAAAAAGGATCAAAAAGATGCAAAAGAAGGAAAGAAATCTGAAATCCCCAATTTAGCCGAAATTCAGAGACTAAGCTTGGGCATGCCTAAGGATGGAATCTGGAGTCTGCAGATAAAATTCCAGAATTTTATTCCAATTAAAACACAATCTTTAAAGATCCTCTTGCCATCTTTCCAAGAAGTCTCCTACTGAAAATAGAAGTGCATCTAATCTGGACAAAATCAAGAGAAGATAATGAGGAGATTCACATCAAATAGGAAACTTGGATGGTTGCCGTATGGATATATAGACATATTAGGTTTTGGAGGGGATCATCGTAGGTTTAGGTTAGGAATTAGACTGCCGCACCTTCTTGTTATGTTATTTTAAGTTTTTTGCAGATTTCAATTGGTATTTTCGTAGCTTTTATCAAAAGACTAGGGATGGAGACATATTGCCTTGTTATTTTCTTTGTTTTCAATTCAATTATGAGTAGCTAATTTTCGTATCTTGGTTTAGGGATCCATATTACATGTTATTATAGTGAAATAATTCAGATACGTTTTATGATTGTTAATGAACATTGAATATCTTCAGATCTGTCTTTCCAATTGGATTTCTTAGTTTCTACGTGCGCAACTAGAGATTAATTGGTTCAACCGCTAGATTAACGGAATATGACGTTCAGTTTCGCTAATCGCAAGTAGCAATTAGGATTAACTTCTCTATGTTAGAGTCAGAAATTTTAAGAAGATATTCGCTTGATTGATTGCATGTCGTACTTGTCTTTCACTTGCTCATTGGTTCTTGATTCTTAATGTTATTATTCAATTATACCTATGATCGTATCTAGGTTATTGTTTAATAAGATTGCTAGGATACATGTTTCTAGCCATTACACTTAAGATAAACTTCCCCCAATGAATGTTTACTAATGATTACAATTTTATGTTGAGGATCCATAATAGCATGATAACATCGGTGACCTAAAACCATGGTATTTTCTCATTGATTTTTCAGATTTAATTACTGCTTTAGATTTGTGATTTTTCTCATAATTTTGGTATATTGCCGTGATTAAACACCTCCCTTTTTTACTTTTTTTTACTTTGTTTTAGTTTTAAACTCGTTAACCTTTATCGTTAAAGATTCATCGTGGGAACGATATCCGCTTACTACTACTACTACATTAAATTGTTTTAACGGAAGTGATTTCTTTTATATTTGGTTGCAGGTGACAGTATCACCAGTCATGTATATTCTAAATTTGAGTAATTATAGCCTTTTGAGCTTAGGTTAATTATTAAAGAAAAGGCTATTATATTGTATTTGACAATAAAGAATGCATGATTTACGATAAAAAGAGTATAATTTTGGTCCATTAAGTAAAAATATTTAAAAATAAAATGTTTCAGATCTTGTTTTCACAATTTGATCTTATTTCATTTATTGCCTTATGTGATGATACAATTCTTTGGCATAGAAGGTTTGCTCATATTATATTTAGTGGACTACAAATGTTGTATAGGCAGAAGATGGTTATAGGTTTACTAGTTGTACATAACCTAAATTCTTATAAATGTGAACCTTGTATTTTCAGGAAACATCATCATGAAAGGTTCCCAGCAAACAAGTCTTAGAGAACCTAAACCTTTAATGCTAGTTCATGCTAATATTTGTGGACCGATGCAAACATTGTCAATGAAGGAAGTAAGTATTTTTCTTTTTTTTGATGATTTTTTAAGAATGACATGGGCGTATTTCCTCAAACCGAAAGTAGAGGCTCTTGAGTTCTTTAAGAAATTTAAAGCTGAATTAAAGAAGGTATCTAAGTGTTCAATCATGAAACTCCTGATTGATTGTAGTGGAGAATTTACATCTAAAGATTTTGAATTATTTTGCATCCATTTTGATATCTAGAGGTAACTTATAGTAAGTTATACATTGCAACAAAACGGTGTATCAGAACGAAAGAATAGAACAATTATTGAAGCAACCAAAAGCATGTTGAATGATAAGAATCTTCCACTAAGTTAGAACCAATGGCTACTATTGTATATGTTCTCAATCAAGCACAAACACAAGTCGTTCAAGGAAGAACTCCTTATGAAGCTTGTCTTGGTAGAAGGCCCAATGTCAGTCATGTATAAGTTTTTAGTTCTATTGCCTATGCTCTAATACTAAGTGTAGAAAGAGAAAGAAGAAAAATAGTAGAGAATAAATCATGTTTCTTACTCACTTTGAAAAATTCAATACATTGAAAATAAATATATAGCCATTAGGTTCTTACAAATAGGAAAATCCTAGCCCATACTTTTATTGGTGAAATAAATAATATAATATCTCTAAACAATAGAAATAGAAAAGAAGAAAGAGGAACACATGTTGAGAAAGTGGAAAAAGTATAAACTTGAATTAGTCAACATTCCACCTTTAGTTCAAGCAAGTGAGGCAACTCTAATTTTGTTTCAAAATTTCTGCACTTTGTTCTCTGTTAGAGCTTTGGTCATCATAGCTACAGGTTGCTCATCAACGATGTAATGTAGTAATTCAACATCTCCTTTGGTGACTAAGGAAGCTTGATGTAAAAGGAATCAAGTGCATTTTTATTAATTATAGCAAGGAGACAAATGGCTATTGACTTTTCAATCCCATTATTGAAAAATTAATTATCAGTCATAATGTAATCTTTAATGAAGAAGATGTTTAGGATTGGATCAGAAATGATGTTGCATATACCACTAGAGGTATTATAGAATCTGATTTATAGTCTCTTGAATTGAATTTTACTTTGGACAGAGATAACTCCAATACACTTACATAATACATAGAAGATTCTACTCCGGATTCTCCTCCAAGAAAAGTAAGAAGTTTGTTAGAAATCTATGTTATCTTTGATTTTTCTTGCCTTGCCATAGAAACTTACATGTTTTCAATATGCAATAAGGAAGAATGGGTTAGAGTAATGAAAAAAGAATTGACAGACATCTATTAAAAAAAAACCATACTTAGATTTTGGTTGATTTGCCTAATGGGAAAGATACTATTAGAATTAAATGGATTTTCAAGTCCAATTTCATTCTGGATGGTTGATTAAAGAAGAGCAAAGCTTGTTTGGTTGTGAAAGGTATGCTCAAGCTCTAGGTACTAACTTTTATGAAACTTTGCTCATGTTCTTGTTTGGAAATAATTAGATTATTTTTTATTATGGTTGCACAAAATATTTGGCCTATATGTCAACTAGATGTAAAGTTAGCCTTTCTTAATGGTGACCTTACGGAGGATGTGTATATTGAGCAATTAAAAGGATTTAAAGTAAAGGGATCTAAACATAAGGTTTACAAATTATATAAACATTATACGGGCTCAAACAACCACCATAAGCTTAGTATGCTAAAATTGATTCCTACATTCTCACAAACTATTTCATAAAGAGTGATAACGAGCCTACATTGTATGCTAAGAATTGTGGTAATGATTATTTGATTAAATATTTATATGTACATGATATAATTTATGATAGTAATTCTTTTGGCCTAATGAATACCTTTAAGGAGGCTAAGATGGAGGCTTTTGATATGTCTGATTTGGGACTCCTACATTAGTTTTTAAGTTTAGACATTGTTCAAGTTGTAGGTGGGATCTCTATTTGTCAAAAGAAGTATGCTACAAATTTATTGAAGAGATTTGGTATAATGAACTGCAAGGCTATCAAAACTCCCTTTAATGCCAATGATAAATTCCTTTTAGAAAATGGAGTTAAGAAGGACGCTAAGAAGTATTTCATAAGTTTAATGGGAGGTATAATGTATCTCACACATTTTTTACTTGATCTAATGTTTGCAATAAGTTTGATTTCTTATTATGTGTATAGTCTGAAGGCAAATGAGAAATATTTCAGAAGCTTAGTGGGAGGTCCGATGTATCTCACATATTCTTGACCTGATCTAATATTTGTAGTAAGTTTGATTTCTCATTATATGCACAGTCCAAGATGACATCATCTTGGGCTGCTAATAGAATGTTGAGATGTATTCAAGGCATAATAAGTTATGGGATTAGGTACGTGAAAATGAAAATCAAGATCTTGTAGCTTATTCTGATAGTGATTGGGGTTAGTTTAGTAGATGACAGGAAAAGAACAACTGGATTTGTGCTTTGTTATAGTGGAGGAGCTATTTTCTGGGTATCAAAGAAACAACAGGTGATTGCTTTGTCCAGTACAAAAGCTAAATAAATATTTTCCACAACCATTGCTTGTCAAGCAATATGGTTAATAAGAATTATGCAAGATATGAAACAAAAATAAGTGCATCCATCAAAGATTTAGTGTGATAATAAATCCAAAATTATTTTTCAAAAAATCATGTACACTAAGGTAGAACCAAATAGATTGAAACTCGATATCATTACATCAAAGAATTAGTTACCAAAGGAGATGTTGAATTACTACATTGTAGCACTGATAATCAACTTGTAGATATGATGACAAAAGCTCTAACAAAGAACAAAGTGCAGAAATTTTGCAGCATGATTGGAGTTGCCTCACTTGCTTAAATTAACGATGGAATGTTGACTAATTCAAGTTTATACTTTTTTCACTTTCTCAACAAGTGTTATACTTTCATCTTTCTATTACTATTGTTTAGGGATATTAGATTATTTGTTTCCCTAATAATAGTAAGGATTAGGAGTTTCCTATTTGTAAGGATCTAATGGTTATATATTTATTATCACTACGTTGAAGTTTCTAAAGTGAATAAGAAACACAATTCATTTTTTTGGTGAGTGTCAAATCAACCACAAATAACTAACCTACTTAGAATATTATCGTAGCATAGTAGAGTAAGGTAGTCTCCTCAAGGAATGGTAGTTTATCTCTTTTAATTACTCTCTAATTGAAAAACAACCCCAGAGATAGCTCGTAGGATTTAGCATTTCAATAGCCTTAAGATTTAGAAAGACCCAATTCTAACCAACAAACTCAATAAATGGTTTATTACAATCAGATTAATTAATTCCATGACATATATTAAACTTCTTAACGAGGATATAAAATTATGTTGATTGCCACTTATTAAAACCAAGAAACAATTACAGATTTGCCGTTTTAATTAGCAGTAGATAATTTCAGGATTATTAAATATATGTATCAGTTCAATAAAACCCCAAAACCATGATAAAATCAATGAATTTAAGAAATAATTAAATACCCATGCACGATTGAATTCTATGGAATCTATTCAATCTCATAATTGATTTACAATCAAGGCTTCAATATAATCCTCTAACTAGAATACAAAAAAATAGTTACAAGTCATAAAGAAGAAAGAACACATGAATATTATTCAAAAGGAAATTATTCTTACGAAAAAAATCTAAAGGAGAATGTGCATGAGTGGACAACAACGTTATTCTCCTCTTGAAAAGAAAAGGCAGAAATAAGAGCCAATGTACACCTATGCCCTTTTTAGAAAATGTCTCCAAAATCTGCTCCACTGTCGATTGTTGCCAAAAACTTTAGAAGACGTCCTCCAAACCCTAGTCCAGTTGCCGCTTGTTTTTTCAAGTGAGCCACCTACGTACTGCCTCTCAAAAAGTCTTCCTCCCTCTCCAAAAATATAGTCCTATTCTCTTTTGAAAATGAAAACCCTTATGCATGTTAAAACACTGCTATATTAAAACATCCCCTAGTCCAACTGTTCTTTTTTTGCTGGGTGTTGTCATCTATTCTTTTCTATCTACCTACTACATTTCTTTCCTCTACTCTGCACTTTATTCATTGGCTCTTGCGTTTTTGCCCTTTTATTGTGCCATTTTTTGTTGCTTCTCTTTGCTGCTACTATTGTCTTTTATTTTCTCCTAGATGCTACTAGATGTGGCATTCTCCTCCAATTTAGCCAATTTTAGCTTCTTTTCTCAAAACAACTCCAAATTTCCTAATCTCCAAAAACAATGTAAAAAGACTACAATCAAAGCAATATTCATCCCATATGCTCCAAAAATGCCCCAAATTAATATGTAAATTATTAACCTATCAAACTCCCCCACACCTAAACAATTCTTGTCCCTAAGCATTCAAAAGACTTGAAAACAAAACAAAATTAAGTAAATTTGTTTACAACTCTTTTGAAAAATTTACCTAACATCCATTATTTTACTGAACCAAAATCACAATCAAACTAAAAGAATTTCATAAGATTTAACTCTAGAATAACCATTACAATTCCCAATGACCTTTTCAAACTCAAAATACACTAGATTTGACCTCATATAAAGATTCACTCAATACACTCAAAGAAGTATTTATAGGACATTTCACTCATATTCACCACAATAGAATGACGTTACCATATGCTTGCAAATATATCCCATTGCAACCACTTATGAATTTGGTACAAAAATAAAAAAGGTCCTTTATTTGGTTATAATGGGGCTATGGACAAGGGTAGGATTAAAAAGTTATTTAGGTTATAGTTATCAAAGGTAATGTAGACTACATTTCTTAACTTCCACCCTCAAACCAAAAAATATTTCAGGAATGGCAACAACTGATATTCAATTAACACAACTTAAGGATCAATTTCACAAAAGACAACCATATTAACACTTTATCACCCAACTAATAGATTAACTCATAGCCATACAATGAATAATCAAGAATTTGAAGCACCGTGGTTAAGTGTACTTTTCTTTTCCTTTCAAACTTGTGCCCCCTTTTCTTTTTCTTTTTCTTTTTCTTTTTCTTTTCTTTGTTCTTTTTATTTCTTTTTGGCATTTCACAATCTTTCCTCATCACATTTCAAGAACATCATAAGATAAGATATCACTTTAACCATTTTTGTTACCATTACTTGTCCACCTCAAACCACAAACCAATAATATATCCTAATGACAAGCTCGTATCAAAGATTCTAACGTCACTACCAAAGGAATGGAGACCTAAAGTGATAGCTCTAAAAACGGAAAAGGATCTAGACATTATCTCACACTACTGGCTATGAGTAACCAGATGATCCATGAAACTGAGCTTAGGCGAGATGAAGGATCCTCCTACAGAAAAGGAATGGTACTAAAAGCGATTGACGAATCAAACGGTGATGAAAGTGACACTGAGTTACAGATAGATGGAGATAATTAATTCAACCTCATGGTCAAAAAATATGCATGCTTCTACAAAAAAAGTTAACAAAGAAAAAAGAAGGAAATAAGAAGGATGGAAATAGCAGGCCCCTATCAAAAGGCTTCAACAACAGTAGGAACACACAAATCATATACTACCACTGTAAGAAGCTTGGGCACACTAGACCTGAATGTCCTCTCCTTCAAAAGGATAAAACATAGAACAGGGAACCTAGAAAGCAAGTTATGACTGTAGCTTGGTCTGACGAGGATTTTGAAAGCTTTGAAGAAGATGAACTTGAGGAAGTTAGCAATGTCTGCTTCATGGCTGAATCAAGAGACAATGAGGTATACTATTCTGACTCTGATATTGTAGTTGATGAATTGAAAAATGCACATCATGAATTGTATGATCAGTATAAAAGGTTGACAGTGAAATATTTCAAATAAGTTGAGAAGTTCAAGAGCAATGATACATCTCTAAAGAGTAAGATTAAATCATTAGAACCAATGAATAAGAATTTGGCGACCAAGAATATATCTCTCGAAGTTATGTATAAGCAAAAGGTCTCTGAAAAGGAAGTAATGGAAGAAATAATAACCAAGTTAGAAAATGCTTTGCTCAAAAATGATTTTGAAAAGGTGAGACAGTTAGAAGAAAAAGTCACTGCCTTAAAAATTAAAAAAGAGAAAAGTGCTGGAAAGATCTTATCTCTAGAAAAGGATTTGGCAAATTTTATTAATGGAAGGAACAACCTTGATGCATTGCTTGGTAGTGTTGAATGCATCTTTGATAAGCCAGAATAAGATACAATGAAAATAATTATATCAGGCCTTACAAGAATTTCTTTATGAAATCAAGCAGTAGCTATAGTCAAAATAGCAGGAACCTGATACATGGTAGAAATTATATCAATTCGCATTCTTCTGTTTTATGTTTCTACTATGGAAAACATGGTGACATTAGTCATTCTTATCACTTTCATAAAATGGAGAAATTATCTCAAATGTATATCTAAACACTAAAAAGTCAAGCCACTAACCTGAAAGGACCCAAAAAATTTGGGTGCCTAAAATGAGATAATATTTTTTACAGATATGTTTCAAAATAGAGACAAGAGAAAATCAATGGATAGTTGATAGCGGCTTGTCAAGAAACATGATAGGTGAATATCACACTTCTACTACATTGAAAGAAAAGGCAAAGGTAATATTGTCTTTGCAGAAAAAAATAAAGTAAAGGTCACAGGAGTTAGTAAAATTGGTAATTGTGACTCTACCTCTATCGATAACATTCTCTTTGTTGATAGTCTGAAATATAACCTGTTAAGTGTGAGTAAGTATGTGATAAGGGTTACAAAGTCATTTTCTATGCATTTCATTGTGAAATTGTTGATATTCATAATGATAATATTGTGTTTATTGGTCATAGAAATCATAATATATATTGTGCTCAACTAGAAGATATGTCCTCACAAAATGTTAAGTGCTTTGTCTCTCTAGAAAATGATTTGTTTATGTGACACAAGAGAGTTATGCATTCACGAGTCAAGACACTATAAGAAAATTAGTTATTGACGATGGACAATTACCAATGGAAACTGAATCGTTGGAAATTACCGATAAAAAATCATGTTCCGTCGGTACAATTGTTGGGAAAAAATTTGGTTTGTGACAGAAAAAATATCCGTCAGTAAATATGGAGGAAAATCATCCTTACAAATTTTTCGACGGAATATAGCGACAATATGAAATTTTCGTCGGTAAATAAAGCGGGAATGCTTGGTATAATAAATAGTGCTAGAGTTTACCGATGGAAAATCTGCGGTAAATTTTAGTTGTAAATGTCATCGTTTACTTTTGGTTTAGTGGTTTTAGAAAAAAAAAATGACGTCGTTTGGTTTAACATCAAATAACGTCGTTTTCATTTAACCTAAATCCACTACAGCTTCTTTCCCCTTATTTTCCCTTATCCATCGTAGCCCCATTTTTTTCTCTCTTCTATTATCGTCGTTCGTTTGCAACTCTCGTCATCCCACCGCACCTCCTCATTGTCCCATCCTGCGTCATTGTTGTGCCACCGTGCATCCTCAGCGTGTCATCGTCCTTGACCCACTAGCGTCATCATCTCTGTCGCAACCGAAGGCCATCGCACGTCGTGCCACCACACCTTATCGCCTCTCATCCTTGTGCTTCAGATACTATATAATCGTCTCTTGTGCCCCACACCTCGTCGCTGTCATGGTCCTATAAATGTATAGGTTGATTACGATGTCGTTAATTTGGTTCTGTATATATTAACAGTGAAATTGTTAAGCTTTTTTGTTAGATAACTTTCAATCTTCATTTCGAATGAAGTCCATTTTTAAATGTGGAGTTGGTTATGTTTTTTAAATGTGAAGTCCATTTCGAATGAAGTTTGATAGATACCTTTCAAACTTCTTTGTTAGAGATTTTTAAATGTGGAGTTGGTTATGTTTTTGAATGTTGGACGGTAAGTTTTCAATCTTCATTTCATTTTAGATAATGTTTGTTGTCTGTTGAATTAAGAATAATTATGTAATTAGTAGTTAAGATTTTTATGTTTAAAAACTCCTATCATGTCTTGCATTTAATTAGATTGATAAAATGAAATTCAATATGTAATTTAGAGGAAATTCATTCTTTAGTTCTTTCCTGCTACCATTTCTAATAAATGGTATTAGAGCAATCCTTTTAAGAAAATGTGAATTTTATTTCCGAGTGAATTTGTGAGCTTAAACACTTGATTCTTGTGACATAAATTTTGCTTATATCTTTGACCTTTATTTCATTTATCAATGCTTATAGTAATAAAAGACTTTAATCTGTACTTGCAATGGATTGAGTTTGATTAAATGTTCGAAAGTCTGAGCTTAAATTTAATTGAAATTGAATATTTAAATTTAACTTTGATATACTAATATTAAATTAGTTCAATTTAAACTTAATTAATTTGTCATAATTTATTAGGCTAAAAAAACTATATTCAAATATAGTTTGACCATATATATGCATGCTGAGTGATGGAAGAGGGGTTAATTGGTTGTGAACTCTTATCCCACAAGTGTTGTAATGTGATTTTACGCTTTTAATATATTAATCCCTTTACGTCCAATTTTTTTTAAATGTGGCATCCTTTCTCACACGTGGACTATTAATAATTAAACTTTTCTTTTTCATGTCATGAAATTTCAAATGTTCGGTACACTCTAAAGGAACCCAACTTTTAATCAACCATTTTATATTTTATAATTATATTCCTTAATAAGGTCTAATATATTAATTAGTTATACTAAATTTGTAGTTTAATTCTTTTTATTTTAATCATGATATTTAATTATTATACAATTCTTACAAGAATTATTTTATTTTAAGTTATTGCAATATATATTATATCAATTGATCATTTTTTAAGTTACGTACACTTTCTCATTTTTCTAACATATAAAGCCTTTTCTTGTTGAAGTTTCTTATTATAATTTTTATGATTCCTTGTTTCCTAAGTTTTTTTTGTTTTTTTATTAATATGATTTGTTGTCAATTGTTTCATAGAAATTAGAAAAGGAAGATCCCTATAGTTGAAAATTTCCTATATCTTGCTCTAACTGCAAAATTCCTAAACTTAAGTGGGTTAGATTGCAATTAAGGAGGAGAGGAGGAGAAAAAGTGAAAGAAAACAAAAAAAAAATAGCACACTTGAATTGATAATGTAGAGCCCTGGCCTCTACCACCATCACTCCACAGGTATTGTCCTCTTTGGTTCTTGGGTGAGTCCATGACTCGAACCCAAGACCTCAAGGTTTTGTTGGTTTTACAACCACGCCTCTTACCATTGAGCCAAACTGGTTCGAGTCGTGGACTCACCCAAGAACCAAAGAGGATAATACTTGTGGAGTGATGGTGGTAGAGGCCGGGGCTCTACAGAAAGCATGAAATTAGTTTATGGGAAGTTAAGTTTTGATGATAGGGGGTGTTCATTGTTAGTAGTGAGGTTGATGGAAGTGGAGAATGGTAGATTTGAGCGACAAAGGATGGCAAATCTCAGTAGTCAATTGGTGAGGAGACCAAAGAGCAAGAGGAGGGGACAACAGAGGAGACGAGATTGAAGAAGGTTGCACTGCTACTGTAGGGGGCATTTGGAGATTTTCTAAATTTGTTCCTTTAATTTTTTAACAATTTACATTTTAGTCCAATATTAAACAATTATTAGAGTATCGAGTTTTTGCACAAAAATTTTATATAGGAGTCTCTTCTCCTGTTAAACCCTATAATATGTCATTGTGATGTGATTGCTTCTATTAAGTAATGAAATAAAATATTATCAATTTATATCTTACATTTGATTGGTTGGTTATATTTGTATAATCTATTTAATTAAAAGTATTTTTATTTCATGAATGTTTGTTTAATTGAGTAATTGATAAAATAGTTTATAAAATAATTAGATGTTTCAAGTTAAACTATGATGATATCATACTTATGAAACTTATATTTCATGATGTATTATTCCTAAATCATTTATAATCATTGCTCTATTAAGAATAAACATCAGTTGAATAGAAAGACTAACACATATTATGTTTCTTCCTTATAAAAAATATAGTCAATCTCATAAATTAAAATATTAGGATACTTAAACAAATGTGTAGGTAGTTGTTAGACAACAAGTTCATCGAATGACCTGACATAGGAATACCATATAGGACTTCATTTGTAAGTTTATAGAAATCTTATTATGATGATTATATAAGTGATCATTTAACTTGAGATCATTAAAATATCTAATATAGGGATTGATATGTTCTGATACTACATAGGATCTATCATAGTCAAAAGTAACTCAATTAGTAGTCATTAGACATGACATAAACTATTGACAGGGATATATTTTATATGTTATTTAGGTTTAAATTACTTATTTTTAGCACTTTTACAACATGTTTAATACGGATTTGTAATGTTTTACTATGTTTAGTTCAATGTCTTGTAGATAATGATTTTAAAGAGAAAATAAAAATTGAGTGCAACTTTCCCCATCTTTAGCTAATTGAAGAAATTTTAGAGCTATTTGGAAGATAAGAAGAAGGAAAACAACTTTGTGGGATACATGGAAAGTCAATTCTAACTTGAAGATATAAAAAAAGTAGAGAAGTTGGTTGAATACAGTATAATATGCATTGGACATGTATGGAGACATACATTTATCTTTCATTGATGTCTAATAAGTTGAGAAATAAGTAAGATCATCGCTAGAGTTGATTTTAATCTAGTGTAAGACTTGTCTTAATTTTAATTAGAAATAAATACAGTAAAATTGGTCTTAGTTAAAACTTGATATAAACCATTTCTTATATATTGACTTATGATGTATTAAGTTCTGGAACAAAATTTGTGTCAATGTTAAAGCTAGTTCGACACTGGTTCTTAGTCACAATTTATGATGATGTGTTATTTCTTAAGTTCAAATATTTTAGGACTCTATTGTTGTAACCATAACTATAAATACTTGTATATCATAATTTATGATGATTTGTTGTTTCTTAAGTTTAGATATTATAGGACTCTATTGTTGTAACTATAACTATAAATGCTTGTATAGGGATTAACTTAGGGGACTTTTAAGGAAGATTTTGAATGTCACTTAGTTTTTTTCCCCATTGTTTTAATTCATCCTTAGTATTAGAAGAAGACTAAGAGCAGGATTGGAGGATCTAATGAAAACTTCTATCAATCCTGTATTATATTCTTTCCTTTATATTAAGATTAAATTGTTTATGTTTTAGTTTTATTATTTTCAGTGATTAGAAACCTTAGTTAGGTTCCAGATATAACTTGTAAAGATTCTTCAATTATTAAATAAATATTTTGAATATTTCGTTTGTTAAATTTATTCTATTTGTTCTTAATGCTAGATTTATGATTGACCACTATTAATTCAATTTAAAGGATTGTATGAAATAGTAACATGTGAAGTAGAATCATAAACTATGAGAATAAACACTTTACCATTAAAGAACGACAGTATGTTAGACTTTGGTAATAATCAAATTAACTATATTTAATAAATTTAATTAGGTTAAATTGCGATACTTGTGTGCCTCGAGAAAGGTCGTGGATACTTTAGATTAATTGTTATGTTAACCTTGATAATAAAACTGGTATAATAATTAGAATTCCTTATAACTGAACCTTGAAGTCCTAATGTTAGAGTTATTAATTTTTCTTATCTAGTCTAATTACATTATTTTTGTTAGCTTAGTGTTTAATTATCTGTTATAAAATATGATTTTATTTAGTTTTATTTTATAACTAGGATTAATAATTTTGTACTAGCATGCTTCCATATAAGATCGATACTAAAAAATCACTCCATTTTAATAACTTTCTACAATTAACTCTGTGCAGATTCATTAGAATAAGTTTTTTGTCCCATTATCGGGGAACGTAGTTTTGTTATTTTTGTTAATTTATTTTCTTTTATTTTTAGTTTCCTTTATTTGTTTCAAGTAGTTACTGCGATTTATGAGATTCAAGAGGGACAACTTAAACAACCAACTTCAATTTGACACTAAAATAGAATGAAACTGTATATAAAATCGAGTGAAAATGAGTGTAAAAATAGCTTCCAAACAAGAAATCATATTGTTTAATATAGAGTATAAGTCAAAAAGAATGCACGTGGGGACATCTAATTAAATGTGATTAGTGCAAATCCCTCATACATTAAACTAAGCCAAAAGGATAAGGACTTATAAGCGAAAGTAAGTACATCTACATTAGCTCCTAACCTTTGGTGGATCACTTAGTAAAGAAACGATCACATTTACAAAATAATTATTTAGTGATCTAAATACTTTCACTGAATGGTCTTTTAGAAGATGAGCTATATATGAGGTACTTTCTATTTTTTATGCCAGAGCAAGTGACCAATATTGTCAATTGTTTATAAATTCATATTAAGATTGTTTTCACCCATATAAGATTGCTGATTTGAGAAGAAAAATTTAAAGCTTTATAGGAAGAAGGAGAAGCATTTCATGAAGGGCAAGATATAGAGATTAGTCAATGCCCACATCCCCATTATTCATTGCATTAAGTGATGCATTTCTTCTATGACAACCTTACAATAATATGTTAGACTTTAATTAAAGGATTTTAAAAGAGCAACAAGTAACCTAATTTTATGAGTGACACTAGCTAAAACATTATATGGAGTGAGTTATGTAAGGGAGAACATACCAATGGTGTCTATCATATTGTGAATTTATTTTAGCATTAGGAGGACTACCGGCAACTTTAGAACAACTTCTATAATGACATATATGATCCACAGTAGGAAAATCATTCAAATTTCCTATAGGAACATCAATCAATTTAAAAGTCATTGTTACTTAGTTACAATAAGTAGTAACAATATAAGGAGGAGCTGAGCTTGGAAGAACTAATGACAAAATTTATATCCACAAATAAATATCAATTTCAACATTATGATGCTTCAATTCATAACTTCAAAAATCAAATTGGTCATGCAACCAAGTGACAGCGCGTCGTAACGCTAGTCAAAATAAAATAACTAGACTACTACTTTAGCGGTGATGAGTCTAGGTTGATCCCACAAGAATTGTATGTAAAGTTGTTGAAATGAAATTAATCGATATTTAGGAAAAAAAAGGGGGTTTGGATTTTAGAAAAAGAAAATAAAAATGAAACTAGACTAATAAAAACAAATTAAAGAAAAATGTGAAAAATGATAAAAATGGATAATTCGATAGGGACCCGGTTCATTGGTTCAATCTCAGCCTACACCCTGATTAAACATATTTCATGGATTTGTTGTCCTTAAACCTCTCCTAGCAACTATTAATCGTGGGTTAATAATTAATTCAAGTTTTTCCTTAGGTTTTGTTTAATCAAGATACGATCATTAATTAAACCTAACCACCGAATACCTTAGGATATAATCTTTAGATTTAATTAGGTAGTAGCATTAGGAATTAGAAAAACTGATTAACCAAGGCAACAACCACATACGATGCGTCATTTGACCTAGGTCACGTTATCCCTAATGATTATAAATCATAGTCGCTACACATGAATTTCAACATAACAATTACGGATTATATCGAAATTCTAGCATTGGGTTTGCTAATAAACGATTCAATGAAGGCATTAAAATCATCCTTTCATAATACCCAATGAGTTCATACAAAAATAACCAAACAATAATGAAAATTCGATTATCTATACACAAAACCCAAATCAATTAACATAGGATAACACAATCAATTTCTAATGAGAGAAAGAAACAACAAAAATAGTAAAATACACTTAACTCAAGTCGTCGGCGTTGATGTCACCTCCGAACTGGCTTTGGAATGTTTAGCCCTCTATGGCTCTCTCAAGAAAATGCTTCAGCCCCATAAAATTTCCCCAACCGAAAACCCCCTATAATGCTTCCACTCTTCTGTTTTCTCTCCAACCTCGTTACTGTTCTCTGATGTGACAAATAAACTTGGTTAGCCATGCTACTATTCGTGCCTCACTTGTGTCTTCTCTTGAGCGCATTCCTTGTTTGCGTTTCGTAAACGTCGTTTCCTGCTTCATGCTGCGCCATTTTTCTCCTAGTTACTCCTTGCTTTTATGTTGCGTTTCATCTCTTGCCTTGTCCTCTTGCAGTGCATTTTCTTCATCTTACAATGTCGTTTTGCTCCTTTCATCTAGCAGCCTCTTGCCTTAAGTTAATTCCATAAAACACGTTGCATAGGCTTGCATGGTCCATGCACAACAACAACTCTGATTAAGTTTTGTTTATATTTTTCTTGTCTTCTTTTTGTCTTTTAATTTTCTTCTTCTTACTCCATGAAGATAAGGAAAAATTAATCTTCGAAAAATGGCCAAAATATAGAGCTTTAACTTACTTTAACTTCTTTGCTTCTGAATTGTATCTAAAATCACATATGAGTCAAAATGAGTATCTTAAGCAATTTCATGTCAATAATCGCTAAGTGTTAGGGAATAATTTCATAATCAATTAAGCACCTATCACCAAGTTATAATATAGTGCATGATTTTAGGAATATAAGAAGGAGACAATCTTGAGGAGTGAAAAATAGTTAACTAATGCCAATAAAGAGGAAGCAGAGTGTAACACCCAAATACCCCCTGGGAGGATACATGGATGCCACCCAAGACAGAACAATAAAACCAAACATCACACTG
>JANZLC010000005.1:17386823-17401473 GCA_026413385.1 Erythroxylum gracilipes | reverse complement strand
ATACATAATTTATAATTGCTCATGAGTTGTTTAAAAACCAAGAATTTGAGATGACGATATTTACATGTGAAATGACTATGGTTTCGAAAATGTACTATGGCAATGAGCTTTTGATAATGTTTTGCTTGTTCCTTTATTATAAATTTGTTACCCACGAGCTTTATAGCTCACCCTCATTCTCCTCCCCCTACACAGGTGATGAACAAGAGATCGAGTAGGTCAAGAGTTCAACATCACTCCGAATTGTCATTATTTTGTACTTTTGTTAGAGTTTTGGAAAGTCGAGGCTTTAGCCACATTTCAAGTTTTATTTGTTCAAGGGTATTTTGTATTTTTGGTCCTTGAACTCATATGATGTATTATGGCTTGAAATGTCATTAAAGCTTTGTAAACATTTACTTTTGCTATTAATGAAAGGTGTTTTGAAATGTTAGAAGATTTCTTGGTTTTATGTATAAGTTCTTTTGTTTTGGGTTTCATGTAAGGGTTGAGTGTTTGAAAGAAATTTAAGTTTGCATTTTGAAGGTCGGGTGTGTTCGTCGCGACGAGACCACTTGGTCATCGCGACGAGGGTAATTCTAGTGGTTCGTTGCGACGAAGGATTAATCGCTCATCGCGACGTAACCCTTGGAGGCTCGTCACGATGTATGATTTATTCCTCGTCACGGCATGCCTCTCGTCTGTGCGCGTCGCGGCATTGCCTGCCTTTGCTTCCAAAGGAGTTTCCTTTAAAATTTGCAACTTCCACATCTTTCCCCTATGCTCAAGTTCCATGCTTTCGTGTCCGATATTGGGCTCCGGTAACGGGGTCCAATAAAAAGTAAGGAGGAAGCTCGAGTGATACAATTGGAAGACCTAAAATGGCAAAAAGAACAAATAACAAGCAAATATACCTTTTTTGAGTGAATTTTCATATAGCTAAAGTAAATTTCTTGAAAATTAAAAATGATTTCATCATATTTCCTTTGATTTTCTATTTTCCCTGTAGTTTTAATGCTATTTTTTATATGTTAGGAACTAAACCCCTTATGGTATATGAATAAGATGAACTTCAAGATAGAATGTGAAGTGACTTTAATTTAATTTAATTTATTATTCAATTTTATTAAGATTCAATTATATGTTCATTATTTGTTTTAAATCAATATTTTCAGTATATTCATTCATGTCTGATTTTATGTAATTGAGATTGATAAATCCTTTGTAAGAATTGATCCACTATAATTGAAAAGAACTGCATTCAAACTTAAAGATTAGTTTATATAAATCTTTCGGATTATGATCAAACCTAATATTGAAATTCATAAATTGATTAATGCGATTGTAAGGGTTTAATTAGAAATAGATTTTAATTAATCAACCAAGGATAAGTTATAAATAATCTTGAGAAAGATATGAGCATAATTGAGGAATTTGTATGGTCTAATGAACTTCATATTAGATTAATGTGTGAAGTCTTAATTATATGAGAAGTCCTAAGATGATTCAAAAATCAAGGTACCATTATATCTTCAGTGATTGTTTCTTAGTTTAATGTTCGCTCTGGTTAATCAATTATATTGATTTGTTTTAGTTTATTATTTTAATTTTGAATTTCATTAATTTTCATTGCCATAATTTCTTAAACTAGACAATAGAAAGACAGTAAATACTAGTAATTCTAGTTATTATGGGATTGACTCATACTTACTAGTGCTAGTTATAGCTATATCGTGCACTTATGGTAAAATAATAATAAATAAATATACCCCAATTTGAATCGAGTCATTTTATGAACAATAAATAGGATACTTTTTTTTTTGTAGAACTTGAATATTTAAAAACAATAAATCATTTTCATTTTGTTTCATTACTCTGGAACAAGACTTAAAACACATCTAAATTTAAACTTTATAATTCATCCATAAAAACTAAAAATTATTTTTTATGTTAGAAGTTTCAATCATTAAACAATTAATATAATAATTTTAATTTGAAATTTAATAGATAAACTTAGTACTAATTTTGCCACATTTTAAAATATGACTGCATAATCCTTCTTAGTAATCCTTTTCCTCTCTTTTTCTTTATTATTTAAAAAACCAAATCTTATATGCTATGATAATGAAACTACTGCAAGTTCTTTGGAATTTAAGAAGTTAACATAATCATAATATGATAATCAAATACTCACCATTATAGGTGTCCATG
This sequence comes from Erythroxylum gracilipes, assembly GCA_026413385.1. NCBI lineage: Eukaryota > Viridiplantae > Streptophyta > Magnoliopsida > Malpighiales > Erythroxylaceae > Erythroxylum > Erythroxylum gracilipes. The sequence goes on along the minus strand of JANZLC010000005.1, from coordinate 17,399,283 downwards.
TCTTTTAATCCTCATCAAGCTTAACAACTTTGATGATATTCAAAAGTTTTTTGTTTATTTTAACTTTAATACAAAGTCTTGCATGGTCTTTTTAAAGACGTATTAGTTTCACCCATACATACTAAAAAAAATTTGCAGTAGCCAAGAGATTGAGTCCTTCAAGGTACCAATATTCAAAAGGCATGTTATGAAAGTTGACTTAAAAGAGAGAAATTTTATGGTCTTTTTTTAGCTCATTATATGAGTACTATTTTCTAATGAAAATGGATTTACCCCAACATATTAGGGTCTTGTTTCTATAATTTTGTTCATATTATCTATGATATCCATATTGAAGAGGAAAAGATCCAAAACATTTATAAAAACATTCCTTAAACTAAGCTTACTACTTACTTATAGTTAGACACAATCGATTTATGTAGTAGTGGATAATTGATCTTTTATCAAGAAAGAAATTGAACTAATATAAACTTCCATTGGTTACATGTTGCTTAAAAACCTCTAAAGGAGGGGATACCACTATTTCTCCATCAATACTAGTATGGGTTATATATTTGAGTCTGTTATTGGGATTAACATTACTAATAAATTTGGACTAGAAATTTCTTTCCTTACTTGCAAGAGATTGACTTATGATTGTGTTTTCTTTTACAGGTGAAATGCTAGTAAGGGGAGGCCATTAAAAAGGAGGTTTACTAGAAAACAAAGGAAAATTGTCGATAGTTACAACACTGTATATAATGGAAGCAATTATGGTTGCAAGAGCAACTACATGCAAGGAATATAAGCAAGAGGTTGGGGAGCTAAGTTGGGTAAGGAAGGAAGATAGAAGGATCTATAGTTTAATTCCTAAAATAGTTAAAAAAAAGAAAACAATACTGAGAGAGGGGCAAGATAAAAAAGCCAAAAGTTAAAGGTGCACAAAGAAATAAAAGATTTATTAGAAAAAGGAAAAAAAAAACCAATTTGATCCTCTAATTTTGTACATATAAGTTCTTGAACTTTTATTTTTTCCAAATTAACCACAAAATTTTAAAAATTTTCTCTTTAGATTAACATTTCACTGGTATATTAAGTTAGAGTTCCAGCCGCTATCAAATTGAAATTAGATTCAATACCAAAAAGAAAATATGGGACATTTTTGTAATTTTTCCCGTAAAGAAAGTGATATAAATTTATATTCGTGATCAAGTTCAATTTATAAAAAAGAATATATGTGAAGGCTGAAGCCATATAGAAGCTCATAGCTATTGACGAGCATGAGAGGTTCCAAACACTTCGAATCATAAGAAATTGCAACCATATATTAATCATGATTCAAAATTAAATTGAGGTAATCAATCTTAATAAATTTTATCCGAATAGAATGAAAATTTGAATCTACCACTCCTTGATTTTAAAAACAAAAGAAAAATTTTGCCTCCCAACCTAACAAAGCATTATTGTTTAGTTTTATCCAACCCACCCAAAAATTTTAAGAACATGAAATTATTTTTCAAATTTTAAATTAAAAAAGGAGCTTAGGCTATTCAAGCCTAATCAAATTCGAGCTTAGGTTGTATGCTTCAGGCATGATCGTACTTGAGCTTGGATCCTGTACCTTGTGCCCGATCAGGCTTCAAACTAAATCTGAGCACTATGAACTAGGCCGATATATTGACATCCCTAGCTACTTTTGATTTGATTACTTATATACAATGTTCTCAAAATCGGACCGGTCATCGAACCGGTAGCCTTACTGGTTACTAGTTTGACCGGTTCGACCGGTTCAACCACCGGTCGAACCGGTGTGACGTAATAATTATGCAATAATTATATTTAATATTAAAAAAATAAAAAAAAATAAAAAAAAATTGAACAGTAACCGAACCGGTCCGACCGGTCAAAACCCGTCAAATTGACCGGTTTTGACCGGTTCACACCGGTCCAATTTAGGACCGGTTTTTTGGTCTCACCCGGACCGGTCACCGGTCGGACCGGTCGGACCGGCCGGTCCGGTCCGAGTTTTAAAACCCTGCTTATATAGACAAGTAGAAGGTTGGGTCGCACTCATAATGGATATGACCAAAGAATACTTGGGCTGGGCCAGAACATCTTATCTTCTGTTAGCTGTTGTGTAAAGTGAAACAGTTGCTCATCGACACCATCGCCAGCGTTCAACATTTTTTTTTCCCCCGTTTTCTCCATAACAAAAAACGCAGTAGAAATATTTGGAAAAAGGAATTCTTACAGCAGTTGCCACTGCTCACCGTCTATCCTTTTTTTTTTGGGGGGCTTTTCTAGGAAATGGTAGTTTTGCTGTCCACAGTGCTCACCAATTTGGGCGTCAGGCTTCTTAACAAAACTTGTTGCGCTGCACAACAAGTATCTTCGAGCAATCAATGTCTTTTACCAGGTATGATTTATAATTGCTTTCACCTCATCTCTGTTAGAAAGTAAACTAAAATGCCCTTTTTGTTTCTTGTTTCTTTTGAAATTGCTGCTTTTTCGTATTCAGAATTGAGTTTGCTAAGCACTGAAAGTAGGAATAGACGATTTTCAGTTGTATGTTTATTGGGTAAACAACAAGCAGTCAATCAGACAAAAGAACAAAATCATTCAAGTAAAACAAGGTCGAGGAAAAGAGTCAGAAAGTTGGTTTTGAGTGAGGGGAAGGAAGAGGACGAAAACTATGGGCTTATTTGCCCTGGCTGTGGAGTCTTTATGCAAGATGAAGATCCTAACCTTCCTGGGTACTACCGGAAAAGGACAATTACTATAAAAAAAGATGTGTTAGAACAGGAGGATTATGAGGATCAAATTGATGATTTTGATGGTCTTGACGAGCATGGTGATGCTGACGAGGAGTTCAAAATTGACATTGAGGGAGCTACAAGGAAGGAACGTAGATTGACAGAGGGTGGTGATTTCAATTGGGATTATGATGAATTTGATGTGTTAATAAAAGCTGACAAGGATGATTTGGACTTGAATGGATTTGCTCCAGCAGGTGTTGGGTATGGTAACATTACTGAGGAGATAGTCGAGAAAGAAAGGAAAAGAAAAGAGGAGAGGAAGTTGACTAAAGCAAAGAAAAAGAGGATTGCTAGGGAGGCTAAAAGTGAAAGTGATGAGGTTACTGTTTGTGCTCGTTGTCATTCTCTGAGGAACTATGGAGATGTCAAGAGCCAAACAGCTGAAAACTTGATACCTGACTTTGATTTTAATAGGTTGATCACTAGTAGGCTGATGAAAACCACTGGCAGTGGCAATGCGACTGTTGTTGTCATGGTTGTTGATTGTGTTGATTTTGATGGATCATTCCCAAGACGGGCAGCAAAGTGCTTGTTTGAGGCATTAGAGTTGGCAAAGAATGACCCTAGAGCTAGCAAAAAATTGCCTAAGCTTGTTCTCGTGGCTACAAAAGTTGATCTTCTGCCATCACAAATTTCACCTACCAGATTAGATAGATGGGTCAGGCATCGAGCTAGGGCTGGAGGTGCTCCCAAACTAAGTGGGGTTTATTTGGCTAGTGCTCGAAAGGATTTGGGTGTCAAGAGTTTATTATCATTTATCAAGGAATTAGCTGGTCCTCGAGGAAATGTGTGGGTTATTGGGGCCCAAAATGCTGGCAAGTCCACACTTATCAATGCCTTTTCAAAGAAAGAAGGGGTAAAAATTGCAAAGCTCACTGAAGCTTCAGTTCCTGGGACAACACTTGGAATTTTGAGAATTCAGGGTATACTGTCTGCCAAGGCAAAGATGTATGACACTCCCGGGCTTTTACATCCATATCTAATGTCCATGAGATTAAATAGGGAAGAGCAGAAAATGATTGAAATAAGGAAGGAGCTTCAACCTCGAACATATAGGATGAAGGTGAGTTGTATTGACATTCGGTTGAGTACCAAAATACTCCCCTTTAATAATTCCTTTGAATCTATGGATCAATTTATGATTTAGTTCCCTTATTTGTGTATTGTATAGATGCATACTCATGTGACTGTTTGGTGTGTATATGTGCTCCATATGTATGCTTATATTTTTCATGGCTCCATATTGATCCATATGCTTAGCAACTAGTACCACTGCCATATACTGCAAGGTATATTCAGATGTTTAAAATAGATCTGATTTATCAGAATGCAGAAGGCAGCAGGAATAATTGTTGTGATTGAGATCATTTATTGAACATCATGTTGAATTGAATGATAAATGCAATATCTGGAGTTATCACAGATAAAGGAAGCTGGAATATTTGTTGTGATTGAGATCCTTTATTGATCATGTTGAATTGAATTGTAAATGCAGTGCATTTCTGATACATATTTCTTACTTAATGTGGCTTGATCTGGTTATGTGGTCAACCAAAGGCAAAAGATTGACCGAGTTCATAACTTGTCACTTGCCTGATAAGTGCAACTATGATAGGAAGAAATAGTTAGTAGTGTGATAATTAATTTATTTTAATTTGAAATTGATGTTTGATAAGTTTCTTTTGCTATGTGTTTCAACTACTTAAGAGTTTCCTCTTAACATCTAGGTCTGAAATTTGGCACCTTTTAATTTTTGCCAAAGAGTTCTCTTTTGTGCATTGGTCAAAAGTTTCTCTGCCTAATATATATATATGCTCTTATCTGCGATTTATTTCTTTCTCTACTTGTGTTTTCTTGGGCAAGATGCATTTAAGTTCTCTTGAAAGGGTTGGTGACTTTGGTTCATTTTCAGGTGGGACAAACAGTACATGTCGGTGGGTTGTTACAGCTAGACCTTAACGAAGCTTCTGTGGAAACAATTTATGTCACAGTTTGGGCATCCCCAAGTGTTTCTCTTCACTTGGGAAAGAGGGAAAATGCTGATGAGTTATGGATAAACCATGTTGGCATTCGGCTGCAGGTAATTTACATATTCATTGTACCAATTATACTGGAATAGATAAGCCTTTTCTAGCTTATATATGATTGATCAGTTGCTAAGTATCAGTCATCCATTAACCTCTCATTATATGCAGTTGGAGTTAACCCTCTCAATTTTCAAAATATGTTCTATCTTTGGTTATATATGATAACTCAATTTTTAAAGTCCATATATTAAAAAGGGATATGTTTTCTAACTTTCAAGTTGTTTCCAGTTACCCGTTCATTCACATGGTCCATTACCTTGAATGGCTAAGTATGAACATAGTTAGTACTGAGTATTCCTATCTGTAAGGTTTGATATCAGTGTGTAGCAGTAATAGTTCTTATACTGTGGGTCCTTGTTTTGGTTCGTCATTTGGTTTGTTAACCCTATACAGTGGTCTAGAACCTCTTTAATATAGATGTAAGTATGTAACTATGATGCAGAAGCCAAGGTATACACATTTACTTTATCCCGTTTTTATTCCCCCCCTTCACAACAATAGAAGGCATACTGGTGTGTCCATATAGATGATTCAGTGTTCAGATGGTCAGAGTTAAAGATATCCTGATCTACAACGTTGTAAATATCAGAGTAAGTAACAGCACCCAATGATTTCATGAGAAATGAATGTTTTTGCAAAATGAGTAACTGCTAACAGTTGCAGTTGTAGGAACTGAATGTATCATTTGGGAAAATTTTGAGATTGGCTTATACAATCAACCAGAAAACTAAAGCATTAGATATAAATTGACCAATTTTGTAAAAATGGGATCTCCTGGAAGTGTAAAATATGAAGGATTACAAGAAAAATAGTTGTTTTTGACATTGAAGATTTCCGATGTGCTTGTGCGTTTATTATGAAATTCAGAACACTAGCAGTTAACGTACAGCATTTGTTAATTTGGAATTTCATAATTTTGCTTTAATTTTGTTTTTCCTATAACATCTTTATGGCTCATAATAGCCAACGCCAATGCTAAAGCTAGCTCAAGTCATTGCAGTTTGGGTTTGAGTACTTTGAAGCCATTGGTTTTCAATTCTATACATTGGTAAACTTGTTCAACCAAGCTGGATATTTGTACAGCCTATGAATTTTCTGGCTTGAAATGCTTCTATCAGTTCTCTGTCTGCATTAGGGGGTGACTACTGGTCCACAATTAGTAGCAGGCTTTTCCAATACTAGTCTGACCAGTCAAATTTTGCAAACATTGTTTAAGACAATCTTTTATTTGAGTTGGTCAAAATAAGAGCATCAAATCTCAAATTCTAAATCGAATGAGCATGGATGTACCTAAATAGTTTCTTTTTTGTTCATGTATTTATAAGAATATTGTATCCATGAAATCTCATCTGGATGTTGTGATGAAGATGCGCCAAGTCTGGTCAGTACCTGAATTCATTTGGTCCACTTTCTAATCAGTTTGGAGTAACTAATTTTGGTATTGAAATCCTTTAGTATGATCTTATGTTTTTCTATTTTCTTTCTTGACTCCCAGTGTGAAGTTAATGTCTCTTTGTTTAACCTGTTGAATGAATACAGTTTAAGTAAAGGCTGGTGCAGCAAGGTTTCTGGTCTAACTATGTCTGATTTCTAATCTTTCAGCCCCCAGTTGGTAACGATAGAGCTTCTGAATTGGGAAAAAGGGAAGAAAAGGAGATAAAGGTAGCAGGGAGCAGTTGGGATGTTAATAGCATTGATATTGCAGTAGGAGGCTTAGGCTGGCTTTCTTTGGGACTCAAAGGTGAAGCAACACTGACATTATGGGCGTATGATGGCATAGAGATTACTTTGAGGGAACCTTTGGTTCTTGACAGAGCTCCATTCCTCGAGAGACCTGGCTTTTGGCTGCCCAAGGCTATATCTGATGCCATCGGAAACCAAACTAAAATTGAAGCCAAGAAGAGAAAAAAGTATCAACAGAATTGCACGATTCACCCTTTAGAGGTGTCGGCTTGAAGAGAAAGGGATTCCATGTCTTTCTTGAAGACTTTGCATGAATAGATAGTGAAAATCAGGTTATCTTATCTACTGGATTTGGTTGGTCTATTGGCTTTGCGGTTACAGAATGTAAAGAGAAACCATGAGCATTGCATTTTGGTAAATAAAACTTAAAAGTAGTTAACTTGAACCTTTTTCTCTTCTTTTTTATTTTTATTTCTGATATATAACTAGTAACCCTGATGGATTTTGGTGAATTTGTCTTAGCATATTTCATTGGTGAGTACGTGTCCTTTAGGCGTGTTCTTGTTGAATTGACTTGAATTCGGTGATGATTCTAAATGGGCTGGATTTGTAAACATAGCAAAAACAAATATCACATTAAAAGGGTGAAATGGTGCGTTCGACCATTGCTGTTAATAATAATACAATTTGGTAGTTTATTAAAATGGCTTGTAGAATCTGGCTTTTGCATTCCACCAGTTCCATCCGTCTCGCTACATGACCTAAGCATTATTTTGTACAGTTGTGCTTCACGTTAAATTAGAATTGCGTTTTGATGAGTAAAGGAGTCTAATCAAGGAAATCACTTAAAACTAGTTTAAAATTTTACTCAAAATTTGGTCCTCTGACTTTTTTTTTTTGGTTAATTAAATCTTCAACTTTATTTATTAAACCAAATTAGTATGACTTTGATTTACCAACAAAATCCACGTCAGTCGCACAAAAGGAGTATTTGAGTTTAACGAATTATAATAGTATAATATCATTACGTCTTTAATTGGCCCTAACAACTTTTTGATAAATGAAGTTTATATTTTTTTTTGTTTTGAAAATTAAAATTACATGTCTAATTAATTGAAAGTAAAGTTAAGAAACTTATTTGAACTTCTAACTAAAGTTCATACATTGTTTTAAAGATTATTCCTCTACAAGTTTAAGCCAAAATTTGTAGGAAAATTCAACTACGATTGAATGTGGAAATTTTTATTTTATAATTTCTCATTCGAATCTCTTTAATTAAATAACTTGAAAAAGAAAAAAAATTAAAGAATAAAACATACTTGATTCCGAATCTTGTAGGACTTTTCTTTTAAAACTGTTAACAACAAGGTGTTTTATGTGCACAGCCTCTAACGATATTCAAAGACCAAAGAAAAAGAACACAAAACATTTTGAGAGGATTAGAATTTTCTCTTCTGAATTATTCTTTATGTGTGATCCATTAAGTTCCTAATATATTGACAATAATTATAAATTATAATTATAATTCATAATTAGAATAGGATAAATAAAAACTTTTTTAATTTATCTTTAATTCTCCAATTAAACAATTTACAATCATAAATCAAGATAGATATCTAAAAGTATGTCATGACCATCTAGTGTTAGGAATCTCAAAGTAGTTTGACTTAATTTGTCAATGTATGATTATAATGTATAATTTAATCATTTCATCATATAATGTTCCAATTGGATATAGATTATTGTCTATTCTATTTAAATCTAACAATGTTTGTTTTTACTAATTACTAATCAATTTATAATTGATATTTGAAAATAATCTTTTCAAATGTCAATTCACTTTGTTAAGAGATTTCCTTAAATTACTACTAATTAAGAACAATGAAATATTCTCCCTAATTACTTTAGGGTGATGAAGCATTTATTGACTTACTCAACTATCTTCATATTTTCATATTATATCCAAGCACTAACGTCTAAGCTACTCTGAATAGAATAGTTAATAAGTAAGCATTAAAATACAATAATTCCTACATGAGGCATGTTGGTAGTCTCAAGTCAAATGATCAATTATATAACTATCATAAATAAGGAAATTCACAAACACACAAGTAATGTTCTATTTGAGATCCTCATGATCAGGCCAATTTAGTGAACTTATTCTTTAACAAGCATCTATATATTTGTTTAAGTATCTTTATTTTTTAGTTTATAAGATCAACTACTTCCTGCACAAGGAAGAAAGATTATGTATGATAATTTTTATGCTCTATTAATATCTAGTCTCAATAGAGTAATGATTAGGAATAATTTAGGGATAGTACAAAAATATAATATGAATCTCATAATTATCAATCATAATTTTATCTGTAAAATATATTTATCTTATAAACTTTATCTTATACATTAATTAATTAAACAAATAAACATAAAAAAGTATGTCTTTAATTAATTGTGTTACAAAAATCTACAATTAATTGATTGGTTATAGGATATATACTAACAATTTCTCACTGATACTAAGTCAATCACTTAAGTATGTTATGTTATATCACCATATGACGATTACGCTATTATTGAGATAATGGTTTAGTGAGAGAATTTTATAAGATTCTCTTTAGTGAATATTCTCTTAAATCTTTTAACTTTCATCCTAATTATCATCATAATAAAGAAAATGAAAAAATATATGCTTCAATTGTTTATAAGATGTTAGCCTATCTTGTATGCCTAATGACTTTAATGTTCCACAATACATTACTGTTTCAACAAAGCAAAGAACTTTATCAAGTTTGTTAGTCCCTAATGGTAGCCAAAAGGGGGCTTAATTGGGTGTTTACAAAATTCAACAAATTTTCAAACAATACATTCAATTAACAATAATCAATATAAATAAGTATGAAGAAATTGCTTAATATAATTTAATCAAATAATTGAATAATAATTTAAAAAGAATAGGGAGGAGAGAATGCAAATCGATTTATAGTGATTTAGTAAACAATCCTTGCCTACATCCACTCCCAAGACTCTTCTTAAAATTCCACTATAATTATTCTTTTAAGGTTAAAAATAACCTTTGTATAATCTTTTTCGATAAAGAGAACTTTTCTTACAATCTTCTTCCAAGGTGAAGAGGCACCTCAATACTACTTAGATCGCCCACAAGTACAATATTCAATAGCCCAACAAAGTATTATAACTAAAAAATATCTCATTTATGCACTTGAAAACTCCAAAATGGCTCATTCATACAAATATGACACATCAATGCTCTTAATTAATTGAAAAACTCTTTAAAATATGTGTATACAACACCCAAAATCTTCTTGATAATAAAAATAATGATAAAATACCTATTTATAATGTTTTGGGACCCAATTGGACCCAGAACTAGTTGTTACAATGATTATATCTAATGCACTGGTCGATTAGTATAACATACTATTAGACTACTATACATTAAAAGCTCTAAATTCACTAGTTGTTGGAACATTAGTTGACTAGTACACTTGTTGGTCAATCAATATGGTTCAATGGTTGACTAATACATCAATCAATGTTGCCACAAACTTACGCTACATTAAATTTAACAACTTTAACCTTCATTGGTCGATACTAGTTCATATAGGTTGACCAATCACCTCAAAAATATGATTTTAACATCTCTAAATATCCAAAACCAATTTATTTAAATAAAATATGATTAAAAACTTCCCAAAATGTTCCCCAAAGATCATTTGAAAGATCAAGAGGCTTTTATATTAAAATCAAAAGCTTCAATACCTCTTGATGGATGTAAAGACTCATGCAGTGAAATAAGATGAATGATTATGCATGGTGAGTCTTTTAGATCATCAAATTAACAAAGTGAGCTTACAAATAATAATAAAAAATATGAAATGACCTTAATGAGCCTTGATCTTCTTTTATTCTTATTTTGATCTTCATTTTCATTAGTTGTAGATGATAGCGCGTGTTGAGTACACTGCAAAATTTACCTAATTTTGCATATTAAAAACATGTAGATGTGGTGAGTCGGGATCGTATCCACAGGAAATATTTTGTTAATTCTCGTAATGAAAATAATTGGTGTAAAGGAAATAAAAGTAGGTTTTGAGTATAATGCAATTGAGAAAATAAAGTAAAATTAAACTAGCGAAAACAAATTATAGAAAACAATCGAAAATGATAAAACTGATGAATTTGTGTGAAACTCGATTCTCGGATCAATCTCGACCTACACATAATTAAACATCTTTCATTGTTATAATGATTTCACACCTCTCCTAGAACTATTGATTGTGGACTAACAATACACTCTGCTAATCTCGATTTTCCCTTAAGTCGTGTTTAAGTAAGAGAAGCTTGTTAATTAAACCTAACCACAGAATAACCTAAGATACGATCTTTAGATTCAATTGGGTAGTCGCATTACAAAATGAAAAATGGACCAATCTAACCAACCACACAAGCTTGGGTCATTTAACCTAGGCTACGTTATCCTTAATGATTAAAAACTATTAGTTGTTACATACGAATCCAAATACAACAATTACGGATTATATTAACAATTCAAGGAATGGGTTCACAATATAAACAATCTAACGATAACAAGAATATGATTATCCTTACATGAATACCCAAATCGATTAAACAAAGGATAACGTAAACAATTTCAAGAGAGAGATCCAACATTAAACAAAGATAAGATAAGCTTAATCGTGCATCCTAGGCATCAATTTCACCTTCGAACCAGTGTTGGGATGGTTATCTCTCCATCTTCTCCATCAATCTCGAAGCATCATCTATGAACACCTTTATCTCCATTGAAAATCAAAGAGAAATGAAGAAAATCGCAGGTTTGGTTGCTTCTGGTCGAGTTCTCCCGCAATTGTCACAACTAATTGCTTTATATAGTAAAAACTAGGTTTAAAAGTAGACAACTGGCTTCCTCACCACCGTGATCGTGATTCACCCTTGCATGGGCCTGAGAGTGGTCTCACACCCATGCAGTTAGTGTCATAACCGTGAGACTACTCACGTCTGTGACATTTTTTTGGTGTGGCAACAAGCATTCCATCTCTCATTCTTCATTGTTATGCTTTATTTTGTCTCTTCTTCGTATATCATCTTCTTATTCTTACTCTATGAAGATAATAGAGTATGAAAATTGAGAAGATGGCTCAATGAGTATGCTTTCAGGTCACTTTAGCTCCTTAACTTCTGAAATGTATCTAAAATCAAATATGAGCTAAAGAGAGTGTCTTAAGCATTATAAGGCATTATGCACTAAGTGTAATGGATTTAAATGTATCAACATTTAAGCACATACTAAGCTTTTTACTGTCCTCTGGTAAATCATCAAAATCAAAGTCACAAACTAAAAACTCTAGGGGCTTTTTGGGAACATTATGGACTTTTGGAGCTCGAAAAAACCCCAGAGTTTTCCCTAATTGGAAAATACTATAAAAGGAAAATAGCAAAACCCTAATTTTTGTGCCTCTATTGCCATCTTGAGAAAGAACACAAGGAAGAGAGAAGGAGAGAAGGGAAGAAGAGCATCTACAGCTGTTGTCCAGCCACTCCAATCCAGCCATTTCAAGTTATTTTCTACTTTATCTTGTTTATTTACTTCATCTTGATGTATAACTTGGGATTGAGAATTTTGAACTTGTTGTTAATGATGTTCTAATTTCATTTTGGGAGTTGAACACCGTTTCCGGAACCCAACTCTTCAGAATACCATAACTATCATCAATTCATTTTCTTTCTCTGATACCACTCATGTTGGATCCTGCTTGGCTTCAGAATCTAACTCTTGCTCTAAATCAATGCAAACATACATACATAACTGAACTACTTAAATCTATCATTTCATTTCTTAAGCAACAGAGT
>JANZLC010000005.1:17372802-17386723 GCA_026413385.1 Erythroxylum gracilipes | reverse complement strand
ATTGGTTCGGGTTTAGATTGATTTATGAATGTGCATATTGAATTGAGATGAATATGAATGAGATTGTATATGACTGGGATTGATTATGATTATAGATTATAGATTGAGACTTATTGAAGTGTTTTAGGTATAGAATTGTGTTTGTTTATGCTAGATTCCGGACAGGAGGTCCGATGAATTGTGTGGATTGTTTTGGAATATCGAAGTGAGTTTAAAACCATTTGCAGGTTTTTGGGCTTTTTAAAATAGAGCCATTATGTTGCCCAATTTTGTTTATTGTGTATGAATTGTGGATATATAGATATGTGTGTTACGTGTCTATTGATAAAAGAAAGGATTAGTAAGATTTTGTGTAATTGATGATTATGATTTGAATAATAAAGAATCAAATGATTTGAGACATTGGTTGAGGATGAATGTTACAAATGAGAAATTGAAGTGCTTTGTATGAGATTGTATAAAAATGAATAAAGTGAAAAAAATCATACCGTTTTGTATTGGTTTAGACCGATTGTCTTTTAGTTTCCAACGCGACTCTTTTCTATAATATTTGTTCACGGATGTCAGAAATTTGTTTTCGTTGTTTTCGAGCCCTTCGATTCGCTTTCGATATTTTCGCTTTTGATTGTGTTTCTGCTTTATGACTTCCGATCTGATTTGTATTTAGCTTTTGGCCTTCATTTTCACTTCTGCTTATCGATTTGTGTTTCGCATTTTTCGTTTCGACCCACTTTCAGGTTCGATCTTCACTTTTTGTCTTCCGTTTTTTCGGTTAGGGTTTGGTTCTGAAATCGGGTCCCAACAAATGATGCTGGAGGAAATACATCATAGAGAGCAAAGGACCTTTATAGATTTCATGAGGCCAGGGTTCAATGCCTATCATCACGGAATTACATGGCCATCAGTGCAAACGAGTATGTTTGAAATCAAACCAGCACTACTGAACATGATGAAACTGACGTACAATTTTATGGGTAGGATCCCAATGCTCATTTGGCTAATTTCTTAGACATTTATGAAACCTTCTGATATACTGGGATGTCGAAAGATGCTATTAGGAGGAGGCTCTTTCCCTTTACACTCAAGGATAGAGCCAAGGCATGGTTGAATTCTCTCAACCTAACCAATGTCGCGACTTGGGAGCAGTTGGTGTGAGCTTTTCTAGATAAGTACTTCCTTCTGAAGAAGACAACAAAATTGATAAAGGAAATTATCAATTTACAATGGGGAGTCTTTATATAAAGTGTGAGAGCAGTATAAGGAGTTGTCGTCATTATAAACTACCCAACAAATTTCTTTTGCAAAACTTCTATAATGGAGTTAATCCACCCACGAGGGGAACCATAGATGCAGCTGTTGGAGGATCATTAATGACGAAAACAATTGAAGTGGCCTATAATCTGTTAGAAGAGATGACATACAATAGCTATCTTTAGATATCATAATGAAGTAGACAGCAATCAAACTTTTGGGAGATGGCATACAATAGTTGTCTTTGGATATCAGAACGAAGTAGACAGCAATCAACTTTTTGGGTCCCAAAAGGAATGATTACTGCAGATTTAGTGACAACATTACAGGTTGAGATTGACAACCTAACCAAGCAATTAAATATCCTGAAAGCCACCTCTTCCTATCCATTCAAAGCAATTCAGTACAGGTGCACGTTATGCAAGCAAAAGAGTCATATCACAACTGATTGCTTCCTAGTGGAAAACAACAACGTGGGGCAATTCAAATTCAACGAAGCACAAGTTGGTCGGGGAAGTCATCATTCTTATTTGAACAAGTACAATCCGGCGTGGTAGAACCACCCAAATTTCTGTTGGTTCACAATACAAGTACTCAATTAGGAAATCAAGACCTATTAGGATTTCAGCAAGATGAGTCCAGTTTATGGGATTTTAAGTTAGACAAGATATGGATGAGCTCATAAACATGGATGAGCATAAGACGCTAGAAAGGAAGTTTGAGCAAGTAGCGGAAGACCATGTCTCTTCTATTCACAACTTAGAGGTTCAAATGAGACAGATTTTTAGCAACTTTTGTAAGAGAAGTGTGAAAAACTTTCTAAGAAAAATGGAAGTACATCCAAGAGAGTAGTGTAAGGTTATAACAATTAGGAGCAGGAAAGAGCTAGAAGCACCAGTGGAAAAACAAGCTGAAGCCCATCTTGGGGAATACTAAGAGAAGAAGATGGAGGGTGATTCATTCAAGAAAATTTATTTCTTCAAATCTTTAAAGGAGCAAGAAGAAGAAAAAAGATGAAAACAGACATAAAGCTTGAAGCAGATATGAAGGTCTCTATTCATAAAGTGAAAGAAGAAGAAGAGATGAGGGTGACTGAAGAAGAATAAGAACATATCACCCTCTTACAAGAAAAAATGCTAGATTCAATAGAAGATTCAGGGAATTCTGTTATTCCCTATTTTATTGACGATTTGTTAGTAAAAAGGACATTACTAAACTTAATTGGTTTCCTTAATTTTGTCAATATTGTCCTTCTGACTATTTTGCAATTTGTAGCTTATTTACAAACTATGAACCTAAAATTAGGCAACACCGACGGAAGCAAGCTACTCATAATTGATCTCAGATAAGTTTTAAAGGATGCAATTTGAAGCTAATGACCTTAAATTAGCACGTTTAGTAGTTAAATGTAAATTATTGTGCAGTTAGATTTGTTTTCAATACTATAATGAGCTAGAATGGGTTGGATCGCTAATTCTCTTACTCTCTTGAATAAATTATAAGAAAGGAAAGCAATCTCGGTGTTAAGAGAATTTGGTCTCAACATCATCACCATCACCATCTTTATCACCATGACGAGTTCTACACTCTAACCCATTTATTTTAGTTTATTGTTATTTTCAATTATTCTCATGTTTCTCTTGTTTCGTTAATTTTATTCCCACATTATGTATTGTTTGTTTGATTTTCTCACATTGAGGATAATATGTTGTCCAAATGTGGGGAGGGTTGTATGCATTATATGTTTTTGTATTTGAATGCAAATTTTACATGTTAGTTTTGTTTAGGATTGCATGTTGTGATTTGTGTGAATGTATCAATGGCCAGGACATAACAAAATTAATTTAGCTTTGAACATAGTCTTTTAGGTTGCGAAGATTTATTAGCTTATGAAATTAATAACCTAGGTTACTTTGGTTAAATATACATGTTAATTAGGATATGAAGTTATTTTATTCACCCTCGGAATTTGTCACATACATTTATGATTTTAGGTCAGTAAAATAAGCAGTATTGTTAGTATCTTTTCATGAGAATTACTAGCTAAAAGAAGTGAAGTAGGCAACAAAAAAAGTTTAAATCTTAATTAAATAACTATTCCACTAGCCTTTGAATTATGAATAGAGCTAATAGCCAGTTGAAAATGTGATATAGCTGAGTAATCGAGGGACGTTTATCACAAATATTTGCCTTCGCATAAAAAGGATATAATGACATTCCAACTAAGCCGCTTAATAAAAACATGACCTAGTTGAGTAACCGGATTGATATTCATTACACTGTTTGCCTTCATGTAAAAAGGCTAGGTTCATGTCAATCAAAATCAACAAAAATAATGTTTTATCAAATAAGCCTACTGATCTTTGTGAATAACTTGAATTTTCATGAATACCTACTTAGGGATAGTTACAATTTTAATTGACAGAATAATTATCAATATGTATGTGCAAGCGATGGGGCTGAATAAACTTGACATTAAGGTCTTGATTAGTGTGTATATTTAATCTGAAGTATTTAAACACAGACTTCATAAGTTAATAAGTTAGAACAACTTAAGGGTTCATGTTTGTAGTTAAATTTATTTCGCGAAGTTTAATGCCATTGACCCATTATTGCATATGTGTGTGTTTTGTTGTTAATTGTGTTTGGTGTGTTGTATTTTGCTTGTTTTGTTTTTGTTTAAGGACAAGAAAAAGTTTAAGTGCGGTGATGTTGATAATGGTAGATTACATAATGTTTTAGTGGGTAGTTTAGTATGTGTTTAGTTGTTAAATTGAATAATTAATGCATTTTTATGTTAGGATTGTATTGTTTAGTTATAAATTTTTGTTTTGAGTATTTTATGGGTTAGAATATGCCATTGAGCTTAAATTTTGTCTATTTTAGGTGCCTTGATGTGATTGTTAGTGTTTCAAATTAATTATGGAAGAACAGAGGAGAATCGGAGGAAACCCGAAGCAAAACTAAGGGTGCCACGATTGTGACAGAGACAAGATGAAAGAGCCACGATCTTGTTACGGCCATGATCATGGCCTGCGCGACAGACAATGCACATCAACTTACCAAACTTCATTTTTTGAGGATATTTCAGACTTTTATAGCCCATAAAAACCCCAGAGTTTGCCCTAATTAGAAAATATTATAAAAGGAAAAGAATATAACCCTAATTTTTGTGCCTCCATTTGCCGTCTTAAGAAAGAACATAAGGAAGAGAGAAGAAGGAGAGAAGGGAAGAGGAGCATCTGCAAGTGCTATCCAGCCACTCCAACCCAGCCATTTCGAGATCTTTTCTACTTTCTCTTGTTTATTTATTTCATCTTGATGTATGACTTAGGTTTGAGAATGTTGAAAGTGTTGTTAATGATGTTTTAATTTCATTTTGGGATTGAATCTTGAATCATTTTGTTACCTATTTGCTTTTGAAGTTAATGAAATTGTTTGGGTATTATGATAGATGTGTTTGCATATAAGTCAACAATAAATTGAGAGAATGAGTCGATAGTAATCCGATTAAGTTGGGTAATGAGAGTTAAAAACTTAATAACAATAATCAAATCGGTAATTTATACGAAAAGAGATCTTGCGTGAGGACCCGATAATCTATTAGAGGGCTTAAGATCTAATTGGATGTGTGTGTTTTTTTTGGTTAATTTAGAGATTGCAAATATCATAATTCAATTAAGGTTTATGATTTAGGGTTTAATGATTTTAACTCCACATAGAGTAATCCACCCTTCGAAAGTCTAGGATCGATACTGAATTAACTCAAAAGTAATCGTGTTAGCATTTGATGATAAGAAAACCCCCCTACTCATAATTCTTTGATCATGTCTTATTGTGACATCTCAATTGTTAAGTGATTGAGCTTCATTTTGATCTACTTTCGTTAATTTAGGAATTTTATTTTCATTCAACCATTACTTGATTGTTTAATTTGCTGTTTATCTTTATTTTCATTTAAATCACATTTTTACAACCTTAGACAAAGTTAGGATTCAATTAGTTCACTAATTCCTCGTGGGATCGACACCTTAACTACTACACTTACGACATGTGCACTTGCAGAACATTGAGAGTTTTATGGCATGCAATAGTGCAACCTCTGTGTTATGATCATGGAACCTCCCATGATCATGGTAATGTGTTTTCTAGCATGTAAGCTTTTTTATACTTTTGACATTTTGGGGCTATTTTTGAAATCAAATTAAGTGTGATAAATCTTAGAAACATCCCTAGAAGCCTCAGAAAGTAGTTAAGGAAATGAAAAACTAAAAAAAGGAGGATTTATATCAGATTTAAAGATATCAAAGAGGAGACATTTAGGGCAACTCCAGATTTTCTGGATTTCCAAATCAAGACATAACACGACTTTCTTTCCTTTCTCTCCATCTATTTCATTGTCTTAGATATTGATTTAGATTATCAGGATGTTCAACATGATTATCAGTTTCTAAATTCATATTAGGGATTGTTCTTGATATGTTTTGTTAACCTTATTCTTATTAAATTCAATACATATGAATACTTTGTGATATTTTTTTATGCTTATACTTAGTAATAAATCGAGAGAGTGAATTCAGTTATTTGTGTTAAGGTGTGTAATAAGAGTTGGTAGCTTAAGATACTTACAAATATTAGATTAATTAACAATCGAAGAGAGATCTTAACTGTGAATTAATTATCCTTAGGATTGCTT
Organism: Erythroxylum gracilipes; assembly: GCA_026413385.1. NCBI lineage: Eukaryota > Viridiplantae > Streptophyta > Magnoliopsida > Malpighiales > Erythroxylaceae > Erythroxylum > Erythroxylum gracilipes. The sequence continues at coordinate 17,380,776 of JANZLC010000005.1, read as the reverse complement.
CAAATCTAATTAAATAGTTAAGAGTAGTTTTGTGAATAGAAAGGTTACAATTCTATTATTAATGATTTCAATTGGGATTACATTATTAGATCAAGCATAATTGGATTAACAAGATAAAGGAAAGATAAAACAAGGATAAAATAATTCATAAATTTCCAACTTTGATTAACTTTATTCTTATTGCTAGCTTATTTATTCAAGTGTTTTGTTTGATTATTTATTTCAAGTTCAATAATTTATTTTAATTCAATCAATCTTTTATTACCTTATACAAAGTGCATTCAATTTGTTAGGTGACTAATCAATCCTCATGGGAGAAATACCTTTTATATTACGAGTTACGATCTGTTTGGTTGCAGTATTGAAAGTTTTTATATATAACTTGTCAATAAGTTTTAAACGTCGTTGTCGGGGATTAATTTAGCATCTCATACAATTTGAACTCTTTTGATTTAAGCACTTTACTACTTTTCTTGTGTAATTTTAAATACATTAACACAAAAATAACAAAGAGCAACTGAGCAATTTGTAGACCTTTTCTTCCAACCTAGTTAAAGCATTACAACATTAGTGGGAGTTACTTAAAATCATATAATCTTTGGTGGCAAAACTATCCAAAGTAATTTTGGAACAAAAATGTACGAAACAACATAAGAACACAAGGTCCACCAAGTTTCCAATAGGGATCCTTAGAGTCAAAGTTTGAAAAGATAATGGACATGTTAAGCTTCAAGTTTAATAGTCAAGATGAAAGTCAGAGGATGGAATTTTTTTTAATCAAATAATAAAGAATAATTCCTTTTCCATTCATAACTTAGAGGTTTAAATGGAGCAACTTTTCAATGCATTTTTAATGAGGAATGTGGGGAGTCTTCCAAGTACGATGGAAGCACAACTAATATCCTTGTTATGTATTGACATTTGTGGGGGTAACCATTATAATTATCAATGATAGGCACCAGATTATATTTGAGAGAATCCATATTACATACAAAGTTGGCCTCCGAATACACCAGAGGAGACAAAGGTAGAATTCACAAATGAAGTTGTAGTTTAAGAAGAGAAGGAAGAACATAGGATAGAGGAGATAGAAGTTGAAGAAGCAAAGGAATTCTCTGTTCAAGAAGCAGACGAAAAAAAGTGGATAAGGTTGATTACAGAAGAAGAAGAGTAGTTCACCTTCTTACAAGAAAAACTGTTAGATTTAATTGATGATTTAGGAAGTTTCATCATCTTGTATTTTATTGACAGTTTATTATAGAAAAAGGCAATAATGGAGGCAATTGGGTTTCTTAATTTTTTAAATTATTTCCTTCTTATTATCTTAAAATATGTGGCTTATTTACAAGCTTCTAAACTATCATGGTAAGAAACGAGTAGAAGCAAGAAACTAATTATATATTCAGGTTGATGGTAGACATGAATGGTACATCAAGCTAATGACGTTAAATAGCATTACGTGGGAGGCAACCCAAGAATTAGGGTAGTTTTATTTTCATTTTCATTTTCATTTTTTATAGGGAGTTGAATTGATGGATCCTTATAGAATGAAGTGTCTTCAAATTCCCTTTTTAACAACATCACCACCTAAATCACCATAAGTTTTATAGCTCTTACTTTCCATTTATTGTTATTTTTCTTTATTTGTATTGTTTTGTTTTTCCATGTTGAGGATAATGTGTTGTTCAAGAATGGGGATGCTTATACATTGGCATACCATTTGTGTGTGAAATTTGCATTTACATTGTGTTAGTTTTGATTAGGTTGGCATAGTGTGAACATTTTGTTGTATGATGTGTGCATTGTGTGAATGTGTGAATGGCATGAATTGAATGGAATTATCTTACTTTCAAACATGGTCATTTAAATTGTAAAGGCATATTAACTTGTGAATCTTGTGTTTTAAGTTTCTTTAGGACAAATATTCACGTTAATTAGGATATACACCTTTTCTTTCACTTTATAACAATTGTTTGGATACAATTATAATTACACTCATTTAAATTGGTAGGCATCATTTGTAACCTTTTTTATGAGAATAATTAACTAAGAAGAAATGATGTAGGCTAAGAAACTAAAACAAAAAATAAAAAAGTATGTTAAATTCTTATTTTGCTAGCCCTTTTAAAGAAAATTAGAGTTGGTAGTCAGTTAAGAGTTCTAATATACCTGAGTAATTAGGGGAATTCATAACAAAATGTTTATCTTCGCGTAAAAAGGCTAGAATGAAACTCCAACCAAGCTAAATAAAAAAATGTAACTTAATTAAGTAATAGGGGAACATTCATAGCCAGGTGTTTTCTTTCGCATTAAAAGACTAGGTGATCGTTAAAGAAAATCTAAAAAGATGATGGTTGCAATAAATTCTATTTAATATGTATATTCAAATCAAAGTACTTAGGAATAAGTTAATATGTTGTAACTTTTAAAGTGGCTTATGTTTGAGGATAAGTTAATTCCATGATATTTGATGCCATTGTACCATTATTACATTATTGTTTGATTGTGTTTATTTTTTTTATTTGTGCTTGTGTTTGTAGTTTTGTTTAAGGACAAGCAAAGGTTTAAGTGTGGGGATGCTAGTAGGTGTAGATTATAGTATGTTTTATAGGTGTTTTCTTGTGTTTTCTTAGATGATAATTATGTGTTTAGGACTTAGAATTACGTTTTTATTAGTGTTTTATATGTTTTAATTGTTTAATTGGTTTATAACAAGAATTTGATCTTGATTTTATGTTTCAATAGGTGTTTGATAAGTTTTGAGTGAATGGAAGCAGAAAAGGTGAAGAAAAGAGGAAGAATTTGGAGCATGGAAGGAATGCCATGATCATGGAAAGCAAGAGTGCAACCTCTCGGTCACGATTGTGGCACTGTGGCAGGCAAGAGTGCAACCTCTCAGTCATGATTGTGGCACCTCCTATGATCATGGCAGGGTATTTTCAGCACACGAGTTTTTGTTTATACTTTTGACATTTTGGGGCTATTTTTGGAACTAAATTAAGTGAAAAAATCCTTGAAACTACCCTAAAAGCCTCAAAATGTAGTTAAGGAAAAGAAAAACTCAAAGAAGGAGGCTACATATCAGATTCAAAGAGATAAAAAAGGAGACATCAAGAGTTACTCCAAATTTTCCAGATTTCCAGATCAAGACACAACACAAATTTTCTTTCTTTTCTCTTAATTTATTTCATTGTCTTGGATGTTAATTTGGATTATTAGGATGTTGAACATGATTATGAGTTTCTAAATTCATATTAGGGATTGTTCGTAATCTGTTTTGTTAAACCTTGTTATTATTGAATTTAATACATATGAATGCTTTGTGATATTTATTATGCTTATATTTGGTAATTGATAAAATGAATTAAGTTATTTGTGTCAAGGTACGCAACAAGAGTTAGAAACTTAATAGACCTGCAAATATCAAATTAATTAACAATTGAAGAGAGATCTTAATTGTGAATTAATTATCCTTAGAATTGCTTCAAATCCAATTGAATAGTTAAGAATAGTTTTGTGAATCATAAATTGGATCGGCAGGATAAAGGAAAGACAAAATAAGGATAGAATAATTCCAAAGTTTTCATCATTGATCAACTTTAATCTAATTGCTAGTCTTAATTATTCACTTATTCGATCGTTTAGTTTTATTAGTTGTTTTAATTTAAGTAAATTTATTTTGATTTAATTAGTCTTTTAGTACCTTAAACAAAGTGCATTGAAGTTGTTAGGTGTCTAATAAATCCTCATGAGAACGGTACCTTTTGTACTATAAGTTATAATCTTTATACTTGCGGTATTAAAGTTTTCTATATAAAACTGTCAATACCATTTATAATTAATTGATTGTTTGAAACTTGAAAATTTGAAAGGTCCAATATTTATTTAATTATTGGTACATGATGAATGCTCGTATTAAAGATTCAAAAAAAAATATGTAAGGTTATGGTACCAATGGATTTATAGTATGGAGGACCTATAGTGTGAAGAAATAAGTTTCTTGTAATGTTGTTTCTTGTAAATTTTCTTCAATTTTATCATTATCCCAATCATACTTTACCTAAGCCCTATTAAAACCTTATATTAAGACCTTTTGATTTTTGTTTCTAGTTTACTTATAAATGGTAGAGATATGGTAATATTGCAACCTTATAGTTAAGAATTCTGTTGTGCTTTGGTTTGAGAGTTCTTATCCTTTTTACCCTAAACACTTGAGTGCACTGAGTGAAACCTTGTTAAGGGTGTAAAAATTTTTGCTTTTGATTTCAAGAAAATTATTGATGTGATTGTTATTGATATTGAATTATGAAGGTTAGTTCTAGGATAACTTGATTCCCATTGTATGTTAATTTGATCAATATGATATGATGATTTAGAGCGTAGATGGATAGGTTAAGGTTAATAAAAGATGCATGTTTGTAATGTTGATAATTGAGATAATGATTTGCTTAAGAAAAGAAAAGCTTAAGTGTGTGGATGTTTGATAAATGATTGTTTGACTATATTTATATACCTATATTTAATGTGTTTTGCTTGTTATTTTATTACTTAATTGGTTTCAAGTGTATTTATAGGGGATAATTGCCTTCTTGAACCAAAAGGAGAAGAATTTGTATAAAATTATGGCATGGAACGAAGATTTGAAGCATCTTAGACCTACTCGAATGTGCACAATAACTGTATAAGTCTTTGTAAATGTGTAGAGATTTGAATGATATTGTTTTCTAGTCATATGAAGTTACACGTCTGTGTATGTTGATATACACGACTGTGTATATTGCCCATGTAAGTATTTGTGCCTGTGTAAAATCACGAATTCAGGTGTTTTTGGAGATACACGGTTACCTACACAACCATGTTTGTTGACCGTATATATCCCAAAAGCCCTAGTTTTTAGTATAAAAAAGACATGAACGGAGGCAAAACAAGGAAGAGGCAAGTTTTTGAGAGTTTTGAGTCGTAAGAAATATAAAGAAATGACATTTCTAATTAGAGAATGACAAAAACATGAAGAATACATCATAATATTTGATAGATAACAAAATCCAAAGCAATAAGATTCATTTTTTAAAAAGGAGAAATTTATAATTATAATTATGATTTGTTTTATTTCTTTTTGTTATTCTGAATATTTTTCTTTGGTTGTGTTTTCCATAGATAGGAGCTAATTTGTTTAGTGCCTAAGTGTAATGAACTCTAGGTGGTGATAACAATATGATTTGATCTTTTGTTTAATACAATTTTATCTATTGGTTATTGAGATTCAATTATGTGTTATATTCTTATTCTAATATATCTGATATATTAATTCATGATTTGATTTCATGTGATTAATATTGAGAATTCCTTTTATGTAAATAGATCTACTATAATTAGAAAGAGTTGCATGCAAACCTAGAGATAGGTCGACATAAATCCTCTGGATTAAGATCAAACCTAATATTGAAATTCATGAATCAATAATTTAAATCCTTAGAGTTTTAACTAGAAAGAGTTTTCTGTTAATTAACTAATGGATTAGTTGTTAATAGTCTTGAAAAAGATATTAACATAAGATAGAAGTTTTTACGGCCCAATAATCAATAATTCAATTGCATGATAAATGGTTAATATTCAAGAATTCTTAGAGGATTCATCACCTGGGTACTAATTGATTAATATCGACTTTTTATAATATTTTCCTCTGTTTGAACTCATTATTGTTTCAATCCTAGTTTAGTTTATTTAGTTTAATTTTTAATTAAATCTACAATCTAACTCGACAGTTAGATAATAGGGAAAGGATAATTATTAGTACTTACAATCCTCGTATAATAGACCTGTACTTGTCTGTACTAATTACAGCTTTACCATACACTTATAGTACAAAATTGATAAAATTCTTATAAGTTTAGAATAAGTCAATCAATATAGTATCCTAAAAATTTACATTTAATAAATTGAGATGTAATCTTGATGCATTCGTGTGCAAGAAAATAAATGTAACATGCATAATCAAAGGTATAAAGATTAAAATAGTTTGAAGCATGACCAAATAACCAACTGAAAAGAGAAACATGGTTTAATGAAGGAGAGGGAAATCAATTAATGAGATAAAATATGGTGGAGAGGTCTTCAAACCAAAAATGAGAGAGCACAAAAGACTCTAATAAAAGATTTTAAACAACCTTAAGAAGGTGATGTTTGCTACTTTCGCTTATCTCATTTTTGATGTGGAGTCGAAGGACATGACTTTTTTTAGAGATGATCCCATTATTTTTTAGGAATTCCTAAAATAAATGAGACGAGTAGTCATGCCTACTTTCATAATAAAGTATTTTCATATTGATAGATTATTAACATATGCCTAGAAAATCTTGAAAATAAAAAGTACTTCAACTTTAGAATGCAGAAAATATTCATAAGAAATGACTATAAGCATCATAAAAGTGACAACTTTATAATTAGCATGAGAAGTAATTGGTACTTTACGCTATGACTCTTTATTCCCGAGAAAACCAACGTTTAACAAAAACGTGAAGCGGATTAGAATTGGGATGTACATGATGTTTGTGTCATACTAAGTAATTAACAAAAGTATAATGACACGTGACAAAAGGCAAACCTGTAGAAAATGGAAGTTGGAGAGGAAAAAGAAGTCCTACTTTAAGGGGCCAGAGGATCTGGCCCCTTACTCTGGCCCTGCTCTGGCCCCTGGCCATGAGGGCCATCCACTTGTGTGGGACTCATACAAGTGGATGGCCCTGATGGCCAAGGGCCAGAGTAGGGCCAGGGCAAGGGGGACAGAGGATCCTTGCCCTACTTTAGGCCTCTTTGCAATCATTTCCCTCTTGTTGTTGATCTTGTACAGGACAACTAGGTTTAGATAATTCTACTTTACAAGTATGACTGACAAAAATAAGATATAATGACAAAATTAGAAGAAACAATGACCAGTTAAAGAAGAAGAAATATCTCCATTAGCTTTGATGGGTAAATGATTTTCATCAACACTGTGGATCTTGAAATTTCCAACATATTTTTTAGTAAGGAAATTTGTATTATTTGTCACATAATTGGAAGTCCCAAAATCAAAGTACAAAGTGGAAGATGTAGAAAAAGCTCATAAATAACAATTTGTGTAATCATTTTATTAGTCACCAATTAAACAAGGCGTGGGAGCAATTTGAAGTGACTGTGCCATATCTACAAGATCATTAGCACCAGAACCTATTGAAACAATATATGCTATTACAGAAATTTTTTTTTTTTTTGCAAGGTTTATTAGGACATTCCTTAATAATATAACAATTCTTTTTGCAATAATTGTAGAATTTTCTAGGACAATCCAAAATATAAAGACCAAATTATTTGCGATAAAGACATTGAATAGTGTCATGTCCTTTCCTTTTTTACTTTATGCTATATAAGCCACATGAATCAAAGTGGATCTTTGTTGCTCCACGGTAATTTCAATGTGAAGACAATTCTCCTCACAAAACCTATCATTGAAACTTTTACATTGAAAGGGGACAATATCTCGATTTATAAAATTGGATATGGTGCCTTCGAATTTAAATATTAGGTTCATAAGAAAGTAATCCCTTTTAGTATCTTCATGAACATACTGAACAAATTTAAGTCCTTTAGGAGGCAACATAGCATAAATAATGTCTTTACATACAACCCAAAGATTCATAAAACTAGAACAGAATTCAAAAATAGACTTTCACGTTAGAGAATGGTTAATTCATGTTAAAGTCATGACTGTAAAGCCTTTTTAAAGAAGCCACATCTCGATTATAGCCTTGAAGGACCAAAGATTCATGATGATGTTGGTGTTCTGTCTTCACTGCTAGTTTATACAAATGCATGCGTATGCACAGGAATAATGAAAACCAAGATATACGATTGAAATATTAGCAAGTGTGAGGCGATAAAAGCCATTCCATCGAGACGTCTTCAATTGGCTCCCGCTTGCCAGAGGCAGAGGGA
>JANZLC010000005.1:17340747-17372702 GCA_026413385.1 Erythroxylum gracilipes | reverse complement strand
TCTTAATCAAGTCTATCTATCTTGTTATTATCAAAACATAGGTGGAATTTAATTGTCAACCACCATTGGTCCAACACGATGGTCACTTTTCTTTCCTAAGCCATGTTAGCCTTTATTTCCTCTCCACCCTTATATTAGCAGAGTGTATTCATCTTAGTTTCTTTCTTTTGCTTAATATGGTCCATTTCCATTAAACTAAGAATAAGAAATAAAAAATTCCCTATGCTCTAATGCTTAACCTTATTTTTCAGCATTTTCACATTTCTCTCACCGGCGATGAGATTGATTTTGATTTTCGTTTATTTTTTATTTTATACTACTCCTAATCGTATATGATACCAATTGGTTGATGATCAAATGACCTTACCATACCAGCAGCAGTAGTTCCAACCTCAGTAGCCATCATTAGTATGTGAGGGTCTCTTATATGAAAGTGCTCTTGATGAGCCTCTTATAAGTCACACTGTGAAGATACCTGTAGATAATGAGGCTACTACCTTATGACCACGTGATAGGTCTCCAACGGATGCTTGTTTGGACACTATTGAGTATCATCTTACCATACTGCAAGGCAAACTTGACTCCTTTAGAGATATCATGATGCATCAATTTGATGATTTATATAGTTTGATCAAGTCTTGCTTTTGTCATCCAACTAATTATTTTTTTATTTTTCCAAAAAGAGGGAGAATAATTTTTGTGGTGTTAGAATTAGGGGCAATGATGACATTAAGGGAGTGGTTTTTGTTTACATGGTGAATTATATATATATATATATATGGATATTTCTATACTTGAGTAAAGTTATGTTATGCTTAAGTAAATGTGTGGATATTTCTTTTATACTTAATATTAAATATTTCCTTTATTCTTGATATTTAATCATGACTTATGCAAAAATTAAGGGGCAGCTAATCTGTATCTTGATTGTATGTTTAATTCTTATATTGCTCTATAATATCACCAATATTTTGTCGTCATCATCAGAAAGGGGAGAGATTGTTGAATCAAAAAAGAGGTTTCGATCATATTATGATAATAACAAAACATAAATACTACTAATAAATTTATTATTTTGATAAGAATGACAGTAAGAACAAGATGTAGTCATAAACTTTAGAAGATAGTTTATGAAGTTGATAAAAAAAAAGATGAAGTTTGCAATATCCAAAGTGAAGATCAAGTCAGGGATAAAAGAAGAACAAGGAATATCTAGCTCATCATTTAGTTTATGACTACATCTTGTTTGCGAAGTAAAGATTGTTCAAAGATGATTTTTTTACCTTGAAAGAATAATTATGGTGAAATTCCAAGAAAAGTCATGGGAGTGGATGTAGGTAAGGATTGTTTATGAAATCACTATATTTATCAATTTGCATATCTCTTTCCTTACTCTTTTACTTTATTTCTTAAGAGCTTTACTAAAATTCATTATTTTATACTTGCATCCTTTATAAATTGGGATATATTTCATATTAAGTTAACAAACTTTTGCAAAAAATTTGTAAATACCCAATTCACCCCCTCTCTTAAGTACCAATAAAGACTAAAACTTTATAAATGAATTCAAAACATGTAATTAGTAGCATGACAGACAAAATTATTGGGAAGTATGACAAATACTAGAATAAAATTTACTTAATTATGGCATTAGCTTATATGTTAAATCTAGATAAAAATTAAAATTGATACATTATTTTTCAAAAAAATTTCTCAACGAACATGTCTTTTATGAGGAAATTAAATCATCCTTGATGTCGATGAAAAATTATTTAAAGAGTATCAAAATGGGTGGAAGGATATTGATGATGGACATAATTTTATATTCTATCATCATCCATCTCATAAAAAAGTTCAAAGATATACTTGATGGTTATGATCAATTTTTTAATAGTGATACAAGTTATAGCCATCATAAAAATTAGCTTCAAGGTTATTTAGAGAAAGTTGTTATTTCCTTATGATATATCTTTTGATATATTGACCTAATGAAAATTTAATATGACCAAGTATTTAACACTTCAAAGAATTTTTAGATATATTTTGGCCATTCAAGTCTTTATTGTTGTTTATAAATTTGCTTTTATTACTGGTGGTAAATCGATGAGTTCATATCGAAATAAATTATAAACTAAAAATTTGAAAGCATTGATAGATAGACAAAATCGAATTATGAGTTCACATAAAACGTATTTAAATTTAAACTTTGAATAATACTGCTTGTTTCAACAATCTTATTGGATTTAATATGATGGTACTTTTTGTGACTTGACATTTTTTATTTAATTTACATATTTGAAAAATTATTACTTACACTTTATGATCGTGTGAAGCTATCACACAATCCCATTCCTTATATTTCGCTAGTTTTCTATTTATTTTTTTACCCATTCCTTATATTTCGTTAGTTTTCTACTTATTTTTTTTACTTAAAATAATGTTGTATTAAAACTCTTAAATTTTAATACGACATTATTATAGAGATATAAATGGGCAAAGAACTAATAGAATAACACAAAAAGGGTAGTGTGAACCAAACAATACTAAAAAGGATAAATGATAATTTTCAAAATATAAAAATTGTAATGGAGAAAGCATAAACTACTTAGATTTCTAGTGTAATTAATCTAATTTTATTTATATTATATTGATTTTTATTTACATGTATTTTATTACATGAGAAGAGGGTTTCCTATTGCACGGTTGAATATCACAATGATGGAGATAAGATAAAAAAATAAGCAATATTTTATTACAATTTAGTATTCAATGAATATATATATCTTATGATTTGATATTAAAATTTATTAAATCTTATAATTTATAAAAAAATTAATCGAATACATGAAACATAGAGGACAATTTTAGCTTCAATCTTCTTATAAATAATTTACAGATGTATTTATAGACTCATAATGTTTATATTTATATTTATTTTATATTATTATTAGCTCGTACATCATTTTGAGATGGTGGTAAAATTAGGTTATTAATGATTATGGGGACTAATATTCAAATTTAATAATAATCTTTGATTATAATACTGATTGTTATAAAAATCTATATTTTATACCATTATTTTTATTCAAATGTTAATTTTTTAATACTTGATGGGTACTTTTCGGTAACAAAATTTTTCATTCAAATATTATTTTTAATTATAATATAATAATTTTTATTATTTAAGACTAAACGTTTATTTTGATCTTAACTTCTCCAAGTATTCAATTTTAATCTTAACATTTTTAAAACATTCAAAATAGATTCTAAGTGGACAAAAATTACAGGAGGATAAATTTTCTTCCATTAATATTATCACTAGCATAGTTTTTTTCCCCTTTCTAATAGAATGGAGTCAATGTAATTGATTTTAAGAAATTAAATTAAGTTATTAGTTTTAAATTAGTTTAATTATTATGTAATAATAACTATATTATTTAATTAATATTAGTTATTATTAATTGTATCCAAAAAAAACCCTAATAACCTAATTGAATAAGACAACCTAATTCCTAAATATTTGAAACCCTAATTATATAAACTAAGTTTTTACGGCTTTCCTCTCTCGGAGTTCTCTCTCTTGATTCTATTTGGTTTTTGATGATACGTCGTTCTGTAAGCTTATAAATTTTGTCAATCCTCTGATTCTCTCCACGTTTAATAACAGGATTAGCCATACAAAGCCTCTAATGCCGAACCATAAATAATAGGAATATCATTACCAAGAAACTCATAAGAAAGACAACAATTCACAAACCTCCAATTCGACCAACTGCAAAAACTCCTCGTCATCTACCTATTCCTATTTGTTTAACAACATAACCACATAAGGAACAGCCACTTGCTTGACAAGCAAGATGGATGTTTGCTCTGAGACATGGACTTGTCAGCTCTAGAGACGACGAGAATGGCGCCGTCCTTCTGGGCAGTATAGGTAATCGTAATTTTTACATAACCTGCATGACTTGGACTGTCAATGTGGACTTAGAGGCGTTTCAATTTTTAGTTTTTGGTTTCTATTTATGATTTTAGTTTCTTTCGATTTTTAGTACTTATGAAAATTATAAATTTGGTTTTTATTTTTAGTTTCTATTTCTATCACTATTAATTAAAAATATTATTTAAAATGTTTAATATTTATTAATAATAAGAATTACAAATAATTTAATTTAATTTTTATGAATAATTTTAATTTTATAATTACTTAATAAATATAATTTAAATTTAAAATATCTTCAAAATATACTTTCAAATAAAGTTACAAATAAAATTTTAATGATTGAATTATTTATTTTAGTAAAATATGATAATTTTTACTTACATAAATAATTCAATAATTTAAATAATTTTTACTGATAATTTATTAATAAATATTGTATAAGATATTAAAATAAAATTAATTAAGTTAATTTATCTTTAATTTTTATCTAATATTTAATTATTATTAGTAAAAATAACTATATTGATATTAATAATCAAGCAGATTTTTTTTAAGAAACTAAAAATAGAAAACAAAGATTAAAAATCACAATCGAAAAATAGAAGTGAAATCTAATGGTCCATTAGTTTATCTAATTAAAGTTACAAAATAATTAAAATAATTTAAAAATAATAATCAAAGTTAAGTTTTTAAAATTAGTCAATTGAACTCCATTGCCACGTCATATGCACGTAATAATGAGATTCACTTATTAATTAAATAATGTCTCACTGACAATAATTTAACACTTAATGGATAAAATTTTAATTCTATTGAATTTCTATAATTTAATATGCAATTTAACTATTATCTAGTGATTACCTATAATTTTTTTGAGTATAAGCGTAGGTAACAAGTTTTTTATTCAATTAAATAAATAAAAAAACTTAAAAAGTTATCGCTAATAACATGGTTATTAATGCATTCTTTCTATTTCAATTTAATGAACCCAAAGCAATAATAATGTAACAAACAATAATGTAAGCAATGTGAGATTCCGGCGAGCTTGCTTCCTAACGGAGGAGATTTGTCCTCTTCTCCACTATGGCTTCTTCATCCTCTTCTCCGATCTCTCGTTTCCCTTTGTCCCCTGTTCCTTCCTCTTCTCCTCTTCCGACAAGACTAGTCCAGCAATCCCTCAATCGCCTCCCTCCCTCTTCCGAAAACACTAACCCAAACACTGTAGCTATCGTCCTTTCTCCAAACCATTTTCCCCCACTTTCGATCTCTACCCCTTCTAAAGGCCTTCAACCGCCCAACTTTCCTCCTGCTCCGAAACCCACCCCCCCAGATCCACCTAGATCTTGGAAGGTCGTCGTCGATGCCAGCTCCGGGGTCTCCTCAGAGCAACCAGAGCTTTCCTTTTTTCCTCCGGAGATCAAGGACATCCAGGTTGTAGTCATTCCACCGAGGGAGCTTGCGCTGAGAGGTGCATCTAAGTTTCGCACAGCACTGATAGGCTTTTTTCTGGGCAAGCGTTCGGCCTATCCAGTGGTGCAGCGAGCCCTAACGAAAGCATGGGCCGACTTTGGGCTCAACAAGATCTTGATTACGAGCTCCAACAACTTCTTGTTCCGGTTCTTGTCTGAGCAAGGCATTAAGTCCTCGGTTGAGCGAGGTCCATGGCACATCAGGGGAAGCCCCTATTTCTTCGGCAATGGAGCTTAACTGGCGGAGAGCTGGCTGATATCTACAATGTTCCCGTTGAATACTGGAACACTGAAGGTCTGGGACGGATAACGAGTGCGGTGGGGCTCCCATTGCTCATGGATACTCCGACTGCTCGCATGACCAAGATCAGCTATGCTCGACTTTGCGTGGAAATGGAGTTGAAGATGCAATGGTCGTCCACATTTCAATTGGCTACGTACGGCGAGAATGGGTAGATTTCCTTTCGGGAAGTCTCCGTCGAGTATGAATGGCAGCCCTCGGCTTGTGAGCAGCGCAAGGTTTGGACGCCTACCAGACGGAAGTTTGCAATAGGTCTCCATTCTGAGTTGGAGCAAGATAAGGAATCTGAAGCTCCAGCCCCTTCACTGGTGCTCCAGAAGGATGAGGTTGCAGGTCCACTCCCACAGGACTGTGTTGAGGCAATGCCGACGATTGTGAATAGCGAGGTTAGTGATCCTACATTGTGTGCCTCGACTCACCATTCTGAGCCTAGCGGAGACAGTAGGGAGCCTTCACCACTGGCAGAGGCACAACAGGACATCAGTGGAGATAGTGTGGAGCCATCGGCCCTGGTAGACCAGACAGGTATACCTTCCTCTGAATTGAGGCCTGCTAGTCTTGGGGTTGTGGGAGGGGCAGATGGGGAATGTTATACTAGAATGACTAGGAAAGCTCGGAAGAAGAAGAAGTAGATAGGTTGTGGCTTAGCTGGTGTCTATAGAATGGAGTTAGTATTTTGGAATGTTAGGGGCCTCAATCACCCTAATAAGCAGCTTGCCATTCGGGCATGGCTTAAACAGTCCCTAGCTTCTTTTGTTTGTTTGATAGAGACTAGAATTAGATCTTCTGATTTTTTGCATAGAGTCTGCTCTTCCTTATTTCCAAATTGGGACAGCTTTAGTAACCTAACTCAATCTCCTAATGCTAGAATTTTGATAGTTTGGAACCCTGAGACTCTTTTGTGTTCTGTCCATCATGTCTCTAATCAATTCATTCAGGTGAAAATTCATCCTAGACTTGGCTCTGACTCCTTTCTTCTCTCTTGTGTTTATGGAGCTAATAACCCCACCCATAGACAACACCTATGGCATGACCTCTCCACTTTTTCCAAGGCTGTTGGTTTTCAGCCGTGGATGATTGCAGGGGACTTCAATGCAATCCTCCATCCTTATGATTCTGAACCTCCCAACATGATTACTTCGAGTAACCAGAACGACTTTAGGAAGTTTGTAGGAGGCAATGGCCTTTTTTACCTTAATTCTAGTGGCCCTCGGTTTACTTGGACCAATAAACAGGTAGGACATTCCTTCACAACTCAGAAGCTGGACCGTATTCTTATTAATTCTTCCTGGTGCAATCGGTTCCCTTCCTCCTATTGTGTCATCCACAAACCTCTCATTTCAGATCATTTCCCTTTAGTGGTCAAATCGATAGGTCATCAGGTCCGCCGTGCTTCCCCTTTTAGATTCATTAATTTCTTGGTAGTTCAGCCTAATTTCCAGCAGGTTGTCACGACAGCTTGATCCTCCCCTGTTATAGGTACTCCTTTATACCAGATTGTGACTAAACTTAAGAGAGTCAAGCAAGCGCTTAAACTTATGAATTTGAGTCAAATAGGGGATATTAATTCTAGAGTCGAGACTTGTCAAACTTCCTTGCACCACATTCTGGACCTTTTTAAGGATTCCCTTAGATCCTCTTCTCTGCTGGCAAGGGAGACAGTGGCCATTCGAGACCTCTATAGATCTCTAGCTGATCAGGAATTGTTTTACAAACAATCCTCTAGAATTTAGTAGCTTAAGGAAGGTGATCGTAATACTAAATTCTTTCACAATTCTCTTCTTGTCAACCGAAACCGTAATTCTATTTATTCTCTGGAGGTAGGGAATGGCCGTAGGGTAGTGGATCTTTGTGAGATTCAAGCTCAATTCCTTGCTTACTTTAAAGGATCTCTTGGGATTGAGAAGTCTCTCCATCCTTCCAAGGAGTTTGAAGCTCAACTTTTCCCTCAACCCCTTGCAGATACTCCTTCTCAAGCTCTTAATCCTAATAAGGCTCCTAGCCCAGATGGCTTTAATGGGCACTTCTATAGACAGGCTTGGCCTATTATTGGGGATGAGGTTACTGGAGCTATTCAAAAAAATTTCATTCATGGCAAACGCCTCAAGGAGCTAAACTCCACTTTCATTTCCCTTATTCCTAAATTAGCTCACCCTTCTACGGTCCTAGACTTTAGACCAATTTCTTGTTGCAATATACTTTACAAAGTTATTGCTAAAATTTTGGCTAATAGGCTTAGTCAAGTCCTCCCTCTTATAGTTAGTCCTAATCAAAGTGCTTTTATTAAGAATCGTCGAATAGGGGACAATATTTTCTTAGCTCAAGAAATCTTCAGGAACTATCATATTTCCAATTCCCATAAGTGTTGTGCTTTCAAAGTGGATCTCTAAAAAGCTTATGACTCTATCCATTGGACTTTTCTGCTTAACACTCTAGCAACAGTCGACTTTCCCACGAGGTTCATTGATTGGGTTAGGGAATGTATCACCACCCCTTCCTATTCCATTTTGGTCAATGGGTCTCCTACTCAATTTTTCAAAGGAAAATCTAGATTAAGACAGGGGGATCCTTTATCGCCTTTTCTCTTCATTCTCTACATGGAAGTGTTTTCTAGGAACTTAAGCTTTACTACAGACAACTCTCCCCAGTTCAAATATCATTGGCGTTGTCAGGGTCTTAAACTTAACCATTTTCTCTTTGCGGATGATCTATTACTGTTCAGTCATAGGGATTTGCTTTCAGCTCAGATTTTACTTGACTCCTTGCATACTTTTTCTATGTTTTCTGGTATGGAGATGAACAAATCTAAAAGTCAATTTTACTTATCCCCTAATATTTTTCATTTGAGTCATAGGATGACCCTAGTGTCAAGTCTTCAGCAAGGTTCTCTCCCTTTTAGGTATCTAGGTGTTCCACCCCTTACGGGTCGCCTCTCTAGACGAGATTGTGCTTCTCTTCTCGACAGAATTGACCATAGGATCAATCGTTGGACTCATAAGAGCCTCTCCTATGTGGGTCGTCTTCAATTGGTTATCTCAGTACTCTCATCCTTCCATGTTTATTGGTCCTCTCACCTAATTCTTCCCTCATCCATCCTTAAGGATATTGAGGCTAAGCTTAGGATCTTTTTATGGGCTGGAAAAGTGGGTTCTAACTCTCATGCTATGGTGAAGTGGAGTGATATCTGTCGCCCTAAAAAGGAAGGGGGTTTAGGAGTCAAACACTTAACTACTTGGAATCAAGTGCTGTTAGGAAAACGGATCTGGATTTTGTTTAAGGATAGGGAAGCTCTCTGGGTGAGGTGGGTTCATACCATTATATTGAGGAGGTATAATTTTTGGAGTGTCCAGCCTACCTATAATAGTTCTTGGAGTTGGAGGAAAATTTTGACAGTCCGGGACAAGCTGAGTCATCAATTTAGATTTAGGATTGGCAATGGTATGTCTACTCTTTTTTGGCAGGATCCTTGGCACCCGTGTGGTATTCTGCAGTCTTTGTCCACCCCGAGGGAGATTAATGGATCGGAGCTCCCACTCACAGCACATGTTTCAGACATCTTTAATGATACTTGGGGCTGGAGTGTGGTTTCCTTGGACCTTCTCAGCTATTTGGCCCCCCCATCTTATCTCCCCAATAGCTCCTCCCCTGATCGACTAGAATGGCTAGCCAGCTCAACTAAATGTTATACTAATGCGTCAGCCTACCAATTCTTGCGTCCTCCTACACCTGAAGTTCCTTGGTATAAGTTGGTCTGGTCCAAATTCAGTAGTCCCCGCTGCTCCTTTACTTTGTGGCTTGCTTTCCTTCAGAAGTTGCCCACCCAGGATAACCTTTCCTTCCTCTATATTCCTAATCATTATTCCTTGTGTCTCTCAGCAAATGAATCCGTAGACCACTTATTCTTTGCCTGTCTTTTCTCCATAACTATTTGGACCCATTGCCTTTCTCATTTCAACTTGCCCGCTTTCAACTCTTCCAATCTTTCCACTATTCTGTCTTGGTTCTTACCAGTTTCTAGTACTACCCCTTACTTCCCTCTCCTGCTCTCTACCACCATTTACCACATCTGGAAAGAACGTAATGCCGGAACCTTCAAGAATGAAGCCTTAGTGGAGGAGAGAGTGCTTTCTGGCGTAATTTCCCATGTTAGGGAACAACTCAGCCTATACACCGAGAGGAGGTAATTTAGCTCCGTACTTTCTTTCTTTACAGGTTACTTGCTCAGTTTTCTCCAGGTTACTACTGTAGAGTTCCCCTTTGCTTGCTTAGAGGAGCTCCACAACTATTTCTCGGCGGTAGTTTTCAAGTCATTTTCGGGCCTTATTGTGTTTGAATGTATCAGTTCTCTACGGTTGGTTGACTACGGGATGGAATTTCCATGTTTGGATTGGCTTCTCCTTGGGTCATGTATGATAGTTTCAGGATGTTTTTTTTTCTTACTGTTTGTCTACTGTTTGGATTTTGGTAGCTTCCCTATTGCTTGATATTTTCCTTTCTTCCCCTATTTCAAGCTAAGTCGTTAGCTGGTTGAGCTTAGGTGGCCTAGCCTGTGACATTTTTGTATATATTCTTTTGCTCATTTATTAATTTTTCTGATTTACCAAAAAAATGATATAGCCAGCGAGTTGACTCATCTAACTTCACTGCAATAAACACAATAATATTATATTCAATATTTTAAAAACTAGACATTTAAAATATTAAGAGATTTTAGGTTTGAAAAGATTTAATTGATATTATAATATTATAAAATTGTCTAAAAATTAAATAAAATTTAAAAATTTAAAATATGATTAAAAGAGATTGTTTTTATTAACCGAATAATTTGAGGTTTAATTAAAAAATATTGTTAAATAAATAAATAATTTTAATTTATAATAATTTATTAATTTATAAAAATTGATCAATTAATTAATAAATTAATTAGTTTTTAACAACAAAAATTATTAAAATAAATCGAATTGAAAAATTAAAAATTAAACAAAAAATTAATCAATTCAAAATTTTTACAGTTTAATCGATCATTAAAATTTTAAATTATTATACATAAGATCATATATATATATATATATAGGGCACAGGTGAGCTGATAAAAAGTTCTCCTAATTTAAATAAAATTGTGGGTTCGAATCATTCTCATATATATATATATATATAGTTGTTTAAAATTTGAAACTAAAATTTTACCTTCCGTAAATATCTGCTTAGCTCAAGTAGGGATTATTTTAGATACGAATGAGTTAAAGGTTTTCATAATTGGGACGATTATATGACCTTTGGAGATTATATATATATAATATTATATTTTAGTAGTGCTGTCCATTTCCTAGCTGTTGCTCGTCACTTTCTTCTTCTTTCGTTCTAAAGATGTATACTTTAAGAGTATCAGTTTGAGATCAAGATCAAATCGAATCGAATCCCAAAGAATGGCTGCACAAGAAATCTCAGTTCATCAGTTGGCACAGTGCATCACTTGCCACGCTTGGAGTCCTGATCACTCTAGTTAGTAGAATTAATCCTTCTTTTCTCTTGATTTCTTATTCCTTTTCTCAACGAAATCTAATTATTCTATTGTTTCTTTGTGTGCAGTGATTGCGCTTTGTCCCAATAACAATGAGGTTCACATCTATAAATTATCTCCTGATCGCAACAACTGGGAAAAGCTTCATGTTTTGCAGAAGGTCTGAATTTAATTTTAAAAAAAGTTTCTTTCTTTCTTTCTTTCTCATTTGCCTTCAGAACGTCTAATTTCTCTAAACCTTTCATATCACATAGCATGATCAACTTGTATCTGGGATAGATTGGAGTTTAAGAACCAACAGAATTGTTACCGCTTCTCATGATAGGAATTCGTGAGTACCCTAATCATTTTCCAAGCTTTTTTATTCTTCACAAATTTTCTGTACAAAAATGAAAGCTTTTGTCCGAAGTTGGTTGAATACGTTAATAATTTTGTTGCTTTCTTACAAGATACGTTTGGAACCAAGAAGGGTCAGAGTGGGTACCAACCCTTGTTATTCTCAGGCTCAACCGCGCTGCTCTTTGCGTGCAGTGGAGTCCAAAAGGTGATGAGCCGCATCTTGTTTTAATACACTACGGTTTCTTTTTTAAATTTTTTACTCCCCTCATTTTATACAGAGACTTTAACCATTTACTGATTTCAGTATTGAAAACAATAACCATGGGTATCCACTGCGAATACATACTGCAAGTTTCAACTTCTCTCACTGGTTTCTTTTATACGACTTTAGAACTTGATTTATGCTATAATGCTCATGGTTTTGACTTTATTTGGTGGCTACTTATGAATTTGTACAAAAACTATCACAAGCTGAATCTTGTTTTGAGGGTTTCTTTCTTCCTACTCTAAGAGCTGTCTAGGATGTATATGAAATTAGAACATGATGCTCACTTGTGTGTCATCTGTTTGTGGGATGTTTTCTGCTTCTGTTGTTATAACAAATTTATTGGAGATTTGACTACAAAAATGCAATATACTTCCATTTTGTATATGATTCTATTCCCAGAGAACAAGTTTGCTGTTGGAAGTGGAGCTAAAACTGTCTGTATATGCTACTACGAGCAAGACAACAACTGGTAATCATCCCACAATTATGGATCCTCTAAATTGTTGATGCTATCTAGATTTTAGGAAATTTTGATGGCTGAGAAACTGCATCAGTTTTCCAAATGCCAAATTGATGGTGTTCATTTTTTGCCTATTAATTTCTGAGAGAACTGTTAACTTTGAATTTTCAAATTAACAATTCATTTGATACTGTTAAAGAAGATGATTCACAATTTATCAAGGAACTTACCATTTATGTGGCAACAATCTGTTATTAGGTTGGTCATTTTCATCATAATACTCTTTCTGCAGTTTCTTCAAGTTTTCATACAAATCAAGTGTCTCCATGTTTAGAATACTAAGGTCTATTTTTACCATGGGAAGTTTTTGATTGTTTCAGCTAATTTGTATACTATTTCCTTCTACAGGTGGGTCAGTAAACTTATCAGGAAAAAACATGAATCGTCAGTGACAAGTGTTGCATGGCATCCTAATAATGTCTGTAATTACATTCCTCATCGAAAGCGTGAAATGTTTTTTTTTTTTATCTCATTCGTTGAAAGATTCAGGGTAGTGATTGCATTATGGCGAAGTAATAACTGGGGTAATAAACAGATAGTATAAGCAGTGATTAGCAATGGACTACTTTTGGGTGATAATGGCATCTTATCAGGTTGCAGCCAATGCCTTTACTGGTTCTGTGAGGATTGATGCAAGGAAATGTGGGAATTAATATTTAGTCTAAAACATAGTTGGTTAATCTCCTTGCAGCCAGCAAAAGGGACTGGCAGAGATTGAGTGCCTATTACTGGTCAAATGAGATTATTCCCAAAGCTGGTGAAAATTATCAGGAGTATCATAAACTGTATTATTGAGAAACTTTAGTATGTTTCAGAGGATAACACAAGACCGAAATATTATCCTAAATTTTATTGTTTAGCCTTACTATTTTGGTGATGTAGGACATATACATTATAGTAGCAGATTAGAGGAAGAAACTGAGGAATTGAGAGAGGCTAGTGAGAAACAAGTAAGATTAAGAGAGAAACAGAGGAATGGTAGAAGAACTAAGTGGAGAAAGAGATAGTTAGGAACAGAATCAAGAAGGACAGTTTAATAGAAGAGAGGAAATTATGTTTCACTTGTAGTTTAACTGTTGATATTTTGAGATGCAAGAAGCAGTTCAGTTCGGACTTATTGTCTGTCTATAATTTACAGATTCTTCTTGCAACAACATCAACTGATGGAAAATGTAGAGTTTTTTCCACATTTATTAAAGGGGTTGATACGAGGTATTCTGTATTCTTTTTTTCTTCTATTTTTGTCTCCTGGATCTAAACAGTGCTCTATCTTGCTAATGATTCAGGGATTCAAAAGCAGGCTCTTCTTCAGACTCAAGATTTGGAGAGGTTTGATTCAACCGCAGAAGTCCTGATTTTGTGGTGTTCACCTTGTAAAATTAGGAATAAACCACATTTGAGTAACTGAATTTTTATGCATGCCTGTCCTATGGCACTCAGATGTTGGTGAATGCTGCATAAATTAAACTTTAAATGATTGTTCTTTTCAATCTTTCATTTGTTAAGATCACGGTTTTGACTATGGAGTTTCTTTCTTCTCGTTAACACTTTTTCTCTACTGCCCATAGTATATATACAACCTCTATCAGCCTTAATGACATGGCCACATAATTTTGTGAACAGCAAATTGTTCAGCTTGATCTTTCAATTTCCTGGGCATTTGGTGTGAAGTGGTCACCAAGTGGCAATACCTTAGCTTATGCAGGTGAGAAGTGTTTCTATCATTTAATTGATCATAAGCTTTTGCACTAAATGCTAGTAATGGCGTGCTAAATATTACTTTAATTTCAATTTATTCATTCGCTTTTTTACCTTTCATCATAATTCAGCATTAAACTCAACTGTTTATGCAGCCATCATTTGGAAAAATTCGTAGTACTCTTTAACTCATGATTGCCAGTTTGTATCTCTTATGGTATTAACATCAAAGTCATATATATGGTAGTTGATTTGTTGTGATTTATTTTGTAAATATACAGGTCACAATTCGATGATATACTTTGTTGATGATGTTGGCCCAACTCCATTGGCCCAAAATGTCGCATTTCGTGATTTACCTCTTCGTGATGTGGGTCAGCATCCACTCTTGTTTTATCTTTGAAGTTCTTACTATTTCTTTAATGCTTATGTAACTCCGTCACTGACTAGAGTGCTTATTTATCATATTGACTCTCAGGTGTTATTTGTTTCTGAGAAGATGGTCATTGGCGTTGGATTTGACTGCAGCCCTATGGTTTTTGCTGCAGATGAAAGAGGAATATGGTATATACGATCTTGGAGAAAATTTTGAGGGCTTTTCAGAAGTTGAATATTGCTTTATGTGTGGAAATAATTTCCATAATCTTAAATTGCAACTTATTTCATACCCTAAATGCAGAAATTGACTGGTTTGTTTGAGTGATCTGCAGTTCACTGGCAATGTTGTAAAAGCAATCTGTCATTTTCATTTTGGTTTCTTTTTAAAATTCATGTAGGAGCTTTATCAAGTATCTTGGAGAAAGAAGGTCTTCCCTTTCAGGTTCAAAACATGGCTCACAGGTATTTGACTAAAATAGGTGAATCTAGCCTCATTCTTGAAATACTTCAATTCTACATGGAATTCTCCATTTTAGGGTTCAGTGCATTGTAATGGGGATTGTTTTATGCTCCAAGCAAAATTGTAGAATATTATAACGATGCCACAGCTGAAACTAGCATAAAATGCTACCGTTGTGTTTACACTAGCTTTTACGAAAATAAGAAAAATCAGTTTTGCTCATCCTGTCAAATTTGGTATGTGGAGTCAGTATGACATGATGAAAAGAATCTTGACCTCGAAGCTTAGAAAGGATTCTTTATTAATTTTGTGGTTTATTTTTGTCCCTGAAGTGACTTTTCACTGTGTTTTAACAGATTTCTGGAGCATTTGGAAAGTTTTATGGTCAATCAAAGCTTGGAGCAAGCAATGATGCTCTTGAACCTTCAAGATCACGTGGAGGTGTTCATGAAAATTGTATAAAGTAAGCTGTTGTCATCTGTTTCATGCCATTATTAATTATTCTTATAATCCACTTTCTGGTAGCTCAATATTCAAAAATTTCTTGTCTACTCTAATCTTCATGTTCATTTCTAATCATTTAGTACATGGAATGTAAAGTGGGTGGGCATTAGGTTAGAATAAGGTTTGAGTGTTTTAAACATGATGAGGTGAATGTGTAATTCAATGTTCTGTTTGGAACTGTAGTTGCATTGTTCCTCTTAAGGCAACAACGATAGCTTACGAGTCCTGACATGCTGTCCAAGGACAAAAGGGCTTATTATGTCACAAATACTCCTCATGTATTCTATACGTATCCTCTAACAAAGGACTTCCACGGTACCAGTAATTCATTCATCCCAGTACGAAGTCAGATGGTTTACTTGTACAATTGATATATACGCACTGTTTGTAGCTTTATCGGCTAACAAGCCAACCTGGTTTGAATATAGCATCTTGGTTGAAGTCACGGCCAGTAATGGAAGTAGACTCACCCAGGCGACGGAAGCACTGCAGAAACAGAAAAAAAAAAAAAAAAAAACATGTTTGAGAAACAAACATTTGGCCAAATGGATAGAGCCTATGGGATGAGATCTTTGTTAGTGCTATCAAAGACCACCTTTGACTACACTTCAGCAACACTAAACAAAAATCCTAACAATTTGCACTATGGTAGGATAGAAATTGACAAATGGTCAACATGGTCCGGCTTATTGAACTCAAAATATCCAATCAAACCAAACCATATAATTAAATTTTATTCAAAACCACACACTAAACCAACTCAAGCTTGAAAACCAACCAAACTGCCAGTTTGGTTGGTTTTCTAGGCACCTTCAAAATGGTTAGGACCTTGAACGTACGAAAGTTGAAAAAAAAAAATTGATGAATCCTACCATATATACAAGTTTGAATACATATTTTGAGTTAAAAGAGAAGTAACATAAGAAATAAGCTTGAAATCAGTAGTTAACAAGTGATAGAACCACTTTCAACAAATTTGGAATTTTAATTACATCTAGCCACATATGACGAAGAAATTTAGAAATTCACTCATATATGAGTGACGGAGTAGCCATTACACTAGGTCTTGGTCTTGGGTTTTAATCCCACATAGAATTGGATCGGGGATACAGGAGGTTTACCCCTAACATACAACCCCAAATTCCTTCTCGACAATTAAAAGAAATCAATTGTCAAAATTGAAACCATTAGCATTGATTAACGTTATTTGAAAATTAACTGTTCACAATCTAAAGCAAAGAAACACATACAAAACGAACTTAAAGGTTCCACTAAACAAATTCCACCATTAAATTATACTATTTTTCACAAGTAAATAATAGAGGTGCAACCATATCACCGAACTACTTCTGGTTTAGGAAATTCCTAAGCCAAAACCAAGTCTTCCACTTGAGAAACTCTTATAGTCCGGTTTATTCAAGTTGCATTAATTAGTTTGTCAATTTGGTAGGTTTTCACATTATTGCACGAGGACTCCTTAAGATATTAAAATTGAAAATAACTCGAGGCACTAAAATCTCATATTCAACTCTAATGTCAGGATCGAGTGCTGGTAAGGTTATAGGATCCTTTTACCACAAAAGAAGAATAATGTAAATCTCTTTATTTTCATAATCATCTTTCTGCACAATCGGCTGAGGATGTTACTGCTGCTCCAAAATCTACTTTTTTATAAAGTGACGAAAAGCCAATATCGAGACCTCACTTGTCCATTTGCCCCAATGGTTTACATGTCCCAAAAAGAGTTTCTGGACAAGGACAGCAGTATGGCATACTAAACAAACAGAGCTGAGTAATATTTCTTGAAAATTCTCTATGATAGGAATTTAAGAACTACAAGAAGAATTATAAGGAACTTTAATAACAACCAACCTTATAGCAGACAACAGTATCGTCTGGATACATTGCAAACAGTTTTGTGCCAAGGCGGGCATGACATGAGTCACAGAGGCTTTCATCATTTATCTGCACGTGCCTAGACCTTTCCTCCAATCTTGCAAGTCTTGCATCGATGTCAATAGCTTGGGATAAATTACGTACAATCTGAAAATGTTAAAATACAGGTCAATATTGCAATTGCAGTGTGGTAAGACCAAAACAAGAAGCACTAACAGCTCAAAAATGCAATCAAGGGCTAAAGACAAGGCCGGGAAAGAGATGATTTTCCCTTGAAGGATGCAAGGGTATACTGTCCAATTAGGTGAACAAAATCACCAGATATCCGTTCTCTTCAAGATCATAAACCAATATTGATTATGACATGAAGAGAATAAAGGACAGAAATTGATATTGGCACAGAAATTGGTCTTTGTAATTCCACCATTAAAGAGAGGAATATGAAGTACTATAAAAGAGGAAACAAAAAATATTATTATGTTTCATTTATGGATAATTAACTGTAAGATGTATTGGCAAGCACTCTAATTCTCCAAAACACTGTCAATCTAACAATGATACAGTTCTTGAAGTATCAGACTACACACCAAGAGGATATCATATTGAGATTTTATTTTTCCTTCACGGGATCCCTCAGATATATGAAGAAAGACACATACAGACTTCTGCATTTAAGTATGACTGATTCTTGATGCTGCCGAGAAATGACACTCTAAAACTCTATCCTCAGAAGGTTCTCTACAATTTCAATATTTCATTTTGGTAATAACAGTAATCGATATTGATTTCTTGTTTATTTATCCACAACATTTAAATGAGCATTACCACAGATGATAGGTATAGGAAGAACCTCCATGTAGATTTTACAATTCCAAGTCAAAGAACTTACTTGTCCTTGTCGGTAGTGGTGAAGTCGAGCTCTCAACATTCTTAATATTGTATCTGAAGCAAGTTGGAGGGGCATATCTGGAGACAATGTCTGTGACAAGAAAAGTCCGAACACGAACTCTTGAAGTAAAAAGAGTGCAGCGCCATAAGGAAACAACCATCTATACAATTTTACGAGGATAATTTGATTACACCCATTTACATTACAGAAATTACACATAACCATGTTTCAACTACAGCAATGACCCTTTCCCAACCACACCTCTTCTCAACGCCTCACTCGAAAAGATGAAAGGATTAGAAGAGAAGGAATATTTAAAAAACAAACACCCCTATCTTATCCCAGAAGAATATTCTGTAAAGCACAGCAGCAATAGTTATGTTGTGTACCTAAGATGTCCCCAGCACATGACCAGATTAACAAATTCAGAAACCCTACTTCCTAAATATAGACAACAAAATAATTGTAATAGAAGAAACATTAGGTGAAACTAAAAAATTGACCAGATAAACCAATTCAGAATCCCCACTTCCTAAACTTATTTGATCATATAAATGTAACAAAAGCAAAATAACGAAACTACAAAAACATTTGCAGGACATGACAATGAAATACCAAGTTGGAAATTCCTCAATCCAAATCTAAAATTCTTCTAAAAACATTTGCAGGACATGAAGATAAAATACAAGTTGGAAATTCCTCAATCCAAATCTAAAATTCTTTTGACATTCTTTCAACCAAGAGGACTTCAAACAACAAGCATCACTTAGGGGAATTTACTTTATTTTACATCTCGACTTTACTTTACATCTCCAAGTAATTGCCCTTTAACAAAATAAAAAAGAGCATGTTAATCCACAGGGAGTGAAATAAAAAATTCATCTAGTTGAAAAAGGGGCATTCAGAGCTTGAAAAATAAAAACTTCTCAAAGTTAGAATATGGGCATCTAACGTTGCAAAATAACATTTTCTTTTACTTTCCATCTCAACTTCCCTTTTTAAAGTCTCCAATTTTACAATTATTTGAACAAACTAGGATGCCCATATGCATGAAACAAAGAGAAAGAGAGATTGGGCCAATTTAATACCTCTAAAACTTGCAAGGGATCAAGCATTTCTCCATGGTTATGGAGAAGACGAACAGCAGCTTTAAACATGGGTTCCTTCCCGTTTTGAGGATCCAGATACATATCAAGTAATCTGAAGAGATTATAACCCATATTCATACAAGAAAACATTAGACAGAGAATGCCTACAAGTTAGCATCCTTGGTCCCATTAAGTAAGTTAGATTTAATAACAAACGCAAAAATAAAAGTTTAAAGAGGAAAGTGGATATCACTAACCTCATATAAGCATCTGGTCTGCCAAGCTCAGCACAATATTGCTCTGCTGCTTCACTATCCTCCAGCTTCCTGAGAGTCTATCATGCATTACTCCAAAATCTCATATTGATAACTGCTAAAACCCTAAGGTTTACTTCTATTTCATGTGCCAAGGAAGACAGTGGTGTGGGAGGGAGTGTGGAGAAGATAGGAGATTGGGAGGGGGTGTGACGAAGGGATGAGATGCAATAAATAGTAACTTCATGTTTGTCACAAAAAAAAGTATATGAAAGAGTAACAGGCATACTTATTAAACATGTCAAATTACAGAGTTGGACATAAGACTAATACTTTCTCGGTCCAGTATGACTAATAAAAATTCCAGCATGAACAGAAAAGTATTTTAAGGAACGTCCACATGAAATGTTAACTGGTTAGTGCTGATTATTCCAAAAATAACATGAAGCTTACAGGGCCAAAATTTGGAGCACCAATGTCTCTCGCCCTAACTTCCTGTAAAGAATAGCCTGTGAAAGTTTCAAAACCTCCATAAGAGTTACTGATGCAGAACATATGAAATTCACAAATATGCAGTATCAAGGACCTAAACAGTAGCTCTATGCTATTTACAAGCAGGATAACAAAACCATCAGAAATGATAGCTATGATTCACCTTTTCCAACCACAATTCTGACTCCTCAATCAATTCAAGCACCTCTTCGGCATCATATAAATCTGATGAAAGTAAAAATATCTGCAGCCTTTCTCGTACAGGACTTTGGAAGATTGAATTTTTTTCAGAACCAATATAATGTTCTTCCTCTAGCCTTCCACTTTCAGGATTCAGTAACGTGCTATCCTCTTCAAATGTTCCTAATGATGACTTTGCAAGCAAGAGAGCATATTGTGTATGTAACTCAGTATCAGCACAATCTTGATCTTCAATCAACCACTGGAGATACCTGCAAGAGAATCCTGAGCTAATAACATTGCTATGAAGAACAGGATTAAAAATAAACATATGACAAAAGAGATAAGTTTAGCAAATATAAAGACGTCTACATCAAAAGGTTGTACCTGAAAAGTACAAATTAACAACTTCATCATAATAGATCAAAAACAAAGTTTACATATAACCGGCAGCCGTGAAGGTCTCATGAGACCAATGATAGAAATGATCCAATCCCGCAAAGGATTGTTCATGGAACTACTATCAATAAAGTCAACGATTGATATGCTTTATTTTGTTTATTATGCTGATCTCATAAGTTAAATGAAGCTTCCTGGTAAAATGCAAGAAGCTGTATTTGAGCTGAATGGATCTGTGCAGAAATAACAAGTGATTTCATATCATGCAGAACCTTTAAAATTATGGAAACAGCCAGCAAGATTCCTCTGAAGACTTGAGACAAGTCAAGATTATGCAGACCTGCAGTAAACCCTTACTTCGCAATGATTATGAAGTAAAAATTTAGACTTTGTTAGCAAGTAAGAAGATTAACAAAATAGATTTCCTGTAGCAACAATGGAGACATTGTCAAAGTCAATATTTTAATATGCAGCAGAGTTTTTCAGACTTTAGAGAACCAAGGAAAGATGTGCAATTGGAATCAAGAATCATGCATCCCAATACACATTTGGACAAAGGCAAATGGAAAGAAAATAGCTACAAAGAAAACAATCGATGAACCAGTATATTCCTTTGGATAATTAGAGCATATCAATCCAATCTGCTATTATGAACCTAGTAAAGCTATTAACCAAGCACCCACCTATACTAATTTAAAGCATGGGAGAGCAGTATTAAGCATAGCCCACCAAAGCAGAAATTTTGCTTTTTACAAATTCAAGGGTAGTAGAAAGATAATTGATGCATGATTCCTCAACAAAAGGAATGCTCTCCACACATCCAATGGGCCACTAAACAGTTATTTGTACCTTGGAAGTTAAAAAGTTTTCAGGTAACAAAATTGGTTCACATGATAGAGAGGTACCATAGTTATTCACATTAAAAATATTCAGAAGGAATCCAGGAAGCTATATTCTGATAATATGTTTCTTCTCCACATTCTTTGTAGTCTATGATATGACCATGAGCTGCAAAGAAAACATAAATCTTCTCCATTTGAATGTTTACACAGCTCAGAAAATGAGCTCTATTGTCTTAGCAACACCAATCCATTTTCAAAGTCAAAATCACCATATAAAACAATTTCAGCAAGAACTTTTAGAATTCATAAACCACTGCAGGATGGTTAGAAAAGCATACAGAGAACATTTGCAAAATGCCTAATGTAAAACTTCAACCATGCTATCAGTTTCAACCACTTTCTTCATAATAAACAATGTGGATTGCAAGTCAAATGAATAGCAGACGCAACCAAAAATGCATAAAGCCACAGTAAAAGATGTGACCTTTGGAGAATTTCAACTTTTTTCCGGTCGATGGTAGCAATTACTTCATCTGCAATGAGAAAATTGGAAGACCACTGTGAACTTAAATTAAGTATTCCTAGAATAACAAATTATAATAAAGAATAGGCATAACTTTACCAGGTTGAGAATCTAGTTAAACTGCGTCCATGCCAAAGCAGCATTTAAAGATATTAAACATACAGTTGACAATAAAAATTGAGATGCTTAAACTACCAAAAAATAAAGTCAAAAGAATTGGAACTCTCTAAAAAGTAGTCAAACCACTCAAGCCCCAAAATCTACGAGAAATCTTTATGTTCAGTTATAGGCCTAAGTTCACAAGCAAAAGCACTAGCATAAAGAGTCCCTATTTATTGGGATAGTACATATAGAATATTAATAATACTTCTAAGTAGGACATCTATTGCATTCCATCACAAGAATATACACACAATATTTTCAATGTAAAACATTGAATGTCTAAAATTTCAACACTCCCCCTGAAGTTGATAAGTGGGTATTTTTTAAAAAATGCATATGAATTATTGGAACAGTTGAAGTCTTTTTTGAACAGGAACACTTTTTTAAAATGAAGATTTTTTTTCTTTTTTTTTCTCTTTTGTATTTAAGAAGACATTCTTTGTTGTTTTTATCACACTACAATAAACCACACAACATGGAAATTTCTTTTGTGTGCAGCCAAGCCACTGTCGAAGCAAGGAGCCTGTGACAAGAACAAACACAAGACAAACTCAAACAGAAACTTCCTAGGACAAAATCTAATGAGGCTGGAAATGACAGAGGGCATCAGTGAATCAGGGAAAGTTGGCCAACTTAGTCAACTACTGGTGGAGAAAAGCGGAGCTTAAGATAGTTATCGACTACCAGTGGAGAAAAGCAGAGGTTAAAGCATAGAGTAGTCTGGCAAGCATGGATAAGAGGACAGCTGGCTAGGATAAGATTGTGGCAAAGGAAAGCAAAGCAGAGACAAAATTCAGGCAATCAGAAAGGGAGGATGGGCTTGCCAGGAAAAAAGAAGAGATACTTGACAGCATTGCCAGTTAAAAACAAAGAGGAGAAATGGCATTGACTTTTCCTGAAAAGAATGAAGGAGAAATAAGGGGCTCGTAAAAAATGGAGAGATTCAACGGCGAGTATTGTTGGAAGATAGATGCTGAAAAGAAGAGTTCAAGAGAACAGGAGGGGTAACTAGTGCAGTAAAGACCTAGTAAGTGGGTAAGTACATGATCAGAATGGCTCTGATCCACATAAGCAATCTCGTACCCAAAAGTTTAAGATGATGGGTGAGGCTCCTGAATAGATCATTAAATTATTCTAGCATGCCTCCTCACCTGAAGTGTGAACAAATACAGCACATCATAAATCCACCAAATATCAAAGTGGCATAATCTGAACTTAAGACCTCTTTGTCACACGAGGATCTAGTAAACCATGCGGTAAGTAGAAAGAAAAACAAGAAAATAATTATTTTTACATGGTTCAGCTATAAATTCTACATTTACGAATGCAACGTCGATAGGGCTACATCTTATTACGATTTTGTCTGCCTTACAGAATATAAAAAGGCTCTATTTACACGGATAGGACATACACAGTCAAACTATTTTTAAGAAGGATATCTACAATCATCAATTATAACAAGATATATCAAATATTTGAATGCATAAGATCTTCAACATAAATAAATAAGACAATCACGCTAATAATCTATATCCTGATCAATCATTCAACCAACACAACAGGACTGCATGCTTCGAGATTTAAGTAATAATTAGTAGCCAAAACAATGGCACAAAATTTATCAACAGAAAAAAAAATTCAACAATGGAAACTAATACACAAGAGTTAGAGAAAGCAATATATCCCTCATGGAACACTGTAATTGATTCAATATCATTATTGTGAAAACTGAGATGATGTAAGACAAGAAATACACCAAAAGGCAAAGCAAACATGAAATAACTTGAAAAGTATCACCAAACGAATCAAAATTCATGCACTTTTAAAGTATCTCCAAAATTTGGCCTACCAGGCGAAAGCTGATTTATTCTTTTATCTGATGTCAAAATCTGGACCGCAAGCACTGGGTTAATATCTGCGATCTAGTAGGACACAATAATACAAATCAGCATTTAGCAACATTCTGGTGCAAAAATGTAAATCAAATAATACGTACCCATCCAAGATGTTGCAGGACTAACTCCTGATCTGAAGAGACCTCAAGAATTTTTGTTGCCTCAGTTGCAACAATCTCTCTACCAGAAAGAATATTCATGCTGCAATCCTGTAAATCATCCTGTAGAGAAGGGTCCTTCCACAGCCCAGAAGAATAATTCCTTGCCAAAATACGCCAAACGCCAAGAGCCTTCGAGCTCATCCCTTTACTTGCATATAAGAAGGCAAGTGTCCTTAAATGCCCAGAGTCATCTAACAGAGTCTCCAACTCCTCCTGCACTGCCCATGCAAGTTGCACAGTCATCCTTCAAGCAAGCTCCTGACAACAGCCCCTCTGTCTTGCAATGCATTGGAATACTAAGATTCCACGCTTTACATTTACTGACTATAAACCTATGTCTAATGAATAACATCATATCACAAGAAAACTTAATACTGCTAAATTGTCACCACCATCAGATGGCACCATTCAAGTTCCTTGAATGCATTGTCTATTATACACAAGATAATGCAAGACTAGAACTATCAATTTTTGAAGAATTCAACAGAATTTGTTGAGAATAAAGATTCCATCCTATCAATTTCTCCTCTTTCATTCAGTTTTCCTTTTCCTATCCATCTGACTGCAGCTAAATCCATAAAATCCTACTAGTGCAGCAGTGTAAGAAATAAATAAAATCCATTGATGCAAGAAAAAACATAAGATGAATATTCTATTACAGACAAAAGTGAGGAGATAAAAGTATTTCTACTGGAATAACCGATGACCTACATTCTACAACCACCAACATTGGTTGGACAACAATGGTGCTGCCTAAATAATTAAAATAGACAAGAAAGAATCATTTAAACCAGTTTGCTCCATGATATCCCTACTTTTTATCACTATTTTCCACTACCTTTTCCTCATTCGTTTCTATCAGCGGCATTAAATGTTTGTTTAACGACCAACAACTCAAAATGCAAAAACTAAGAGCATGTTAACCATGAGAATAATATGCAATAGATAACAAAAAAAATCTAATATTGTCACCAAATATTGAAGAGTTACAATCAACTTGTAAAGTCTTTCTTTCTCAATCATAGCCTGACCTTACCCATCATTATAATTACAGATAAATAGACTCGCCTAAGCATTTTCTTCATTTTTCTGGTGAATGGGAAAACCAATCCCATTTCTAATGAATGTACCAGATTGTTTTCAGTTTCTTTCATCTAGCCAATTAGAACCTTGTTTAACAATAACTTTGATCATAAGTTTAGCCTAAAGAACACGAACATTGACTGAAGCATAGTGTCACACCCATCTCACAAGACAATAATGTGTATGGAGCGTCAACTTTCTTTTAAAAAGAAATACCATGTTTGACAGAGCAAAAAGGAAAACAGAACATACCACAATACAACTATTTGCTGAAGATGCAAGCTTCTCCATGTCATTAACACGATCTAAGGCTCTATACAGATACATTAAAAGTGTATCAACTCCCTCCCTAACAGACAAAGTCAACTCCTTCTCACGTGACACCTCTAGGTATCTGTAGGAATAAACAGAAAAGAGCAAGTTCCTGTAACTTGTTAAAAGCCAACAAAACCAAGCAATGATCACACTACAAAAAACAATGTTAGCACCTGATGAAGTTCTTTACTGCCATCTCAATTAAATCAGCTCTAGTAGGTGGATTCAACAGAAAACGTTCATCTACTACAGTATCTACACCTGCCTTTTTGAGGAAAATGGCCCTTTGGATAGTGACCAATCCATCATCCACAATGTCCTCAAGTGGGGCAGGAGGAGGATGCAAACCCCAATACCTATTCCTTGGTACCTGATAAAATAAGATCAATTAATATTGTTACGCAAACAGTGACATGC
Source organism: Erythroxylum gracilipes (assembly GCA_026413385.1). Taxonomy (NCBI): domain Eukaryota; kingdom Viridiplantae; phylum Streptophyta; class Magnoliopsida; order Malpighiales; family Erythroxylaceae; genus Erythroxylum; species Erythroxylum gracilipes. Next base: position 17,346,708 of record JANZLC010000005.1, on the reverse strand, counting down.
TTAAGCATCTGTTAAGCGAACAAGTGTGCTATTAGACCAGTCATATTCAGCAGCCATAACATAAACAATCTGGTAGAGTAAGGATAGGGAAATTCCAGAAAATGGACAGTATGTATTGATAAGTCTCCTTAGAGCTATTGCTCCCCAGCCAAAGGCCGTACAATAAACTGATAACAAGAATAATCGGTGATTTCATCATCATTTCTAACTAACTTATATTCTCCTCCTATAGTACCCGTACACCCCACATAATCATTCCCTTATTCTCCCTAACGGTTAAGCATGCATGCAACACTTGCCAACTCATCATTCTCTCTCTCCACCTCAACATTCCGCTTCTTCTTCCTATGATAAACCAGTAATGGTTTCGGTCCATGGCTAACAATACTCCCTCTCTGGAAACAGACCTTGTCCACAAGGTCTGATTCAGGAAATTGTCCCCTAAAATCAGAGCAGTTGATCCAGGTAGCTTCATCGGGTCCTTTGGCAGCCCATTTGACCAACAGCTGGTGACAAGGGGTGGCAAGAGGGTCAAAGGCTATTGGTCGTCCTCCTTGCATTAAAACTGCTCCTACCCCTCCCCCGGATGCGTCACATTCTACAACAAAAGGTTGGTGAAAATCGGGCATAGCTAGTGTGGGTGCAGTGGTCAAAGCCTGTTGAAGTGCAGTAAAAGCTGCTTGTGCCTCAGCTGTCCATGAAAACTTTTGAGAAGACTCCTTTTTTAGCAGCTCGGTCAGTGGACGCGCTATGTACCCATAATTTTGTATAAACCTTCTGTAATATCCTGTTAAGCCAAGGAAAGCTCTCACCCCTTTGACCGATCGAGGTTGCGGCCATGTTAGTATACTTGCCACCTTTGCCGAATCCATGGATACACCACCCACTGAGATTATGTGCCCCAAATACTCAATCTTGGTCTGCCCGAATTGACTCTTCTTCTCATTTACAGCAAATTGTTGCTCCTCCAATATCCCCAAAACAACCAACAAGTGACCCATATGCTCTTCCCAATCCTTGCTATAAATGAGAATGTCATCAAAGAACACCAGTACATACCGTCGTAAATATGGTCGGAAAAGCTCGTTCATTGTCGCTTGAAACGTAGCCGGGCCGTTTTTTAGCCCAAAAGGCATCACCTTAAACTCGTAATGACCGGAATGCGTCCTAAAGGCCGTCTTAGGAATATCTCAGCCCTTACTTTGATCTGGTGGTATCCAGATCGTAGATCGACCTTGGAATAGAACCTAGCGCCATGTAATTCATCCAGTAGCTCCTGTATCACCGGAATCGGATACTTATCTGCCACGATTACCTTGTTCAGCTCCCTATAGTGAACACAGAATCGCCACCCTCCATCTTTCTTCCTCACTAGCAGAACGGGACTGGAAAATGGCTCAAAACTTGGCTGAATTATCCCAGTTGCCAGCATTTCGAACACTTGTCGTTCTATCTCATCCTTCTGCCTGTGACCGTAGCGATACGGCTTCACACTCACAGCAGTCACCCCTTGCTGTAAGGGTATACTGTGGTCAATGGCGCGACATGGCGGTAGCCCCGAAGGCTCGTGGAACAAGCTTACAAACTTCTGAAGTAACTGTTGTAGGTTGAGCTCCTGTTCAGTTGAACGCTCCCCCTCAGCCGAATTCAACTCTATCAAGGAAGCTTGCCAAAGCACCAAGCCGCAACTAGTTGGACTCGACTTCTACAAAAATCGAACTGTTGTTGGGGTATTAACTAGAGAAGGGTCTCCCTTAACTTTAATTGTCCTCCCACCAAACTGAAACTCCATAGACATTCAACCCCAATTTGCTTTAACATCTCCCAACTGTTGTAGCCACGAGATTCCCAAAATGAGGTCGACACCACCCAACGGAAACACAAAACAGTCAACCTTAAACTTAGCACCTCCCACTTCTACTGAGACATTTCGGCAAACACCTTGAGTCTCTTCTCTTCGCCCATCTCCCAAGCGCACTCCAGTCCTCACTGTTGGTTCAATCGGAAGTCCCATCTTCTCCACTGCCCCTTTGGTAATGAAGCAGTGGCTCGCCCCACTGTCTACCATAATAATAACAGCAACCCCACAGACCAATCCTCGTAACTTCATAGTTTGGTGATTGTCGCACCCACCGAGAGCGAAATAGGGAAGTTCAAGATTCGTAAACTGCTAGTCGGTCAGAAACTCCTACGGCTCCATCTCCGGTGTCGTCCCCTCGCCTATGTTCTCCGACGAATCATCGTCCGCCAAAATCACTGTGTGTAGTGTGGCTCCCTGGCATTGGTGAAGAGGATGATAGGGTTGGAGGCAACGATAGCACAGCCACTTTGCCCTAATTTCTTGAAACACTTTTTGGGTGTATCTTCGGACTCCTCTAGATGGGGCTGGACCCGTATAGCCACTTGACCCAATGCTACTCCCTCCAGACTGAGCTGGTCCGGTGGTCACCTTCCAATGACTCCAAGATTGAGCCGATCCAGCATTTGGGTGAGTTCCCCCAGCTCCAAACCCACTCCTCCTTCCATCAGTAACTTGAAAGGTGGTCTGAGGCCCTTTGTCCCCAAGTACTGACCCTGCTTTCACGCCTAAGCCAAAGCCCTCTCTATGAGAATATGACTGCACACTCTTCTTCCTGCTCAAAACCTCCTGTTCATGTTCGATTTCTCTGGCTAAGTTCATTGTCCGATAGAGATCTACAGCCTCATGTGAACGAATTCGTGCCCTGATCTCCTCCTTTAATCCATTCAGAAACTATCCGATGAAAAACTCTTCTGAACATCCCTTGACTTGCACCGCCTTGGCCACGAATTCCTAGATGAATTCGTCCACTACCCCATTTTGACGAACAGCCGCTAAAGCTTCAAAAGGGTTAGTCGCCAACGCACCTCCGAATCTAGTGAGCACTTCTTTCTTTACGTCCTCCCAGGTCATTAGGGGCTTCCGATCTTGAAGCCAACTTATCCAGTGGAGAGCATGACCCTCCATGCACACTAAAGCCAATGTGACCTTTTCTTCCGGGATTTCTTGCACCTGGAAATATTGCTCTGCTGGCCGGACCCAGCTCATGGGGCCTACACCGGTGAAGTTTGACAGCTCGATATGTTTGCCTGCTACCTGCACATTGTCAAGAGTCACTACCTGTGCCGATGACCTCCCAAGAAGAGGGGTATTGGCCGAGCCCCCCTTTGTCATCGACGACTGCCCACCCAACGCTTCTTCCGTTGCTTTTCCTTTCAATGTAGCAACGAGCATCGATTTAATCTCACTTAGTTCTCCATCAAGCCCTGTTAATCTTTGCTCCATTACTCCCAGACTCCTCTCTACCACTTCCAACCTATTCTCCATTCTAGTGTTGGTCATGAGGGTCCACGCTCACCGCACCAATTTGGTAGAGTAAGGACAGGGAAATTCCAGAAAATCGACAATATGTATTGATAAAACTCCTTAGAGCTATAGCTCCCAGCCAAAGGCCGTACAATAGACTGATATCCGAATAAAAGATGATTTTCTCATCATTTCTAACTAACTTATATTCTCCTCCTAGAGTACCCATACACCCCACACTATCATTCCCTTATTCTCCCTAACGGTTAAGCATGCATGCATCACACTCCAACTTATCATTCTCTCTCCACCTCAACGTTCCGCTTCTTCTTCCTATGATAAACCAGTAATGGTTTTGGTTCATGGCTAACAAAGTCTACATTACATTCTCAGTAACTTGATCTGGTATTGCCCTATAATGAATAATTTTATTTATAAGATCTTGAGAAAAATAGTTGAACTGCACCATTCAGTTGATCAAACTGTACTAATTATTGAACAAGGTCATCTGATGTGATGAATCAATTCTTTTCTTTTAAATTAAAGCATTTTGGTAGACCTTGTTTCATGAATGGTTAGCCTGTAAAATCTTCTTTCTACAGGCTAAATTTGAGCCTTTAAGAGGAGACAGTGCCTGAAGAAGCTAAACATGGAAACATAGTAAGATCACTTTCTTTGGCTTGTAGTTCACTTAAGTGGACTCCGGTTAGTCAGGTATTGTCAGAAGGTACTACAGCTATTGATGCAAAGCAGTTAGTTTAGTTTTCCTAGTTAATATTGGATTTCTTACTATTTAGTATTTCTTAAGTTATTAGGATTCCTAATTATCATAGGATTAGCATATTACTTTTTAATTAGTATTTCCTTTTCCTATTAGGAGTTGGATTAGGTCCTATACTAGTATAAATAGGCTACCTATGCTTGATTTTTAGGTATGTCTTTTATCAAACAAATAATTTTATGCTTTTAGAGGTTTTTCTATAAAACCTAAGCCCTATTTTCAAGTTCCAACTACAATCTACATCAATTATAGCCTATTCTATTATACTTATCTTTGTTTTTCCTTCCCACACTACATCAACATAACTAAACTCAACTACGTTTTTTTTATTCACTAGAAAGGATAAGGGCTCCATCAAGGTTCAAACCAATAACATATAACACTTCGGCATGCTTTTTGGTTTACATGGCACAATGACTTCATACAATAGTCTTATACTCCTATGGTCTTATTATCACATGAACATGTACGCTATGGTCCAATTTCTATTACAAATTACAACATTAAGCTCATCTTATATCTTTTTGTTAAACTTTATGCTTATAATGAAACAAATATTTTCTTATACATAACATTCAAAATCTGAAATTAGGATAGTTTTAACTTAAACTACTTCATAAGACAAAATAACGCTTTCCAAACCAAATATTTAAGGGTTCTACATAACAATGCACTTAGTAATATAAACAAGTTAATAGAATTATGTGGTAATATTTACTATATGATTCAGAAACACAACCTTCTTTTCTCAAGCATTGTTCCAGTAAGTAAAAACTTCACTGGTTAGACTAATGTCATATATTGAGACTAATGCATGTTTTGAGTACAAAATCATCAATCAAATTATGAATTCGATGAGTTTAAGTATAGAATAAGCAATTTAATTTGGTGGCATACTCCAAATTCTTATTTATTTTTCAAAGCTTCCTGATTGGTTCTTGGCTCCCAATTGATGTGCAAAATGAGCATAATATGTTATAGAGTCCACATTGCAACAATTTGTAATATAAATTCCTCTAATATCACATAACTACTCTTAAAAAGGACCAAAATCCTAAAATATAAAGGTATAGTGTGCCCATAAGAGGAAAGATACTAAGCATTGTAAATCAAAGATGAAACAAAGAAAAATAATCAAAACAAAGAGAAGACATACCATTTAATCGCTTGCGAAGAGGAGAAAAATGTTTTCAAATGATGGTAAGGAGGAGTCCAGATCCTCTGTCCAATATTATGGTGTCTTATTGTGTCCAATAAATCTCAACCATTTATTTATGTAGGGTCTGCATGAGACCCGCGTGAATCCCGCAAAATAAATGGCTGAGATTTTATGAGACAGAATAAGACAGAGTAAAACTGGACAGAGGATCTGGTTTCGGTGAGGAGACAATGGGCAAGCGGGTTCTTAGATTGTTAAGTCAATTAAAATGCATATATGTTGGACTTAATTTTGGTTGATTTGTGAAAATTATGTTCATAAATTAATGGAATTATTTGTTAAATGTTCACAGGTGGTTTTCAATGCCGTAAAGACAAAAAAGGATCAAAACGATGAAAAATATGGAAAGAAATTTGAAAATTCCAGTCTGGCCGAAATTCAAAGATTAGGCGTGGGCACGTCTAAAGTCAGAATCCCAAATCTGCAAAATTTTCAGAATCCATCTCCAATTAGAACACAACAGTCCAAGATGGTCTCAATCTCTAAACAAGACGTCTCCCACCGAAATTGAAAGATTACTTAATCTGGACATTATCTACTCAAGATAAAGGGAGAGATTCAATTGGAGAAGGAAATTAATGATTGATTGTCGTGTTTAAATGGAAGCTAGGGTTGCAAGGAAGATCATCATCCCAT
>JANZLC010000005.1:17300029-17315584 GCA_026413385.1 Erythroxylum gracilipes | reverse complement strand
AATCAAATGAATTGAGATAATGGTTGAGGATGAATTCCAAATTGAGCAATTGATGGTTGTGATTAGAATTTGAAGAAATAAATGCATTGAAGTTATGGAATACATGAGTTCAAAATGGGAAATTGAAATGACTTCGAATGATGTGTAAAAAGAATAATAAGGATTGAAAAAAAAGCGATATTAGTTAAGGTATGATCGTTTGATATGATTCGTTATGTAAGAGGTTGGGTTCCGGTAACGGGATCTAATATTTTCAATGCCTCAAGTAAGAATTTCGAGGACAAAATTCTTTAAGGGGGAGAATTGTTAGACCCCAGAAAATTTTTCTTTAAGTAAGCATGATTTCAAAATAATTTTGGAGATTAGATAAATTTAATTTTTGGAACTATAATGGGGCCAAGGTTAGTAGGATTTGTTGAATGGATAAATGAATGTAAAGTGTTGATGTAATAAGGATGTTTAAGGACATTATGGGAGATCACTTGAACATAAAAGGGCATAAGCCTATAAGGAAGGGTAAGATGGGCTTTTGGGCTTATTAAGGGTAGAAACAGAAAAATGATATGTTGTTTTGCTTGTTAAAAGGTGAAAAACGTGAATTGAAGGGAGAGAAGAGTGAGAAAACAAAATTTAGAGAGAGAAGAGAAGGGTTTCGGTGGAAGAAGGAAAGAAGAGAGATCAACTTGTTGAGATGGGTTAACGATCTTTTCTTTTGCTCTACTAAAGGAAAGGGTTTGTGTTGGAAAAAGATGGATTTTAGGAACCCAATTGATGTTAGGGTTTCTAAGTTAGGTCTAGGGTTTTCTAACCTAGATGGGTTATGGGTAGGTTAGATTTGAGTTCAATCTTTTTGCATCTGTTGAAATAGTAGGACTTTACTGTTAAGTTATAAATTTGTTTGGAATGTTGTTTGATTGGAACCTTGGTTATTGTAGAGGACCAAGGGAAGCCTACCCAAGAGCAAAGGGAAAGACAAGTTTGACCTGGTTTTCACAAGCTAACTAGGTGGGTAATATGTTTATAGTTTTGTGTGATTGGGCAAATTCTTACCTATGTGTGAACATGTGTTAAATGTTATGCATTAAAAGATGCATGACATTTTGATTAATTATGTGATTCATTGTTGAAAAGAATTTTATTGAAATTCATTCATTTTCTTATGCCTTGATAACTGTCCTAGCATTTTGTATAAATGAAAAGAAAGAAGAAAAAGCATGAAAGAATATCATTTTGATAAAATGATTTTGAGCATGATTATATGCTTCTGTTTGGGCGAGAGTGAAACCATTTTGTTAGTCACGTGCACGTCAATAAGAGCCTTCTCCCGGCTGCCCGCTTGTGACATATGAGCTCCGAAATGGACTCATTCTGTTCATGGGGTAAACTTCGGTTTCCTCATTTTGTTTCATGGAACCCTCGAGCCGTTTGTTGTGCATTGTATCTTTAAATGATCAAGCATGAAGTATATTGAGTGTTATGTGATTGAGCAAAATTTGATGAATGTTTAAATTGCTAGAATAAAGTATGAATGCTATCTAGATATATATATGCATACATATGCTTGACTTTGGGTCAATTGCCATGGCTATAAATATGTTAGCCACTGAGCTGTGTAGCTCACCCCATTCCTTCCCTCCTAAGTTGCAAATCGAGAAGATCAGTGATCCTTGCAAGGCTTCAAAAACTTCAAGATACTAGAACATTTGTAACTAAGTTAATTCAATCATTTTGTGGCTAGCTTTATAAGCATATCAAGCATTGAGCATCCACCTATATTTGTATTAAGCTTCGGATGAGCATGTTGATTTGTAATTAAAGCTAAGTTCAAATTTTGTTTGGTTTTGTTAATGAGACATGGTTACCTTTGCTTAGGATTTTCCAAGTTTTATATTGCATTTCATATTTTGGGTCCGTTAGGAGGGTAAAATTCGGATTCAAACTCCTGGAGAAAAATCCAGAATAAGCTAGGTTGCATAGGACGAACCAACTCTGCTTCGTCTTAGTTTTGCGTCTTAGTTTAACTTTTATCGTCTTAGTTTGACTGGGTCTGCTTCATCTTAGTTTTAGTACCTAAGACGCTTCGTCTTAGTTTTGCGTCTTAGTTTGACCAGGTCTGCTTCGTCTTAGTTTTGGTACCTAAGATGCTTCATCTTAGTTTTGCGTCTTAGTTTGACTTTTATCGTCTTCGTTTGACCGGGTCTGCTTCATCTTAGTTTTGGTACCTAAGACGCTTCGTCTTAATTTTGCGTCTTAGTTTGACTTCTATCGTCTTAGTTTGAGCGGATCCGCTTCGTCTCAATTTTGTGTCTTAGTTTGACCTCCGTTCGTCTTAGTTTTTCCTTTGTCTTAGCTCTATTTCGTCTTAGTTTTCCACTTCGTCTTAGAATCGTTCCGCCTTAGTTCTACTTTGTCTTAGAACATTTCGTCTTAGTTTTGTAACTAAGACGCTTCGTCTTAGAATGTTTCGTCTTAGTTTTCCCTTAATCTTAGACTGCTTCGTCTTAGAAATTTTGCTTCGTCTTAGTTTTTATGCACTGTTCATCTTATACTTTCTGCTCCATTCTTGATTCTTTTAGAGGCCGAATCTCACTTCGAGATCTTCATGAAAGCTATAGATTTAGAAGTTTTCTTTCAAACCGTCCAGAAACAGAGTTATTCCAATATGAGTAGGGCCACAAACATGTTAGATCCATTTGACCAAAACTTTCTCATCCGACCTCTGATTGAGACAATTCTTAAAGTATTGGTTTCTTACCTCGTTTGTCTACCTTCTCATGGATAGAAATAGCCTCTGGTGTTGAGTTTAATTTGATTAGGAAGGGTCCTTGTTAAGATAACCCTACCATAAAACCCGCTCACGCTTTTTAACTCCGGTTTGATTGTTGGGCTTTGAAAACGGGGCCTAACACTTTAAGCTCAGTATTCCGCATGTAGAGCTTTGCTCCGTGATACGTAAAACTTTGTTCCATGAATTCTATTTCTGACTGAGCCCAATAGGCCAGTATTTGTATCCGTATGTGAAAGGCACTTGGTCACAAAAATAATAACGAATATGGAGTCTCATATGCATCTGTATCTGTATATATCTGTTCTGATTCGCGATGATTACATGATGTGCCATGATAATGTGAGTATTTGGATTATTCATGATCTGAATGAATATATGTGAAATATGTGATTTTGTGTATTTGACCCGGATGAAATCATCAATGATAGTTCACTCATTGTGTTTGCAAAACTCATAAAAAATTGCAACGTGGCTTTTCAGGTTTCGAGAAATTATTCAGTTAAGCTATAGGGAGTATAGCCACTGAGATTAGATACGAATTAAGGGTCGGGATCAGTTTGTACCTGCATATGTCTTTAGTGATTTTGGTTTTGAATTATGTTCGGCAAGAATTGTACAAAGTGTATATGAATGATTTGGTAATGAAATGACATTATGATTGCAAGTGTCTTGTATTTGAAATGGGCCCAAGTGGCTATTGAATACTAATGTTTGTAATAATTGTAACACTTGTGAATGGAAATGGTTTTAAATAAAGTGGGTCCGATTTGATTAATGATTTCCGCATACGTGTATATTGTTTAAAGAAACAAAAATTTTGTAATGAATTTTGACTGAATGATTGTTCTAGCATGCACTCTTATGGGGTATGTACTCGGATATCACCTTGGATGTCAGGTACGTGTCTTGCGAGAGTGGGGTGCTATATTTAATTTGGCATAATCAGTTGAAATAGAGAAGTATGAGAGAATTCATAAATAGGAAATATTGGAATCTATATAGAAAATAGAGATTGTTTAAAGTTTGAGATAGAGAATGAAGTAGTAATGAGAAAATTTTATAATGAAAATAGTTAAAACTTAATAAAATACCCAAAGTTTAAAATTTAAAAGGTTTTCTAAGTTTCATAATAAACAGAGAGGCAAGGATTTCAAATATGAAAAATCTTGATGTGATCTTTGGGCTCGACTCTTCTTTTTTGTAAAAGATTCTTTATGATTTAAGAAGATCCTCACGATGACATAATTAGGCCTTCTTCTAAATTCCTTTTGGTTTTTAAAATATGTGAAACCACTGGGCTATATTTGGAATTTGTCTTTAAGCCTATATTATAAAAAGCTAAGGGAATTTCTATGTCATATATTTGGTTTACTTAACTAAACATATGCACGGACAATTGTTGATAGTCCAAAAAGAAATTCAGCCCATAAGGGGCAATAGCCTAGAAATGAAAGCCCAATAAATGTTTAGCTAAAGAATTCATGGGCAATGAAAAACTAGGAATGTTGGGAGAAATGTGCTAAATTCATGGAAGCTAAGAAAATGGTAGAAAATAGTTAACTAGAACATGACTAAGTGAGTTAGAAGTTGAGCGGTTACAAGAAGTACATAATGTGGAGGTTAAGGAAATAATGACATGTTGTTAGTAAAAACATAGCCAGGTGGGTTGGGAGTTGAACAGTTATAGGAAGTCCAAAGCATAAACTTAAGGAAATAGTAGCAGTTAGTTAGGTAAAATGTGGGAAATGGATAGTTATAGGAAAAATTACCTAAAGATGAGAGAAGTGAAAATTTACTAGCTCCTAGACAACATACAAAAAGAAATTCAATCATAAAAAAATAAAACTAATCTCCTTAGAAAAAAAATTAGCGTACTATAAAAATATTTTACTATTTTTCAGTGTTCTTTAAAATGTGCATTTATCTTTGTTATTTTGAATTCCCTTTTATAGTTTATGATTCTCTTTTTGCTATAATCAATTGTTTTCTTTACTTCAGACCTTATTTCAATATGCTATATTGTTGATAAGAAGTTAGGTACAAATTTTAAGAGAATTCTTCCCTGCCATGCTCAGATTTCATATTAACACTAACAATTATATAAGTGATAATTTTATAGCCTCACCCTATTATTCTATTTTAAGCAGACTAAGGGCTTATCAACTAATTAGCATGCTTAACATCCAACATAGCTACTTTAGTGAAATGGACGTAGAGAAGTAAGGGTCAAGTTCCAAATTCCAAGGTCCCATTTGGACTTAAAAGGAAGAAGAGAAGCAAGGGTCAAGCTCCAAGGTCTGTGTTTTTTTCCTTTACCCTCCAACTAGAATATTGGAGTGTAGCTTGCTAAAGTTTTAAGCTTATTAGTTGACAATTGGATAAATGTTAAATTTGGGTTCATGAAATTAAAAACAAAAATAAAATTAAAAAATGGGTTGAAACAAAATCTACAGTCCAATTATCTCTTAAATCCAACATTCTCGTAAAATCGAAGTTGAATTTGGAAAAGTTTATTATAAGCCCTAGACACCTTGTAGGCTAATATCTAAGAGCTTGATAGCTCTAAAGAAGGGCCTCGAAATTTCAAGCCAGAAGAACTTTAAGCCCATTTTAAAAGATCAAGCCTTATTTTCCAAATGTCTTAAATTTTAATCTTAAAATCTCTTGAAATTTTATATCCTTTTACGTCAAAAGTTTTCAAGCCCAAGATTTCATTATTTCAGTAATCGATCAACCAAAGCTCAACAACAAGTTCCTTTAACCTTACGCCGAAAGCTTGAACTTATTCCCACAAATCCCAAATGGATCGTATAGTCCAAAGTAAGAACAACCTTAAAAAACTTAATATACGGGGAAAAGACATAAAACATTTATCTAAGTTAAGAAATTTTAGATAATTTTTTATTTTTTATTGTTTGGAAAAACTCTTTTTTTTTATATTGCTGTTAAAAATAATAAAACACATATAATATAAATATCACATGTTATATAACAATCTAACTCAACTTTTGAATTCAAATCCTACTAATAAATTTGACCCAAATTTATAATTTATTATAATTGTTTTAGATATTTAATTTAATTCAAGCCTAATTAGTTTGAGTTTGATTTAAGAAATTATTATGTAGGTGATATCTGAGCAGTCTATATATAATATTCATACTGTATATGTTTTATTGTTATTTTTAAATTGAAGGCTAACATAAGGGATTTTTGCAGAAAATTAAATTTTGAAAAGTTAAAATTTTTCCTATAGTTTCTTAAACTGAAAAAATATATCTTTTTACCCTTATGTATTTGTGTGTTTATAATTTAATCCCTGTCCGTGAAACTTTCACATTATGGGCTCATTTAGCAAACAGCTTATCTGTTCACATTATGGGCTCATTTAGCAAACAGCTTATCTGTTTTTTTTTTTTTTTTGGCTGATTGACAGAAGTTAGTTGTTTGACCATCTTAAAAAGATAATGAATGTGTTTTGATAAATGGTTGATTAGTTAGCTTATTTAATCCCAATAAGTTGATTTTAGAAAAATTCTATAAGAAGAGCGTTTTTTTTATATTCAACCAAAAATTAATAGATAAAAAACCTATTATACCCTCCTTTTATAATTTTTGAATTATGTTAATTATGCTATAGTGATATTATGGGTAATTCAAACTAAAAATCATGCATAAATAAAACAATTTTTTACTAATAAAATAAGTTTTCTGGATACAAAAAAAAATACTATACTGACAAAATTTTTAAGAATGTTCCATTTTTTATTACAGTAAAAACTTAATTTTTGTAAAATTAAATATCTAATTATAATCTTATAAATTATTTTTTAAGTCATGCCCTCATAAGTCATTTTATACTTAAACAGTTAATACTAAACAACTAATTTTACCAAACATCTTTAATAAATAGCTAATATTATCTCTAATAAAATGAACTGATATAATCAACTGTGTGCTGAATATTGATAGAAACAGATAATAGATAATATGATAATTTTCAAAAAGGGCCTTTAGGCCTTTCTCGTTATTGGTTATCATCACTTTCATTTGTGGTGCTCTTCAGTCGTCCGATTAAAAATCATTTACCACTCTCTCCTTTTTCCAGTCATCAAATTAAGAATCAACAGTTTCTTTGATTTTCTATAACTACAATTTTTTGCTTGTAACATTTTACTCGGGCGAATAAAAAAAATAGAAACTGATAAATTAGAAAAAAATGTTATCATCGAGATAACGTCAAAAAGTAAAGTGTTGCTATAAAGCAATCTCTACTTCTTGAATGTAATTTTTTTTTAACGAGACAATTGCTAATTATTATCTGATATTACTTCATTAAAAATTATATTTTAAAATTAATAGAGTTCAAGTTATATAAATTTCTTGAAAATTAAGTATTTAAATTTTTTAATCTTAATAATTAGCTGAATCAAAGTTTTAAATTTTAAATAATTAGTTGGTAAAATAATTTATATGGAATATGTAATTTGTAAGTAGTGTATAAACTATTCCATGCACCCAAAATGGGTAAACCCTTATTGCGTATTCAAATTGCTGACGCCTTTCCCCAGTTATAAATTTTCCACATATTAAAAGGTTTTATAATATTCTTAAACGAAATTCCGATAATTCTTAATGCATCTACTTCAGCTATTTTTTTATTATTCCTGAACAATTTGATGATATGAATTAATTGAGAAAATCGTTCCAATCTCTCAATCTATTCACAATTCATGACCATTTCATAATACACTTTCAAAAGTCAGAATGAAGGAATGACAAGAAATCAAATCACTTGATGCATCAGAGGAATTGGAGACTTAAATCCTCACAACAAATGAATGAGTCAGGCTTCCAACATGAAGTGTATGATTCCCCAAGGCAATTTTCCTGCCTCCAACCTCATCAACGACGGTCAAGTCCTTGCAAATATCCACTTTAAATCTTACCAGATCATCTGTTTGACCATTCATATACACCTTCTTAAAACCCACCAAGTGCTTCTGGGCTGAGTTATGAACTGATGGTGGACTAGAAAACAAGAACACTGTATGGCTTCCCGTCATTCTTCCCATATTTTTTACTCTCAAATGAACATCAAATTCTAAGTTTTGACAAGTCTCTTCAACTGCGTTCACTGACAGGCAATTTGATGAGTAACAAATGTGTTGTTCTTCTAAAGGGATAGATACTAGTTGAGGTGCTTTAACCAGCTTGTGGCGGAACTGGGTATAACTTAGTCCATCTCCAAATTTAAATACAGTTTCTCCTGTATAAAATCTGTAGGTTCGACCCGGGTAGCCATTAGAAGGATCTGGTCTCATGTTCATGTTTGTCATTGGCACTTTATCTACGTATGCCTGTGGATACCATGTCATTGGCAGTCTTCCACCTTCAACACGATTAATCATCAGCTTAATGAAACTCAAAATATCCATCATCAAGAAGGAATTTTTGCAATGAGTTATGATGTAACGCAACTTCATATCTAGTGGATTTTTAAATTTTCAACTACGTATTTGATTTGAGAAAGAAGCATTCATTTCTACGATATAACAGTCATTACTTACTTGGATTATAATAGCCAAAAATAATATCAGCCATTGCAGCTCCTCCAGCTTCACCAGGGTAACCAACCCAAAGAATGCTAGTAATCTTGTCATTCGATTTTGCAAACGAAACGTCCATGCCTCCACCAGACATTATAACAAGAATTACAGGTCCTTTTGAAACATTTGCAACTTCTGTTATCAAAAGTTGCTGTTGTCCTGGAAGAAGAATGTCAACCCTATCACGACCCTCAGTCTCGATAGATTGATCAGCCCCCACTACGAGTACAGTAGCATCTGCTGTTTCTGCTATACTTTTAGCATCATCTACCTGGGCCGTTGCACATGCTACATTTGAGCATCCAGGCACATATTTTGTTGCAACTGAAGCTGTCAATCCTTGCAAAGGTGATGTGTATTTGCAGGGGGTACCTGAAAATTTGATACATAGCATTGTTTAGGTGAGAACTATTTTGTATTTAACTCTAACTTCCTAGGCTATACCTTCATAGTTTCCAATCATCGTTTTAGTGACATCAGCGTTTGGTCCAATTACTGCCAAGGATTTGATGGCAGTAGGAGACAGCGGCAAAGAACCCGCTGTGTTCTTGAGCAATACAATCCCTTGCCTAGCAGCTTCACGAGCCAGCTCCTGGTGCTCTTGTGTGCACACATCTTTTGGCCCAAGATTTCCATACAGCTGCTTGCTGGGATCACCATCAAAGAAACCAAGCCGCATCAGTGTTGCAAAATTGTTTGAGACGGCATTATCAATCGCTGATTCATTGAGAAGTCCTGCTTTTACCGCAGCTTCAGTGTGTTGGCCAAGGAAAGATCCACAATTGAGATCCAACCCTGTCATTCCCATTTTTTAAGATATCAAGCTTATGAATCAACAATTGACATCAGGATGTGGAATTACCTGCCAATATGGCTTTAGCTGCAGCTTCTTCAGGTGTTTTGGTGTAGTGTTGAGACTTGTAGAATGTGTCAACGGAATCGCAATCGGAGACAATGTACCTGCAGGAAGAGTCAGCATACAAGCTTAATTAGCATTTGAGAATGTGACACATTATGATGAAACATATTAGAACAATTTGCAATTTGAGACTCTAAAGAATACCCATTTAATTTCCATTGGCCTCTGATAACCCCTGAAAGAAGATCTGGGTCAGCACAGGTAGGCTTACCGTTAACCTGATTATAAGAACACATGACACTTGCAACATTCCCATCAATAACGCAACTCTTGAATGGTGGCTGAAAGGTATCATCCATGTCTTGCTGTGTTACCTAACTCATTTAAAGCAATATAATAGAAATGAGATGAGTAGTGGTTACATTTATAATCGTGCAATTTGCAGACCTTAAACGGAAGAAAGCATTTACCACAGCGTTGAAATGGTATCTGTCAGTCCCTTTCCAGTTATCAAGATCATATGCCGTATAATGTTTACAACATGCAGCAACCTTAAGTCGATCACTGTCCCCATCATCTCTCTGTTGCAGACCTTTAACGTAACCAGCACCATATTTACTTGATAGCAATGGATCCTCTCCTGGAGTTTCCTGACCTCTTCCCCATCTGGGGTCTCGAAAAATGTTTATATTTGGTGACCAAAATGTCAAACCTGCCAATCCCACATTATACATTGCTCTGGCCTCAGTAGAAACCACCTGTTCGTTGTGAATAAAATTAATCAATCACCGCATCATTTTCAAATTCTCTCTTTTCCCAGCTGGAATCCTTTTATATTTATAATAACACATTTTTACGAGGACTAGATGTTTTTAGCAGAGATAACCCCATTCCATCAAATAATTCAATAACTTCACGCTTTTTTCTAGCCCTTTGCATATTACAAGCACAGAGACAATATTAGAGACCGAAGAAGAAGGAACAGGAGACCTTCATTCCATTTATTAAAGCACAGTCAAGTGAATGATTGTGACAATTTGTAAAGGAAGCAAGAATAACAGAAATGAACCATGCTACCTTTCCGATGGCTTCAAAGAGAGAAGTATTGAATGAAGCCGCGGTTAATATGACCTGAGGAAAGCTGGTGGCTCCAGGCACTACATTGGAGAAACGCGTACCAGGACCAACGTAAGAGACTCCATGTAAAGCCTCAGACCACCATTCATACTTTGGTATCCCAAGTCTACTCACACTACCAGCAGCGTCCACCAAGAACAAAATTTTCTCTTGCAACGAAAGCCTACTCACTAGGTCCGCAACTCTCTCACTGAAACCCAAAGACTTGTCACAAAAAGGAAAACTCGCAAAGGTGGCATTTTTGGAAACATCACAGGCAAAAACAGGAGAAGATTGTGCGGAAACGGAGCTGCAGTTGAAGAAAAAGCAATAGAAGAAGAAAACAAAGACCTTAGGTACTCTGTTTTGGAAAGCAAAGGCCATTGAGAATAGCGAGACCTTGTGGTAGTAAATAGTTGGGAAAACCAATAGATGGTAATTTTTGTTGGGTAAGCAATAGTTTCGTAGGTGGTGGTAGTGTGTTTTATAGGGGAAGAAGGCTTTTATTTTAAGAAGCACACGTTGTTCTCTAGCGGCCCGTGATGGGGTACAGGTTTGTAGGCATTATTTGTAGGCAGATAAGAGTTTGTTTTTTCGAAATTAAGTGGGTTACGAAGAAAACTAGAAGTCCCGTGACATGATCGTATTCATATACAAGATTTTCTATCATTATATGAGAGTATTTTTATTTCTCTTTTTCCTTTTTGGATATTAGTTATTGGTGTACTGATATGTGAATACTAGTTTAGCAACATATGGGGAATGGAGTACTTTTCCTTGTATGGGGTAGCTTGATGCCCTAGTTGACACTGCTTCACATCAGTTACCCACGTGAAGGATACGGAGATTGCATCCTCTGTCTCTCTTTCGGCTTTTTGCCTGATTCCTATGCCAAGCGAAGCCAAAATGTATTACTGTACAGGACAGAGAGAGTAGAGCTGCTCTGTGTTGTAAACATTCAGAGTGACGTGATTTGTGAAGGTAAGGCTTCACCAAAGTCTTAAACACGAGACTTTTGTATCATCCTCTCTCCATGAATCAGAGTCACAAGCAATCTTCATAATATTTTTATTAACATCTCCGATAGAGGCACTTAATCAAAGTAGGAAGAGCAATCAATAACAAATAAATTGTTGGTGAATGATATAAAAATGTTCATATTTTCATAAATGTAAAGATGACAATATGGACCTGCATAACTTCAAGATTTTGTGGAGGCTAACCTCCTCCGATCAATTCACCCTGTCTTTAGCTAGAAGCATATACAAAATGGAGTATCCCCAGGTACAATGGCTTCATGTAGTTCGGATTCAAAACTTTAATCCTAGACTTACTCACCTACGTTGGCAAGCATTTAAAATTAAACTTGCTACTCTAGACCAAATTGGTAGGTTTCTAAGCTTCCCTAACTGGTGCACCCTGTGCAAGAATATTGCCTAATCTCATACTCATCTTTTCTTTTCCAGCACATTTTCGAATTAGAATTGGAGATTCATCATGATGAAATGTGATATCCCCAACTCCCCTGTAATCTATTATGATATCATGGATTGGAGTATTCAACTTAAGCTCCCCCAGAAAGGTGATGTCTGGTTAATACTTACATCTTAGCTTATTTTGTCTTGGGCATTTGGAAGGAGAGAAACAACCGTATATTCAAGTCTATTACTTGCACTACACAGTAGCTATCGATAATCATTCAAGATCAAATCAGGATGCACTTATTCCTTTACAAGCACAAGCATGTAGTCAGCCAAAGACTGACCTCACTGTGGTAGTTAAACTAACTCAACTGAGACAATTTTAGATGAAGGCCTGCTTATCACACCTCAGTCCAACCGACTTGTATTAGCCTTAAGAAGATGCAAAACTCTGTTCATTTATTGCATACTCTTGCTTAGCTAGGTCCTTTTTAAGGGTTAAGCCCTCTGATCTGTATTCTCCAATTTTGTAAACTTTTGTTTCACCTTGTCTAATTGAATATATTACCTTTTATTCAAAAAAAAAAAAACTACAGAGATTTTAAGAATTTGATCTCATCTACTAAAATTAAAATATTGATAAATTATTTTGAGTTCTATTTTGTAAAGACGCTGCCTTTAAGTGATAAAAAAGAATTCTATTTTAAAAAGAGACAATCTATATCTCATTTATTTTAAGTTATACCTGATGATTAAGAACATCGCTAAACCAAACTTAAGAAGGATTTCTTTAAAGACAAACTCATTAAAGATTGGTTTCAATTGTCTTAATCCACACATGTTTCAGACATGACATATTAAATTTTATAGAATTTGACTTAATATTTAAATAGGTATACTTTTATATCAATTATAATTTAAGTTTACAAAAATTATTCTATTTGGTTTAAAACTTAACTAGTAATGACATATTATTAGAATTTCATAGTTAAACTTATTTTTGTGACATGTGGTCAATTATTTTAAACCTACACAAGAGGGTATTTTTGACGTATGAGCTTTGATGCTTAAGTTAACCTCAAGTTGTCTAGTTAAGAACAAGATGATTTTGTGATAGATAATTAACTTTCCAAGTGAAGATTTCCTTTGATATAATTAGGATACATATATGGAGAAGGGGAAAATATACATGGTCTGATACCTTTACCTAACATGACAAAACATAGTTGAGGCAGAATATCGATAGCTATTTGGTATACACAAGTAAATGTAATAGCATGGATAAGACATGATATGGAAGACATACGTAGGTCTCTTGAGACCTAGTAAATAGGTAGATCCATTATCCATCCTTTCAAACATGAGCTTCCTAAAGTCTATAAGTTGAACTTACTTGTATTATTTGTCTTCGAATATCTTAATAAAATCTATAGTGGAATTAAGACCAATTGGCATTTGAGTTTATCATAATCAAATGCTCGCCTAAATATTTAGGCCTTATTGACAAGTTGCCTCATATTAACTATGGACGAGAAACTCTTAGCTAGAGTTCTCGAAGAGTGGAATGGTCTCACGATGTTAACCTTCTATTTCACCTTGTTCTGATTCATTGATTGTTCCTATATATATATGAGGATTTCCATCTTTAAATGTCACGTTTTGTTTCTAAATCTCCATTGAGACAAACCTACAACATGCGCAAGTTAAGGGTGTCCTATTAGTGGCTTAAAAGTGTGTTTTCCTTTAAAGTTACATCTCACTCTTTACTTTATTCATTCTACGTCAAAAGGTACATTCATCCATGTCTCACTCTAGTAATAATGACTAAGGTAGCGAGTCTACTAGTTCATTAAGGTCTTCTTCTAAGAATAGGTCTAGGGGATCCTTTGTTGATATTGCAATACATGTTGGAGTAATAGATGTGGATAACTGACCTTTGGCCATAGAGTTAATCTTAAGGAGTATAGATAAGTATAAAGCTAAGAAGTATGATAGGATTCTTAGACCTGTTGATTACAAAGATTTGTTGGCCAAGTATAAAATACCTCTTTACGTTAAGGTCCGATGAGTGACATTAATAAATCACAAAGCTTTTATAAAAATTTGTAACAATTAAGTAATAATTCTATATGGAACAAAGAAGGTTAAAGAAGCTCTCGGTGATTTAAGGTAGATATTTACATAAGCAGTGAAACTTTACTACTTCAAAATAATGAATTGTAGCCTATAATATTGATTTAAGTGAAGCAATAAGCTAAGGATCAAGGTTATAGAGTGTAATCGACATTGGTGACATCTTGTTGTTTGACATTAGTCTTTTTTAGGATCAATATGAGCGAATCATTAGACAATTTAGTGAAGTTAGGGATACGTGGGAAAATATGAAGCTATCATAACTAGTCTAACACGTGACTCACATATAAAGTCAAGAATATATGACTTTAAAGTTTATGATGAGGTTGACAATGCTGCCAATACTTAGGAGAGTTAAACTTATGGGGTGATAGCAGATAAAGAGATGGAAGAGGAGGTAGAACAAGGAGATAAAGAGGGGCTAGATTTAGATTAGGCTATAAAAGAGGGTATAAAGAAAGTATAGATAATAAGATGAGTAGCATTAAGATGATGATACCACCTTTTGTCAGTAAGATGGAACCTAATGCCTAATTGGAGTCAAAAAATGTATAAAGTTAGTATTTAATTGTTACAAATCTTTATAAGAGAAAAAGGTTAAACTGACAGTCATAAAGTTTAGTGATTATATTATGGATTAATGGGATCAAATTTCATTACGAGAAAGAACTAAGAACTACTATTAAAATGTGAGAGGGGATAAAAGTGGTGATGAGGATGCATTTTGTACCAAGTTCCTATATATGAATCTCTATCAAATGTTACAAATGTTAACTTAAGACTCCAAGAGTGTGGAGTATCACAGGGAGATGTAGATTATCATGGTTAGAGTAAATATAGCTAAAGATAGAGAAGTAATAATGACTTGTTTCATTAGAAGACTAAATCTAGAAATTACTAATGTTATCAAGCTATACTATTATGTGGAGTTAGAGGATGAAATTTATATGGCCATAAAGGTAGAAAGTTAAGATTGATTGCTCTTCCATAACTAAGAATCAAGATGTCAAATGCTTTAAGCAATGTTATGAAAATCATAATAGTACCAATACCAGATTTAATTCTAATATAGTATTGTACTAGTACTGATCAATATCAGGTACCATTTTGGATAATTTCTTAAAGTTATAAAATAGTCTCTGAACTTCTTAAAATTACAAAATTAGTCCAACAATTATATAACTTATAATTTTACATTCAACTCTATCTTCAAAAATCATAATAGTCCCACAATTAAATGCCCAACATCATTTGATAACAAAAGGTGGCGTGCGAGCTATGACAATGTGACATGTTTGTGATGCAACATAGACAAGATGACAGTTGGGACAAATGGAGGACGACTGATGAGTGGCAACAACGATGACTATTGGGAGAGGAGAATGACAGAGAGAGGTAACAACACAGTAATAGATGGCAGATGATTAGGTTTTATAGTTGAAGTTTTCAAAATTTTCAATTCAGTCCTAAAGATTTCAAATTTTCAATCAATTATGGTAATTAACCAGTATTTCTGCAACATCCCACTACCATGAAGCAAATACCCGAATATCCTAAGGGCATCCAAGTACATACCCTATGATAATGGTATGTTGGGGCAAAACAAAACCGATATACGCATGGCAATCT
>JANZLC010000005.1:17281225-17295935 GCA_026413385.1 Erythroxylum gracilipes | reverse complement strand
ACAACAACAACAACAATATTATTGGTATTAATACAGAAACCCAAGTTACAAACCAAACATCATTTTTTATACCCATTTCTATTCTCATTCTCATTCTCATTCCCTTCTACTATTATACCCATACCCATTCCCAAACCCGTGCTCAAACCAAACGCCCCCTTAATATATATTTTGCGCTAAATTTCATTAAGTTCATGAATAAGGTGAATAAGAAGGAGAAAAACAACGATGTTCTTTCAATTAAAAGGAAGAGGGACATTCTAAAATGCCGTGATAAGATTGATTGAATGCTAGAAATAGACTTAATTCAATAAATAAAAGTTTGAGTTAATTAGAAAGAAAAAATTGAATGCGTCGTGATTGGATGAAGAAGGCAGCTGCAGCGAAGCCGCGTGAGAAACAAGTGGGGTCCACCACTGACTGTTGGATAATTTTGGGTACTCGTATCGTAGTTCGGTGCCTGACAAAGCTGCCTCCTCATTGGTTGATTATCATTAGTTCTGCTTTTTTGGGTCAAAACCAAGAAAAAGAAAATCCATTACCAAAAGGCCACGTCCTTGTCCTTCACTAAATTAAAAGTTCCCATTTTTCTCGCCAAAGTAATACTTAATTGCGAATACAAAATTAACATTTGTTGAGTCGAATAAAATAGAAAGGGCTTGGTGGGGACCTTTTAACAAACAAATTGTAGATACAGCTGTAAAATGGAGGGGAACAGGTAAATCACGAGTGTTTTGCATTCAGGCTAGTTGACAAACGTTTTCCAACTTGCAACTGCTCCATCCATCTTGTGATCATTCTTCATTTCTGTTTCGTTCCCACTTTTAGTTCATTTTCCTTTTCACATACAATAAAAGCATCAATGATACTTTTTTCCTCTAAATATCTTTGTGATGTTTAAAGTTGAAATGATTTATTCATATCCTTTAAAGTCTATCCGATTTGATTAATAATAAGGTAAATCCAATCCCTAATATTCTATTACATGATTATGTAATAATGTCACTATCCTATATTACTATTATACTGAAATTTTATTAAAATTATTTTTAATTGCTAATCACATTAAAAAGACATAATTAACTAATTATAAAACTAACTTTAAATTATAAGAGGGCCTTTAAAAGTAGCTAAAACCATGAGAGGAAAAAAAACTATAATTTATCACTCAATCAAATTGAATTAGAATTGAACTATTTTTAATACCATGTAATGAAGTGTAGAAAGTTAGAATTTACTTTAAAATTATTAGAAAATTGTATAATATTTTATGTTGGATAAAATTATAGATATTTCTCATATGTGAACATTCAAGAAATCTTTAATTAGAAAATTTTTAAGCTAAAAGGAAAAATGTCAATGCCTTTTCTTAAAAATTAAAATTTTTTCAAACTACAAAAGATTGTGAAAATTGTTTCACAATCTTTTGTAATTATAGATAATCAATATATTGAGATTATATTAATTAAGATGAGATCTTAATTTTAATATTAAAGTAATTATTTTTAAATATGATTACAATTAATAATTAGATTGATTCCTAATTTAATTTTAGAAAAGTAGCTTCTAAAATTAGAATTAATTAGTTTCAGTTAGATTGAAATTAATTAATTAGACTCCTTAAAATTAAGAAAAGTATTTTCTTCAGTAATTGTTTCCCAATTAAATTTATTTATTTCAATTTGATTGAGATAAATTAAATTTATGACTTTATTTCTTTAGATAATTATTATTGAATTTATTTAGAAAATGTTTCATTATTTATGAATAATAATTTTTTTATTTATTAGAAAAGATATTTTTCTTGATTAAAATTTGATAAATGTTTTCATTTATTAATTCAGAAAAATGAGCTTTCTTTAATATTTCTAAAAATATTTTTCTAACTTATTAAAGAAAGATTTTCTAAGTAATTAAGAAATCATTCTCTAAATAAATAATATAAATGACTTTTTCAATTAAATTTAAAAGTGCTTTATTTAATTTTGAAATTATTTTCCTTTTAATATTATAAAATATTTTTCTAATTAAGGAAAAGTAATTTCTAATGAGATTATAAATAGTTTTCTAAACAGATTAGAAAGTGTTACTTATATAATTTTGAAGAATGAGTTTTTCTAAATTATAATAAGTATAATTGGGCTAGGATGTTTTCAAATCAAATTAAATTTCTATTTGGAATATGAATTTAGTTTCTTTAGGAATCAACGAGTTTAATCTAATTTAATTTTTTCAAAGAGATGGAAATATTATTTTATATTGTTGCCTTCCATTGTTATAAGAATAAACCAAAATTCTGTTTATTGTTATGCTTGGTGAGCAAACTCAAGACCGCTTTAATCTGAATATGTTTAGTCTTATGACGGTGAGTTCTACTTAACAAAATTTGTTTGATTTGGTTGAGCAAGCTTGTGATTACATGAATTTAGAAGTAGAGATAGGAATAATATATAAGATATATTTTGACAAGAGTTGTAACCTAACGGATCTAGGAGTCACATGAGATGTTGTCGACAAAGTTATTATCTACCTAATTTAAGTTTAGAAGGTTTATTGAGCAAACTCAAGATTAACCATATTTGAATAAGATCCTAGCCAACAAGAAAGAATAGACTATTCTTTTCGAATAATAGCTTTTATCTAATAAAATAATGGGAGTAACAAAATACATGATTAAAGTCCTAATCTCATTTGGTAGTCATAACATATAATTAAATACTTGTTTTACTTACATTTTTTTTTTGAGTAGAATTCACCATGTTTAGTATAATTGATGCTAAGTTAATGAACTAAATTTCTTGGACTTAGGTTATGTTTGAGAAGAGTTCTCAAAGTTGGAAATCAAAAATTTTATGCCCATTACATATTTTTGTCATAATCCCTATTGAGGATTTAGTGACAAAGTATTAGAGATATGTTAAAATCATATAGATGACAAAATGTATTGACATTTTGAGATGATTAATGTCTCATAAAATTTAATGGTAACATGTAAGATGTATGTTAACACTATGACAACAATATGCAATAGGTTGCATAGAGTAAAGCTAAAAGATATAGTACCTTGATGAAATTGTTTCATTCATTTTACTATACTAAAAGCATAATTGGAGACTACAATTAAAGCCTTTGCTATAGTATGATAATAGTTGTCATATGAAGAAAATGATTACATAACTTTTCTTGCCTACACTCGATATGATAGAGATCATATGTATTTCTAATTCATTCTTTTGAATATATGATACTAAATTAAGATTCGACATTATTATAATGTTTAATGCATGATAAGAGATATATTGTTGAGTAAAAGTACTTGATCCAATCTTATACAAATAATTTGTATTTTTTTTTGATCAAATGAGACTTATGCTTAACATAAGTGGCAAGAATAAAAGTTGGATAACCAATACTATCTTTTCATGCTATGTTGGTTAAATTAACATAACGAGAATCATAAAGTCACATAGAAGAATATATGTATTCTTTTAATTATGAATTATATGAAACTTGTCAAGTTAAAGAATAACCAAATCAAACTTTGGTGAAAGGATGATGATGAAACTAAATTGTTAAATTTATACATGTGATGTATTGGATGAAATAACAATTCATAAAAGGATAATACTTATATTTCATTAGATTACTAATGAATTTATGTGATATATTCATATGTATTAAATGAAATAATGAAAATTTATATAAGTGATGTATTGGATGAAATAATAATTCATAAAAGGATAATAATTATATTTCATTAGATTACTAATGCATTTATGTGATATAGTCATATGTATTAAATGAAATAATGAGTTAATATTTTGAAAAGTTCAAGTTGTTTAAATCTATGTAGAAATTAAGCAATGAGACTGCAAAGCATTTTAATGAGATCATTATAGTGAGTATTAAGTTTTCGATTATCTATAGGAAATGAGATTCTCTAGTAAATATATTCATAATAAAATTTCATAAGAGTATTCATTTATGTAAGGAGGAAAATACAATATGAGATATTCTATGATGCAATATTATTTCTTGTATAGTTATTCCTAGTACAATGACTTCCCTTTAATAATTCCAATTAAATCAATTAGTAATATTTCATATTAGATATGAATGCTAAGTCTTTGAAAGAGTCAAAATTAATGGTTTAAGTATGTGATGCTTGGTTGAAGCATACATTATCTATTAAGTTTAGAACTAAACTAGATAATAAAAGGTTATGAGATATCCAAAATATAATCTTACAGATCTATTAAACAAATTGTTTGTTCAATGTATACTTATAAAAGAATAGTTCTCAAGATAAGTAGTAAGAGTAAGATAAAATTTGAAAGGTTCAAATCTAATGACAATACATCTAACTGAACTAGTGCATTTGATGATACATTTGATGTACAGTTAAACGGCTACGAGACATTAAAAGATTAACTTTCATAATGAATTCAAAGAGTTTGTTTGAAGATGATTGTAAATTTATGATGTCTACAAGAAAGTTAGTAAGAGTATAGTTGTCCTTTTTAGTGGGAGTATGTAGAGACATATTGTTTACAGAGAACAATAATTGTAATTTTTAATTATTGAAAATATAATTGTCCAAGAATAACTCTTGTTGGATATGGAAAGGTAACAACTTAATTTTGGGAATTAGATTTATAGAGATAGATTGGAAGTTATTTATTTTTTCTAAATCTAAGTACATAGATAATGTACTAAATATGTTTAGTATTTGAGATATCATATACTTTTGAAGTATTAAAGATATCCATTATTCTAAGTATGAGTTGATTTTGAGTTCAAGGTGATAAGGATATTACTTTAGAAGTAAATCCTAATTAATGTCTGTTTTACTTAGAATAATATCATTTCAAGATTGTAAAAGTTCCAATGTAGCAGTAGTTGCTAATTAAGCCATAATTTTCTTTTCATTTAGTGGAAATAATTAATTAGATCAATAAGTTCTTTAGTGAACTTGATATAATTCTTTATGTTGTACAAGACAATAATTTACTGTGGAATATTAGAGTCATTGGGCATGTAAAAGAAGCTAAGGTCTTATCAAAGATTCAAGGATGTATTCATTCTAATTATGATGATAATAAAGGTAAAAGTTGTAAGATTTAAGCAAGTTCTTACTATAGAGAATCTTGTAAAATTCGCACTTAAAGCCATTGTCTTAATAGTAGCATAATCCTCATATGGTGCTATGGTATAAGATACTTAAATGATTGGCTTAGTGCAAGTGGGAGATTATTATTTTATGTCATATAGCCAATCGATTTGGTTGTAATTTAGTGATAATTATTTAAAGACATTCTTTATCTTGTACATGTTTAGATGTATATGATAAAGTCCACGAGATGATTATACATTGAAAATGAAATTATGATTATGAGATTCATATTATATTTACGTATTATCCTTAAATTATTTCTAGTCATTTTTCTATTAAGATTGGACATTGTAGAAAACAAAAAGACTAGCACATGTTATGTTTTTAATAGTAGTAAAAAAGTTTTAGTTATTATTTTGAAATTTCAAAAAAAGAGAGAGAAAGAGATAGAGATTTTTAAGCTAAAGGACTATTTACATTTTGAAATTAGAATTTAATTTTAATTAAATTATTAAAATGTTAAAAACTTATTATAAACAGGCTAAGCTCTAATGGAGCTATCACTTTTTTCTTAACCCTCTCAATAAGAATTGCATAGTTTTCTCAACCTGTTTTGTATATATTGTTAGAGCCAAACACTTATGTAACTACGGTGGTTAAAATAGATTGATTTTAAAAACGGTTTGAAATATACGACAAGAATATGATATAACTTCATAATAACGTATGAATTAAAATTTCTGTTTTATTGTGATTTAATTATTAATCATTTTATATAATTAAAGTGATCATAATTTTTGAAAAAATAAAATATAAAATATAAAAAGTTTTGTAATTATTTCAATATGGTTAGGATCGGAGTCCAACATAAAGTCAACATCATTGAGATTTTGCCTTTTCCAAAGTTGCTATTTTTCAAAAAGGTTTCCGAATTTACTGCTAAAGATGATGTATTTTGATAATTAGTGAATATATCATTTTTTATATTTTAATATCTGACATTCAAACACTTATCTTCTTAGTTATTAATAAAATATAAAATAATTATTTTGTAACTAAATTGAAACCATAAAGTAACTCCTCAATAGACTCTGGTACTTAACCTTTGAAAGAAAAGCATGATTTAGAAATTAAGGTTACTGCAATCACGGTTTTGATATAATATATCTAAAATCTTGACAAGTAGATATATTATGGTGACAGTCCAACGATAAGGATATATAAAATGTTTTCGTAATGCGGTAGCATAACGTTTGGATTTGAAGACGTCAACGTGAAAGGCAAGTTTTTTGTTCGATGCCTATAAATTTAACCCCATTCACCAACTCAAATTTCACGGCAAGTTTAAACATTTTTTTTTTAAAGAATATAATTTCACGGCAAGCCAAATGCGAAATGAAATTATTTGCTGGACCATAAGATGCAGTTGTGCATCCTTAATATACATCTATCCTGTAGCACTTGCGCATGCGTAAAGTATATACGGATAGTGATAGCAACCAACCAAGAGGGCCTACACTACACTACATGAAAAACCAAAAGCAAACGGTTCATCTTGACAATGCCTTTTCTTTGTACTGCTAATGAAGTTGCTCAATGTGCTAACAAATGGTCAAATTATTTTGAACTTTTGTGTTTGCATGTTCATTATTTTTTAGTTGGTATGATAACTTAATATTTTCATGGACGTGTCCCTATCATCAATGCAGTGTGTCGGGATTTTAAAATACTTGTTCATCTTTGTCGCAGTAATAACATAGTCGCCACTTGCGATTCATCTTGATTCTTGGTTTGGCAATTCACAATAACCATCTTATTAACTCGCATTAATGTCCTGCATTTGGCTGTAGATCACAATTTTTCTTAATTTACTTAAAAACTAACTATTAAAATGTTCACTTATAGGAATTAATTTAATCTAAAAACAACTTTATCAATAAGTGCATAAGGGTCCAACTATTTTATCTTAGGTTACCAAAAAATAAAAAATAGATAATAAAAAAGCATAAACATCAAAGTACTAACTTTTAAGATTATAGGAAAATGACTAGAGAGGAAAGCTTCAGTTTTTTCTTTGAAAAATAAAATAGAATGTATTATTTTGTAGGAAAAGCTATTACACGATCCTAAATAAAGTTCTTACAATAAGAGTCAAGAGAGGCTAAACTAATCAGTATGTACATCAAAATACAAAAATATGCATCAAATTAATCAATTTGCTCTAAGATCTTGGCTAACGGTGCATTGCTTATCATTGGCAATCATAACCGCTCTAATCATATTAACAATCTGCTCGGTATAAGTTCATATTTATGCAGTTCCTCATTCTTGTATAGTCTTCTATTCCTTTCTCTCCAAATGGAATAAATTACCATATGAAATGAAGTCTTGATGAGAATGGTATTCCTTTGACCTATTCTAGTGCACCTAATGATTGTATTTAGCGCCTCATGCCATACAAAGTTGAAGATCGGAAGTTGTAACATATTCAAAACTTGGCTCCATACTAATTTGCTATAGCTACATTCAAAGACCAAGTGATCTCTATTTTTATTCAATTGTTTGCATAATACACATATAGGATCAAATCTCCCCAACCACTTGTCATTGGTTCTTAGTTTGTTCTTTATCACTAGCCATGAGAATACCGCAACTTTGGGTCTCAAAACTTGCTTCCAGCGACCTCAGGCCACGAGATTGCCTCCAGTTGCTACATTAGTAAGCTGTGACCAGAACTATTGGTGAAAGTCCCATTAGAATGGAATGTCCATACCATTTTATCCTTTCTTTTCTTTTTGAAGTCTTCTTCTCAATTGTATCTTATGTATTTAAACCTCTTTTAATTTTGTCTCTTTGCTCCTTTTGCCCCTTATTTGCTAGTCCTTCCTTAATTTTTGATAGTTCACTCTTTCCTCCTTGTAATCTTTATATATATAATGCTGTAAGTTTAAATCACCCCATACTTCATACCTTAACAAAATTCCAATTGAATGTTGAAGATGACGATGATGTAAGTTTAAATCAATAATTTCCTAAATTTTAAAATTTAACATTTTTAAAAATAAATAATGTACCTTTATCCAAGATGAAAATAGAAGAATCTTTTTAAACTTCAACTAAAATAAAATTTTGATAAAAGTTTTAATTTTCTCTCTCTTAAACTTTTCTTTATTTCATATAATTTCTTATATAGTAAAGCTAAACTTAAATAGGCAGAGAGAGAAAGTTGTCCTTAAAACTCAAACAATACCTTTCAACTGTTTTTTTTTATTTCACACTTCATTAACTTAAAATTTAAAAACATAATTATTTTATTTAACAATTATCTCCTTTCAAGTGACTAATAGGATTTAAATACTTACACAATTAAACCGTAAAATACAAGTCACTTAATGATATTATCTAATAAGCTCTCACTTGACCTCTATAATATAATAATGGTTTAATAATATATATAATATGCATATAATAAAAGTTAGATACTCTCTTTTTTGTTATATCATTAATTATAATTAAGGAAAAGACTAGAAAGAATCCCGGACGTTGTAAGCCCTTTAATGTAACACACTCCCTTCTATGTATTACAAAACTAATTTAACACTTAATATGATCTATAATGATATATATCTTAGTGGTTCAATAGTAATGTCTTTGTAAAAGACAAATCATGTTAAAATTCACATAATCGTTGATGCATATATACTAATAACAAATAACAAATAATAAAAATACCTAAGTATCATAAACAAAACATAAACTAGGTTAGAGTGTCAACTACATAAAATACATAAACAATAATATTTTGTTCAATCAAGAAACTCAGTAATGACTATTCTTTTGAAGTGCTAATTAAACGTCTTCGATGATAATCCTTTTACTAATGGATCCATAATCATAATATTTATGTTAATATATCGATTATCTCTTTTGTTTTTGAACTTCTTTAATGACAAAGTATTTTATTTACATTTGTTTAGCACCCTTTGAATACTTGTTGTTTTTTGTAAAAAAGATTGTTGCAACATTAGCACAATAAATTTTTAACAATTTGGCAATACTATCGGTAATTCAAAGTTCCGAAATAAATTTTTGTAGCCATAAAACATAAATGATGGCTTCAAAGCATGCCACAAACTCAGCTTCCATAATTGACATAGCAATGACAAACTACTTCACACTCTTCCATAAAATTTCTCCTCTAACTTTTAGATAGTTAAATTTGTATTTTCTTATTTCAACACATCTAATGTAGTCTGAGTTTGAATATCCAATTACCTCAAATAATTGGATCTCCTATAAGTTCTCTTATGATCATTTTCTTTACAACTTTCTAATATTCCAATCTAAGATTACTTAAATATCTACCTAGCATTCCAATAATAAAACTATTCTATGGTTTGTATTGGTCTGAGCATACTATAAACCCTTAATAATAGATGCAAAAGGAGTTGTTTTCATTCCTCTATATTGCCATTCATTCTTTGGAAATTACTTAAGACTAATTTATCTCCTTTCTAAATTTGAATAGCACTTGCAAAGCATTTACACATTTTGTATCTCTATAAAATTTTACTGATATATGCTTTCTGAGACAATCCGAATAGTTTTTATGATCTGTTACATAATATTTCAATTCCTATCATATAAGATGCCTTACTCATATATTTCATTTCAAAATTTTTATAGAGAAATTTCTCGATAATAAACCAAGATCATTAGTAAGAAGCAAGATATCATCAAATATAAGACTACAAACATAAATTTTCTCCCACTAGCGTTTAAATAATGACATTTGCTTTAAATATAAAATAAGTAGTGGTATCATTAAACTTGTGATACCATTATTGAGAGGGTTGTCTATGTCCCTATAATAACTTCTTGAGTATACATGCCATATTTTTCTTTCCTTCAACTAGAAAGCCCTTAAGTTGATCCATATAGATTTCTTCTTCTAAATTCTCATTCAAAAAGGATATTTTTACATCCACTTGATGGATTCCTAAATCATAATGAGCTACCATCACCAAGATAGGTCTAAATGAATCCTTTCTTGAAACAGGAGAAATGGTCTAATTATAATCAACAACATCCTTTTGAGTGTAGCCCTTAATGAAAAGTCTAGCTTTATATCATTCAATATTGCTATCATAGTCATGCTTGATCTTAAAGACCCATTTAAATATAAATGTCTTACAACCTTCCAGTATTCAATAAGATCCTAGATTTTAATTATCATTTATAGATTTCATCTTTTTTTTTCTATAAAGCCTAACCTTTTACTAGAATTTTCACTCCCAATGGGTTATGAAAATGTAATTGAATCTTTATCAATTCCTAAACCTCAATGGCTTATAAACCATTTAATCATAAAAAATAGTTGATCTTCTTTGTCTTTGAGAACTTTTTAATGATACTTTATATGGCTCATCTATAACTTGTTCATTGATAGTGATTTTATTATTTAAAGTTTGTTCATGTATTTGTTATTCTTATAAGTTGTCAAAATTTCAAATAACTCTACGAACACAAACTTGAGGAGAAGTTATAAACAAGGAAACTTTTATTTTAACTTTTTGAATTTTCACTTTATGTTATTCTAAACTCCTATTAGTTTCACCATTTTCGATGAATCTAGAATTTATAGTTTCAAAAATTCTTATACTATATTAGGATAATAAAATTTGTGCCTTTTAGACTTTTCTAGATAACCAATAAGGAATCCATTAGTTGTTCTTGAATTCAATTTCCTTTCATATAGATTATAGATTCTTACTTTTACCAAACACTCCTAAATATGTAAATGCCTTAAAATAGGTTTTCTTCCTATCCACAATTCAAAAGGTATCTTATGAGCTACTTTACTATGATCCTATATAACAAATACATGGCATTTTTCAAAGTATACATCCATAATGATAAGGGTGAAGAGCAATAAGGGTGAAGAGCAATAAGGGTGAAGAGCAATGATTCATCATACTCCTACCCATATTCATCAAAGTACAATTAAGCCTTTCTACTACACCATTTTGTTGTGATTTACTTTGCATTGTGTATTGAGTGCATAAGTCACGCTTTTTTAAGGAATTTAGCAAATAGATAAGGAGATTTTTTTTAATTTTATGATGTCTCCTATAATATTTACCACCTTTATCAGATCTAACAATTTTCACCTTTCTAAGTAAATTTCTTTTTACCCCATTGAGAAATAGCTAAAAGATGTCTACTGATTGAGAATTTTCATACAAAAAATTAATATTTCCATAATGTAGAAAATCATCAATAAAGGTGATGAAGAAAATTTTCTCCACTAAAAAATGAAACACATATATCAATGAGTATAATTTCAAGGATTTGTGTGCTTTCTTTAGGTTATTTCTTAATTGTATATTGTGTATATTTTCCTTTAATACAATCCACGCAAATGCCAAGATTAGTAAAATCTAAAGAAGGAAGTATTTCATTATGTACTAATATAATTAGTCATTCTTTGGATATGTGAAGCAAACATTTATTCCATAAGTAAGCCCAAATTTTACTTATAAAAAGTACTAAAATTACGATGCAAGGTTAATAGAGTTTAAGAAAATAGATTGCCAAGCTTTAATTTATACGATCCATCACAAAGAACGTTGAAATTAGTAAGGCAATTACTTCTGAACAAACTAAAACATCCATTACCAATTTTAAAAGAGTATCTAATAACATCAAGTTTTGACAAAGAAACTAGGTTTTAAGAAATAGTAGGAATATAAAGAGTTAGAAAAATATCTAAATGATTTCTAGTGTCAAAAATCTAATAGTAGGTTCCAATATTTGCAATTGGGGCTTCGACTTGGGTTTCCACGGAGATAAACTTTTCATTTGGATTCATTGTTTGTGTCATAAGGAATCCTTGTATCATATTAGTAACATAAGTGGTACATCCATAATCAATCCATTAAGTATTATAAGGAACTTCTAATAAATTTGATTCAAAATATACTAAAGGATTAGGCTTACCTTTATTTTAAAACAATGCCTTATGTTTCAGGCAATCTTTTTTATAATTTCCAGTTTTCTTACAAAAATGACATATATCATTCCTTAGTTTCTTCTTCCTAATTGAAGCTAATGATACATTAAGCTTATGCAGTACATGCTTTCCCTTTCATATATCCTTTCTGGATTTCTTTCTAACTACTTAATGACCAACAAAATTAATTGAGTGCAACTCCTTATTTCTTGAGCCTTACTTCCTCTTGAATAAGCACACTTTGCAATTCATTCACATTCTATAGTATTGTAACTTAATTAAAATGGACCATATTTAGGATGCAAGAAATTAATAACTAACTGCATAAGGAAACTTTCACTCATTCTCATTCTTATGGATCTTAATCTTCCTACTGTATTTATTATTTCAGTGACATACTTATGCATAGTGTGACAACCGTCAAACTTTATGGTGGTTAGTGTACCTATTAAAATCCCAGTAATTGACTTATTAGTAGAGTTAGATCGAGTAATATATTCAACGAACTTAAGATATTCATTACAATTTTCAATTTTGAGAATTTGCTTTAGTGTTGCTAGCCACAACCATTGTAATAAATATTAAGCTTAATCTATTTGATCTTTCCTAAAATTGATGAAAAGATTTTTTTTTTCAACACTACTAATATCAGTAAAAGTAGCAGGCTTATTGGTTTGGTCTACTAAGTCAAGACCTAGGATTATTTGGTTGAACTAGACTTGTTCACACCATTCAATAAAATTAAGCCCATTAAATGTCATAATAGATAAAGCTTCGGAGTGAATAGAAATATAATTATATGTTTTAAAATATATTAAATGCTCATACATTAATGCTTTGAGTCATAATTTAAACAAATAAATAGAATTAAGTAACAATCATATTAATAATACATATATATTATTGTTCTTCTTTGACAACAATACTTAAAATACCATAAATTAATGCTTAGTATTATATTTGCATTATTAATAAATGCATATTCTATAATTAGATTTTTTTTACCTTTTGATATAATAAAAACATCCAAGGAAGTATTCCAGGTAATCATAGTCATGTTCATCAATATAAAATTAACTAATCATCCTTTATGTGATTCTTAAATAGATTATGACCAATGAAATTTAGTATTTTGTCATTTCAATCATAAGCATCATATTATCATGTATAATTAATTATTCTTATTATTATTATTTAACTTGATATTTATGAGAACTTTATAATTTGATCACTTTGTTAACTAACAAATTATTCATTACATAAATATCAAACTAAGCTAATTAAATTAAATATGGTATATCACTAGTTGATTATTTATCTAAAATATTACATAATAAGAAAACATACTAACATGTAGGAAGGAATTAAGAAAACATAATTTATTTTGGAAATGTTTTCTTAATTCCTTCCTACATGTTAGTTTAGTTATATTTATTTTATTTTTAATGGACGATGGCTGGCTTAATGTTGAAAAGATTATCTTGATCTAAAAAAGAATTCAAAATCAATATAATTATTAAAAACCAAGCACTTTCAATCCTTCATCATCTTACCATATAGAATCTCATTTAGGATTCTTTAAAATATGACTAAATACAACTATAACAATAGTCTTCAACTGACAATTTAATATATCCATAATCAAGATAATAAATTCATCATGAAAGTAGAAACCTAACTTATAAATATGTTTATTTTAATCAATCTTTAAAGTAAAAATTATTAATTCTTAAAATATGGCTCCAATACCATATGCAATTTTTATATATGAAATACTATAAACGTTAAATATGTAATACCCTAGATTTTAGAATCTAATGATTTTCACAAATGTAAACAATGTACCTTTATCCACAATGAAGATAAAAGAATTCCTTTGAATTTTAATCATCATGAACTTTCGATAAAAAAAGATTTTGATTTTCTCTCTCTTGTCTTCTTCTTTTTGTCATAGAGTTTTTGATGGAATAAATCTAAACATAAATAGATAAAGAGAGAAAGGTGTTGTTCAAACACAAATGACACATTTTAACTATTTTTCTTTTATTATATTGTTGGATCCCGTTTCCGGAACCCAACTACTTAATCCAATACCGTGATACTTATGCGTGGTTCCTTGTAATCGCTTCTTCTCTGATATCAAAACATGTTGGGCCCATTTTCGGAGCCCAATCCCTTGTGCTATAAACGTGTGCGTATACATACTTGCCATGCCCGTGAATATAATCTACTAAAATTTCGACGCTAACAGTCTCATTCTCATGCACAATTCTTATATCCGATCACTCTCATAACATACATATTTCATAATTCATGAACAAACTAACATGACCTTTCCGACTACAAATACATCAATGTCTTAAATCCCAAACCCTCATACTTACACAAATTAACAATTCATGATCCAAATTTATCATCTCAACCTCATCCGTACACAAAGTCATATTCCTCTCTATATCATCCATACATAAATCATAAATCATTAACATCAAAAGAATAGTGTTCTTTACTAATCATCCTTAACATGCCACTAATTCTTGTAATACAATATCCAAAATAACTCGAAACACAACATAAACAAATCG
>JANZLC010000005.1:17265615-17281125 GCA_026413385.1 Erythroxylum gracilipes | reverse complement strand
ACCTTTACAGGAATAATTAGCTCTTAAAAATTATTCCATCAAACCTTATAACTTATTTCAATCAGATCATGCTTAATCAAATCCAACCAAAACACTTCATCATACAAAACCTAATTTGACATCATGCTAAATTCATCAAGAAAATTTCGGGGTCCAACATATATAGTTCATCAACATAAAAATAAAAAATTAATTATTTTATTTAATAATTATCTCCTTTTAAGTGGCCCATATTTTATGGTTTAATTATATAAGTGTTTAAATTATATAAGTTTAAATCATGTTAGTCACTTAATGAGATTATCTAACACTCCCAGCTCATCCAATGTTTTATGAAATATTGCCCTAAAAATTTATCGTTTTATGAAATAACTTTTAAAATTTTTACCACTCTCTGGTTTTGTTTTACCTTTTTCTAGTAATGTCTCCCTTTTCGTCTATATCAAACTTCAATCTCTTCCTAAACCAAACTAACTTTTCCTTACTTCTCTTTAGCTCTTACCTCAACCATAGATACTCAAGCTCTCCTATTATAAGCTTTTTCCTACCCTTCACCTATAGCTCCTCCCAACTAAGGCCCTTCTTGTTAACTAAACTAAGAGGTACTAGTCTTGATTTATCTTCTAAGATAGATAATGTGAATAGATAAAATCCTATGTAAAGTTGGAAATATGTGGTTAGGATTGATCTATAAATCAACCTCTATTGTTATCCACCTTTTGATTTAGACGGAACAACCTTCGTTGCTCCTCCTTTGGAAATCCTAAAAGAAGGAACTAAAAAGTATTCCTCCACTTCGCTAGTCTTTTTCTTGGGAAGAAGTCTAACTTTCTCTCTACTATATAAATGGGAAACGAACTAATGGAAGTATCACAAATTGACATCTTCCTTAGTGACGATAACTTGCTCCTATTTGTTTTCAACTCAAAATTTGAAGCTCAATAAACAATAAAGTTAGGTCTTTATTACCCAGGAAATTGCCAGTATGCTTGCACCAATTATCCAACTTGATCTTATCCAGCAAACTAGTGTCCTTCTATGGATTAATGTTTATAAAATTCCTTTTGAATATTGGTCTACAAGGGGATTAAATTATTTAAAAATATTTATAAGTCAACCTATTGGAATAGATGAGGTAACAACTTCCCTAAAAAGATATGATATGTCAGGTTATATGCAGAGGTGGAAATCATAAAGAAATTGCCAAAACACGTTCCTCTACTTAGACTAGGACCTAAGGATTCACTTTATAAAGATTAAGTGTAAAATATCAATAAAGGCCATCTTTAGTTGAGCAATGGAAAATATTGAGATTAAAAGGTAAAAGTTTTACTAGGAGTGACTATACTAAGGTATTAGGATTAGTGATAAGTGCTTAATTGACTATATATTTACTACCTAATGCTTAGTGATTAATGTTATAATGTGCTTAAGATAATTATTTTGCTTTATTTTTTTAGGTACAATTTGGAAGAAGAAGAACCAAAACAAGCTAAACTCATATCCTTGAAGTTGTTCTATTGATGTTCAATCTTATTTGCCTTCATGAAAGCGAAGGAGATGAGTTAGGATAAAAAGAGTATAAAGAATACAAGAAATGAAATAATTGTAACCTATACGGTCCTATATACAAAGCGTTTAAGATCTTGAACAGGAAGCGTTTAAGATCTCGAACAGGAAGCGTTAACCAATCCTGTAAACTACACAATTGTGTAACTGACTATGAACATGTAAGTTTATGATTTCTTAAAAATTGATATACATGGTCACTTACAAACTTATGTAGCTAACTGTGTATTATGACACAACCTTACTTTTAAGTAAAAATGGGCATTTAAGAGGCCAAAAAGGGCATGAAGACTTTAGAGATAAAAAAGGGAGGTTGATTACGTTCCCTATGGGGAGCTATAAGGAGTTACAATTCATCTTTCTAGTTTAAAGGGGATATTGAGGCTGACGATCATGCTTGGGCATTAGTTAATCTGGTGATGTTGTTCTTAACTCTCTTTTGGAATTTATTATGTTACTTTATGATTAATGTTTTGGGATTTATGTATAGATGATTTAGATATTCCAAATAGATTATTCATGTATGAACTCATTTCTAGAATCTAGATTGCAATGCGTAATTGTTGCAACTTTGATTCACTTATAGTAAACTAATAGTCACAAATCATTCTGGATAACATAACACAAGTTAAATGACCTAAGCTTATGTGGTTGTTGCCTATATTAACCCATTTTCTTAATCTATGATGTGATTGTCACACTCTCATCCAGTGTATGAACTTGCTTCCACACATTTACCTGAATCTTAGTAGAGGCTATTACTTTCTAATGTGTAAGTACTTGATGTGAAGTTGAAACCACTACCCATTCATTTAAAGTATGCATATTTAGAAGCAGATTCTTCTAGTTATTACTTCTATAATTTTGACTCCTGATTAGGAACTAAATTGATTCATATGTTAAAAGAGCACAAAAAGGCCATTGGATGGGCAATTGTATATATTCGAGCAATAAGCCTTTCTGTATGCATGCATTGCATTTTTCTTGAGGGGGATGCCAAGTCCACTAGATAGACACAATGTATATTTAATCTTCCAATGATGGAATTTGTGAAGACAGAAGTATAGAAGCTTCTCGATATTGTAGTTAATTATCATATCTCTAATATAGGTGGTTCTAAAGAAATTTGTAATCATATTGGTGACTAATTAGGATGGTGAGTTGATTCCCACCTATGTGCAAAATGGCTGGCGAGTGTGCACTTATTGGAAGTTGAATATTGCAACTTATAAAGACTATTTCCCCTTCCATTTATTGATCAAATCTTGAAAGACTTACTAGATATGAATATTACTATTTTTTAGATGGATTCTCAAGTTATCTTCAGATCTTTATTGTATTAAAAGACTAAAAAAAAGACAACTTTCACTTGCCTAATTGTTACATTTTTTAATCGAAGGATGCTATTCGGTTTATGCAATGCATTTACCACTTTCCAAAGATGCATGGTGAGCTTATTCTCTGAATATATTGAGAAGATCATAGAGGTATTTATGGATGATTTTAATGTCTATGATTCTTCTTTCGATAATTTCTTAGAGGGTCTTGCACTCATTTTGGAAAGTTATATTGAAACTAACCTTGTGCTTAATTGAGAAAATTATCATTTTATGATTGATCAAGGATAGTTCTAGGAAAAGGTGTATCTTCTAGGGGTATAGAGGTTCATAAGTCTAAGGTTAATCTCATTTCTACTTTTCTTTACCCTTTAAATGTATGGGAAGTTCATTCTTTTCTTAGCCATGCAAGTTTTTTTTCCACAGGTTTATCGAAGATTTCTCAAAAAATAAACCTCTCCTTTATGCAAATTGTTACAATAAGATGTTCATTTTGAGTTTGAAGATAAGTGTAAGGAGGTGTTTGATAAACTTAAGGAGCACTTGACATCCCCACCAATGATTTAACCTCCAAAATGGAGCCTTTCTTTTAAAATCATGTGTGATGCAAATGATTATACAATGAGGGGATTTCTAAGATGAAGAGTGGTAAAAGTTTCACATGTCATCTACTACGCTTCAAAAAATTTGAATCCAAGCTAACAGAATTATTCCATGACTGAAAAAGAGCTTTTATTTATTATGTTTTCTTTAGAAATATTTTGGTCATACTTGTTAGGCACTAAAATTATCGTTCACTCTGATCATGCAAATTTGAAGTACTTCCTTACCAAGAAGGAAGCAAAGCAGAGGTTAATAAGATGGATTCTCCCCTTACAGGAGTTTGATTTGAAAATAAGAGATAAGAATAGGGTAGAGAATGTGGTTATTGATCACTTTAACTGCTTGATCCGAAAAGAAGATTATATTCCTTTGAGAGAAACATTTCTAGATGAATAGTTATTTTCCACCAATTTGATATCTCCATGGTATATAAATATCAGTGAGAAATTAAAAAGTGAAGCCAAGTACTACATATGGAATAACTCTTATCTATGGAGGTACTGTGAGGACCAAGTCATAAAAAGGTGTGTTCTTAAGAGTGAGACCCCTTCTATCTTAACCTTCTGTCATTCGTACGCTTATGGAGTGCACTTTGAACTAGGTACCTTATAAAAAAAATCAAGTTGATCCTGGAGAAAATAATTTAATCTAACAAGAAGGATTGGAGCTTGAGGTTGGAAGATGCACTATAAGCCTTATGAAAACCTATAAAATAGCTATTGGTATTCCATATATGTTGGTGTTTAGGAATCTGTGTCATATTCAAGGAGAGTTACAAGGCCTATTCAGAAAGAATTGCAACATAAATATTGATGAGATTGGAGTCCATAAAAAGTTGTAGTTATAAGAGCCTGAAAAGATGCTAAATGACTCATATGAGATTGCAATGATATCTAAGGAAAAGATTAAAGATTTCTATAACAAGATGATCTTGAGGACAAGTTTTTTTTAATCATTTTAGACTTAAATTATTCCCAGGTAAGTTACATTCCTATTGGGTTGGTCCGTTTGATGTTTCTAATGTTTTTCCATATGATACAGTAGAGATATAAAGCTTAAAAACTGGAAAGACATTTAACGTGAATTGTCATAGCTTGAAGTCGTACTATGAAGGATTCCAAGTGGAGAATATGGAAGCAGTGACACTTAAAGACCTAGATGACATCACGTGATGAGGAAAACATAGAGTTGAGCTAATGAAAATAAATAAAGGCACTGCTTAGGATACAACCTAAGAGAAATTTGTTCCTTTTCCTTTACATTCTCATAATTTTTATTTTTATTAAATGCTTTATATATTATATTTAATGTTACATTGGGGACAATGTAGGTTTTAGGTGTGGGGGGTGGGGAACTTGCTGCTTATATGTGTTTTAAGTTCTTTTTGGGTGTTATTGAGTTCTTTCTTTATATTTTTAAGAAAAGAATAAATATTTTCTCTTTTTCTATTGCTTCTAGAACTATATAATTATAATTAGAGAATAGAATTAACTAGAAAAATTCATGGCAACTTAGGCATGTATTTTTACTCTTATGATTAGTTAATGTATGTTTTCTTTGGAAGAGTAATGACTAGTGGGTAAGCATAAGCCAATGATATTTTGAGCCTTTTAGACTAACATATCCATATATCAATCTCATTACCTTTATAACATATACATCTTAACTTTACCTTGATTTCTAGTTGAGACCATATTTTTACCACATGCATTAACATGGAAGTGATAAAGGCATTCTTTGATTTATGAGATACAGTAGCCAAATAGCCGACCTAACGATCATATTTATCCTATTGATAAGCCCTTTAAGCTTCATTAGCCTTTTCATTTTGTGCTAACCATATTATAAGCCTTAACCTAAAAAATTTCTTACCCAAGCCTTAAATCTAGTGTAGCATTTATGATTGTTAATGTTTGTGGATGCACAAGAGAATACGAATAGGGGATGGGTGCATATATATTTAGGTTGGTTATAGTTAATAGAATGTGATTTTTATCTTTCTATCGTTGATGTAGTTTTTTTTTCATTTTTGTCTTTATTAAAAAATAAAGAATAAAAAAAGAAAAGAAAAAGAGATTAAAAGGAAAAATGTTATCAAGAAGTAAAATCAATTGTTTTGCAAAGTAATTCATGTTAATCTTTCCTTCGAAAGTTTTAGTAAATGGGTGAATTGATTATGATGAAAATATGGAAGAAGTTATTATGAAGGGTCACCCTTTATAGTTCTAATGTATTGTTTATCATCATTTTTTTATCAGTGATTTGTTATAATC
Source organism: Erythroxylum gracilipes (assembly GCA_026413385.1). Taxonomy (NCBI): domain Eukaryota; kingdom Viridiplantae; phylum Streptophyta; class Magnoliopsida; order Malpighiales; family Erythroxylaceae; genus Erythroxylum; species Erythroxylum gracilipes. Next base: position 17,275,343 of record JANZLC010000005.1, on the reverse strand, counting down.
TTTTATGCTTCATATGGTTTGTAATGTGAAGGCTAAGCTAAGAAATAGAGTTTTTACATTTCATAGCTGATGGTGCCCAATTTTAAGTAGATGTTAATTTTTTTCATTTGATACTTTATTTAGTATTTTTCCTACTTCACTAGTTTTGATCGAGATCCTAGATTTACTTCTAGATTTTGGGGCAGCTATAGACAACATTGGGTATAAAGTTAAATTTTAGTACAACATTTCATCCTCAGATAGACGGACAGAGTGAGAGGACTATTCAGACTGTTAAGGATATGCTTAGGGCTTGTGTTTTGGAGTTTCAAGGTGCACGGGATGAATATGTAGCTCTCATTGATTTTGCATACGATAATCAATATCATAGTAGTGTTGGTATGGCTCCATATGAGGCGTTATACGGCAAAAGGTGTCAAGCACTTTTGTACTTGGACGAAGAAGGCCTAAGGATTGTTAAAGACCCAGAGTTGAGTCAAGATATCGTTGATAAGGTAAAATTGATCCGTAGTAGGATTAAGGTGGCTCAAGACAGGCAAAAGAGTTGTACAGATCAGCACCGGAGAGATATGGAGTACCAAGTAGGAGACAAAGTATTTTTGAGAGTTTTGCCCTGACGAGAAGTGGTAAGGTTCGGTAAAAAGAGAAAGTTAAGCCCTAGATATATCAGTCCTTATGAGATTACTCAGAGAGTTGGACCATTAGCATACAAATTAGCATTACCGCTAGAAATGTATTTCATGCTAGTATGCTCAAGAGATATCGGTCAGATCCAGCACATATATTATCAAGACATGAGGTTAAGATTACAACTAATTTGAGTTATGTAGGGGAACAGATTAAAATAGTTGGATATCAGATTAAGCAATTAAGAAACTAAGTAATTCCTTTGGTTAAAGTCCTTTGGAGGAATCATTCGAGAGAGGAAGCTACGTGGGAGACTGAGGAGAACATGAGAAAACAATACCCCCATCTATTTGATCAATAAGGTAAGAATTTCGAGGATGAAATTTCTTAAGGAGGGAAGAATTGTAATAGTCAGTTTCTAAAACTACTAAGGGTTAGAGTGTTAGGTTATTTAGTCACATGAATTACATCATATTAGAATGAATTTGGTGCATTTACGATATGATTTTATGATTTCATTCACATGTATAATATGAGCATACATACATGAATTTTGATTTAGAAAAATTGCATTCAATTAACATGTTCCAGGGTATGAAAGTTTGAAAATAATTATGACATGATTATGCATTTCTAATGTCTTGTATTTTGATTTACCAATAAAAAGAATTAATGGATTAAAATTAGTAATTTAGAGTTTATTATTACAATTAGAAGATTGATGAATTAAAATGTACATTTAGACTAAGAAAATTATCAAGTAACAAGACAAGTTGACATATGGAAATTTAGGATGACTTAGCCTATAAATTGAGTGACATATGGCAGTAGACTTAACTGACAAATGACCTAGAAACTAAGTGACATATGGCAACCTAAAGAGAGGACATGTAGCTAGCTTAGACACTTGACAAGTGTCCTTAAACTCATCCTCCACTCACACCACACGACACATATATGGCAGAGTCTCTTCACTCGTTGTTTTCTGATGAAACTCTCTCCTTCTTCTTCCTCTCACTATCGAAACTTCTCCTTCACTTCTCTATGTTTTTGCCTAAATTTTGTTCAATTACCACACCGTAATCCATGTGACAAATCCTTCATAACGATATTTATAGAAGCAGCACATTGTTATATTTACTGCCATCTTCTTGCCTTTGCTGAAGCCATCTTACTCCCACTTTGTTCTTGAGATGATCTTGCATGCATGTGAGGAAAAACAGGCTTGATACATTGAGGTGGCACTTGAGCTAAAAAAGTAAGTGAAGTACTAATCTATTGTGGCATGTGGTAGCAGAATTTTTTGATTATTGATTAGGGATGGATTGAAAGTAGTGTTGATGTTGAAGTTATACTAGAAAATGATGGATGAATTGATTACTTTTCTGTTTTGTTTTTGGATGCATGAAAGCAGTAGTTTATAGGCTGTTATATGGATGATATAATTTGGGATTTGAGGTATAATTGATGACGAATTCATACTAAAGATAGGTGTTATTAATATGTTTTAGAATATAGAAAGTTAGTGATGTAAAGGAGTTTGCAAAAAAGAAACTGTTAATGATTAAAGTGAGCAAAATTTGGGAGCCTTAATGTAACCAATATGGAAGCTAGACTAGAATGAAATGAAGTAGCTTTATAAGACATCAATTTTAGAAAAATTCAAGTAGTTGTGATGTCTCTAAGTATGTGAAATTCGTGGAGAATTGAGGAAGAAAGACAGTGCACAATTGTGGCCCTTAGTGCACGATCGTGGCCTAATTACTAACCTTCTGCCGCGATCATGGGCCTAGTTATGGATTGATAATTTCTGGTTTGTGTACATGTTAAACTAGCTAGGAAAAGTCACTCTAAATTGGCATATTTGAACTTAATTAAGGTTCGAAGTGAACCTAGATTGTTGCTTAATTAATTGGTTAAGAGCATTATAAGTTTAGGTTAATTGATGTCATAATTTAAAGAATGTACTGTTTTGGTGTCATTGCAACCAAATCTAGAAATTATGATGTGATGAAGGAATAAAGGTATTCTTATTAATGCAAACATGATCTTAAGGATATGAGTAATGTGTATTAGGCATGAATGAATGAGCATTGAAGAACATAAGGTAATTGTATGAATATATATATTGCTAGAAAAGTTTGGTAAATGAATGATTGATGAATTTGGAGAAAATCAAGCTTACTTAAGGTATAAACCTAATTGCAAACTAGTTGTATGCAAGCTATAATTTTTGAATGGTCAAGATATTTGTATAAGAATACATACCTGGAAAGTCAATTGAGCATGCATTGAAATATGACACATATACATGTACATGATTGTATATCCATATGATTAAACAAATTAGTGATTTGTGAACCATATGTGTATTGCATGATGATAAATGCACAAGGTGATTGTCAATATCTAGTCATTGTAACATCAAGGCAATAGCTTTTCTATAGTGCACTATGAGTTAACTTAGATGTGTAAACTCATTTATATGTGCTTCTGTATGAATTGTATGTCAATATGGAATGTGTGTACAATTGTTTGATAAATTTCGGACTTAGATCTAAGGATTTTTATATATGTGGCATGAGTACACATAAATGAAAGGAAATGAAAACATAGCATATAAAATGATGCATCTCATCACATTGAAATGCATGATCAGATAAAGGAGTTGTGAGCAGAGTGACCGATAGGGGAAAAGAGCTTTGAGCTAAGAATTATGAAAAAGAGCCTCAGGCTCAGATGACGTGAACTCCGTATCCACAATGAAAATGGGCCAGAAATGATCTAAGTGTCCACAGTAGATATGGGACAGTAAATTGGGTTGATAGGCACTTGGTCACAAAAAAAAAATGAAAATGAAAAGACATGTGCATTTGCATATACATCCCTACATTTATCAAATGATTGAATTGAAATGTATTATTGAAGTTTTTGAAATAATGAATTACAGTTGAAGTTAATGGATGATGTGTTGTGATATGCAATGCTAGTTTACATTATATGCTTATGGAAGTATGATAAACTTTGATATAGTTGTTTTGTGATCTGACTTGAGTGAATAAATCGATGATGGTTCACTCACTGAGTTCACAAACTTATCAAAATTGCAATGTTATTTTTCAGGTTCAAGGGAGTTCTAGCTACTAAGGTGATATAGTAGAAGTTTAGTACTTGCATTTTGGGGAAAAGAATGGCTCAAAGTTCTGATCAGTTGAATCTGAGAAGTCTAGTTAGAGTCTTATGTATTAGCATCCCATTTCATGTTATATTTTTGGTACTAAGATTGAACTCAAACAAATGTTATGTAATGTATATGTGGATTGTGAAATGGAATGACATGTGACTTTTATATTTGTGAATGAAATAGGAAGAATTGAACATTTAGAATGCTTATGATATGTTTGATGCCTTTAATGAGCTAGTTTGATTGTCTTAATGTACTAGTTTCATAGAGTATGTTTTCGAATATCCTCTGGTATGTTCGGGCATATGCTCTATGGGAGTGGTATGGTAGAACTAATGTATCTTGTAAAATAACTCTCTAACCACAAAGCAATAAAATAATATAGTACATTATTATATGGTGCAAAAAAACTTTATTAAAAATCTTCCTCCTTTTGTGGCTTATTTACTAGGAAAAGCTGACTACTAAAGACAAGATAAAATTTCCAAATAGATTCCCCCTATGTAACCTCTGTTACTCTAGCCAAGAGACCTTAACTTGCCTAATTTTCAAAATGTGAGTATTCGGCCTTCATATGGAATCATATCCAAGATCTATGTAGGATGAAGCAGAAAAGCCTTTCACATCACAATATTTTTAAAGCAATTAAAGGTGCCAGAGGCATTTTAGAAGCTGATAAAATTCTTATAACCATAACTTTTGGTAGTTCCATATACTATATATGTAAAAAGAGAAATTCAAGGATTTTGCAAGTACTATTTTAAAAATCAAATGCTCAATGATTTTTAATGGAATCAAGGAATAATCATTAACCAAATACATGTTGTGTGTGGCATAGCGTTGGTAAACTCTTGGAACTTATGAAAGGCAATAAATTGTTCATTTGCTTATAAATATAAAAGAGAAAGATAAAAATAAATGAATGAATCAAGATTAGTTAAAATTATAAGCACAATAAAGGAAAAGGAGATTCATCCTGTGATCAATTCTTGTTGTTTTGTTTCATGAATTGAGGAGAATGTAGCTTCATTTTGTATGTAACTGCTCCCTTGTAAGAATAAGTATGATCTTTTAGATTTCTATAGGCTAATTTTCACATCAACATTCGTATCAAAAATACTTGTGGATTATCCATTTTTGGAATTTATTTATTTATTTTAAAAAAGGAATAATAGCAAATAAAAATGTTATAAGAAATGTTAAAAGGATAGATTGGTATAGAATGCAATTTTAAATTAAATTAGGAACTTTAACTTAAATAGTTTTAACTAATAGTATAAATTTTCAAAACCATCAGATATAAACATAAAAATGGAAGACACAAAATAAAAAGAATAAGAATAAATCAAAATAAATATGTGAGTTAGTATTGGAAACATTTTCTTAAAATGGTCAATTTTTAGGGACAATATGTTTTTCTCTCAAGCTATTGTGCGTGAACCACTCGTCAATTAATGTTCGTACTCCCTTCTCTGCTGTAATGCCTAATTTTGCACAACTCGATTCTTCCTCAGCTTGGTGCAACCTTAAACTCATATTTGTGTTCTTATTCCTTATTTTCTTAATTTTCATTTTTCATTTTACTAGTTACTACTCCTTTTAGCTCCTCCTTCTACATTTAATTCCTGCTTCACTCCTCTCCTTCTCTTATTATTATTATTATTATTATTGCCTTGCTTTTACCTCTATTTTCTCTTTCTGAACTCTTCTAGGAACATTGTTTCTCAAGTGTTTCTTTAGCACCCCTTATTATCTCTTTACCCATCAATTCTCAGTTTTATCCTATAGACACTAATTTCCCTCCTTTAAAATCTATTGCTTCTCCACTTACTGAAACTTCTCCTTTCAAAGCCCCCTCGGTCCTTCTTTAAACATTGTATAGAATTTAAACTTGAAACAATCCACTCATAAGTCTTAGGTGCAGGTGGTTGGAGATCCAAGGATTGAACTAAAATTGAACTACTTTCCACCTAATGAAGCCTCTTATCATATAATAGTCTCCCTACCTTTAGAGATGTTGAAAGCAGGAGCAAATAGATGGATTTCAACCATCCTTGGCTTCTTTCTTAATAAGAGAGTAGCCTTTCTATTTATGGAGCATTAGGCTCTGAACAATTGGAAGCAACATGGATTGCTGGAAGTGTTTATGAACAATGAGAATGTAATCCTATTTAAATTCAAAAGTCCTAAAGATGTAAAGAAAGTTCTCCAAGTTGGACCACGACATGTCTATGATAAGCCTATACTTATTTAGTTATGGAGGCCTGGACTGAAACTTAAGGAGATTAAGCAAGAAAATATACCTATTTGTGCTTGTATATATGAGGTACCATTCGAGCATTGGACAACAAGTGGCCTCAGCCACCTTGCCAGCTATATTGGCAAACAAATTTCTATAGATCAAGCTACTGCTGAGATTAGGAGAGTTAATTTTGCAAGAATATGCATATTGGTCACCTCCATATCTAATTTACTTGAGATAATTCCTTTTATCAGGACAAATGAAGACCTTCAGCTTGTTGAGGATCAATCAAGGGTTTCTTATGCATGGAATCCCCAACCTACTATAAAGAAAGCTTGGAGACTTATAGGAAGAGTTTTTGCTAATGGTAACTTTTAGGAGCTTATAGGTACTGCTCAATATCAGGAGCAAATTAATAGTTTCTCAGACTAGGACAAAAATACACCTATGGAGAGGGAGAACACTACTAGATTTTAAGAGAGTAACTTACAAAATGGCACAACAACTTTTGAAAATGATAAGGGAGAGATTGATCCCTTAACTTCAACTTGTATTAAAGAGAAATCAGAATAGCCAACACTTAAAAATAGGACACCTACAATTCCATTGAGCAGATTAAAGTTGGAACTCTAATTACAAATGTTGTATAACTAGAAAATATTAAGTAGAACTTTAAAACTATCATTAAAAGGAAATCAAGAAAAAAAAAAGAAGACTCCATCATTTTAGCTTGTTCCATGAACATCCTAGCTTCGAATGTGAGAGGAGCAAGTGCTCCCACTAAGAAGCTACTTATCAGAAATATGATTTTGCAAAATAAGGTGGTAGTAGTTGGTACTTTTGAGACTCGATTAAAAGAGAATATTGAAAACTTACTGAACTACTTTTTAGCTTAGTGGAAAGAAATACAAAATACAATGCTCACCCTAATGGTATAAAAATAATCCTATATGACTCCACTATTGTGTCTGCTTGCTCTAGAATTGTTTCTGATCAGATTATTCATCTGGAGATTTCAACGAGGTACTTAGATCAACATATTTACATTTCATTCATTTATCCACATAATAACTTTTACTAAAGAGCTTTTCTATGGAATCAAATTAAAGATGCATCAACTTCCATTAGCAATCTATGAATCATTACAGGTGATTTTAATTCCATAATAAAATCTAATGAAGATAAAGTTTATAGGTCTATTGGAAATCCTTACTTAGATTTGAGAAGATGCATTAAAGTGGCACAACTAATTGACATTACAATAGGGGGTAATTTCTTTACTTGGAGTAACAAATATCTTGGAGTGAATTTCATTAGGAAAAAGCTGGATCATAGCCTTGCAAACAGTCACTAGATGTTGGAGTTCCCCAACTACTTTTCTACCTATCCATGCAACAATTTATTAGAAGTAGTTAATCCTAGAAAGTCATTTAGATTCAATAACTTGCTAGTTGATTTGGCAAGCTTTAAAATGCCATTTAAAAATTGATCTTTAAAATACTAACTCGCAGGTTAAGAAAGAGTCTTCCTTATCACATTAGAGAATCATATGGTGCTTTTGTCCCTGTTAGGTTTATTGGGGATAATGTTCTAATTCTTCAGGAACATATCATAACCTATTCAAAGAAGAATGGCAGGGCTAATTACTTCATTAAAATTGGTCTAAAAAATGCTTATGATAGTGTGGATTGAGATTTTATCATCAATATTCTGCCCGCCATGGATTTCCAAAGAATATTTATCCAATGGATTGCTTAATATATCTTTTCACCTTATTATAGTATCCTTATTAGTGGTTAGCCCACAAACACCTTCAGAAGTTACAAAGGAATTAAACAAAGAGGCCCTATTTCTCCTTATCTATTTGATTTTGTGATCAAGGCCTTTAATAGACTACTCCTTAGGGTTATTGAGAGAACTAAGGGTTTCAAATTCCACTCCAAATGTAAAAAGGTCAATTTATCCCATCTATGTTTTGCTAATGACCTTATATTACTTTCTAAAGAAGATTCCACATTTATCTCAGCCCTTATGAGTCTATTAAAATATTTAATAAGATGTCTGGCCTTCAAGTAAACTAATCTGAAAGTGGATTATTTCTGGAAAAAAAAAAGCCTCAAACCTGGAATCTACAAAGGTGTTTATTATAGGATTCAAACATCAGCAGCTACCTTTAATGTATCTTGGCATTCCTGTTGCAGCTTTAAGACTAAGCTTAGGGATTATGGAAGCTTAATTGATAAATCAATCACAAAATTGCTTCTTGGAGTTTTAAAAATCTATTAAATTTAGGGAGAGCACAACTTATTATCTTTATGTTGAACTTCATCAGTGTTTATTGGGTAGCCCACATTGTTTTCCCTATGAAAGTTATCAAAATAATTGACAAGATCTTTAATAGGTTTTTGTGGACTGGTTGTAAAAGAAATCCTTACAAGGTGAAGATCAAATGGGTGGATTTCTGCATACCCAAAAAACAAGGTGGATTTAGCATAAAACCTCTCAAATCACCCAACACTGTTTTATTAACCAAAAGATTATGGAGTCTACTTATTAATAAGTAGGCACTTTGGTGGAAAGGGACTCATAATTATTTCATTAAAAATAAGAATCTTTGGAGTTTGATTGTAGATAATCTTACCTGTACCACCCTGAAAGCTATTCTTAAGCTAAGAGGAAGGATGAGATCTCATTTCATTCACCTAATTAGAAATGGTGAAACCAACTACTTCTAGTAAAGCTACAGTTGCACAAGCTCTGATAAAAAAAGGATCCAATCAAATTTACTTTAATTCTAACTCCTTTGAAGAATAAAAGTATGCATGCTTCCAATGGAAATTTCACTAATCTAACAACTTGCCAATTCTCCCCTAGAAAAATATAGTTTGGTTTAATCACTAACAACCACAAACATTTATAACCCTTTAGCTTGTAATATTGAATAAGCTACAAACTGTTGACAAGATTACAAAATTTTTTCATTTTACTAATTGGTGCTATCGGTCCCTGGTACCAGAAAAACACCGGAGACCTGTCTCAGCAATATCGATGTCGCGATCTCATCGGGACATATCCCAATCTCATCGGGATCCATGTAATCCTATTGCTCTCCAGATATTGGATCTCTGTCCAAAACTATTTTACGGATTCTCTGAATCACTCTTATGCGTGTGACCCATTAGGTTCCCGGTTATGTTGGCCACTTAGATTAACACTTAATCTGAGCAAGTCATGAGCGGTATCTAGCAACACATCATGACCCCCAATTGATCGGAAAGTAATTGGTTTGACTAATGAAACCATATCACGAACCTTTCCATAGACAATTACCGTGCAATTCGTCCTTTCACCATGCTATACCCCACTTGGTTTGAGTATGGACAATGTGTCAACTCTTACTAGACTGATTATATCAAATCTAGTCCAAGTGTTATCAGTTCTCGTCCTGGGACTCATTACTTTATATGTCACTGAAGACACTCTTCATGACACTTGTGCTCCGGCGCCAGAGACTTCCAAGTAATGATCCTGACAAGAGGCCATGGGTATCTCTTCTGCTATCACAGAAGTGGTGAATCCTCTATTGGCTACTCAATTACCTTCGAATACCTCAAACTGTACCCAATCACCACCCTATGAGCGACCTCTGAAAGGCAACAAGGAATGGAGTCAAAG
>JANZLC010000005.1:17251489-17263892 GCA_026413385.1 Erythroxylum gracilipes | reverse complement strand
AAGGATTGAAGATTCTTGCTGAGCAGAAACTACTCCCTGGTCTCACGAAGGTATCATTACCCTTCTGTGAGCACTACGTTATAAGTAAGCAATATAGATTGAAATTTAATGCATCAAATTCTAGAAGTAAAGATATTCTAAAATTAATTCGCTCTGATGTATGGCAAGCATCTGTTATGACTCTGGGTGGAGCAAGGTACTTTGTGATCTTTATTGATAATTACTCCAGAAGATGTTGGGTGTATCCTATCAAGAGAAAGGGAGATGTATTTTCAACCTTCACATCATTTAAAGCACAAATTAAGTTAGAGACAAGGAAGAAAATCAAGTGCCTCAGGACTGATAATGGTGGAGAATATACTGGTGATGAGTTCATTGATTTTTGTAATCGAGAAGGCATCAAACGTCAATTCACAATGCCTCACAGTTAGGGATGGCAGTGGGTTTTCAACCCAATTAATATTCACACTACCCGACCCAAAAAAATGAATATGGAGGCTAAAAAATGAATTTTAAATGGATGTTGAAAAATAGATGTGGATATGAATTTGGATATGGGTCTAGTGATAACCCAAACCATGGATACCCATATCCTACCCGCTTTTTATTAACTCTATTTTTTCTATTTTTCTTGAATATTTATGGTTAAATATAATAAAATATTAATATTTTATTAGAAGAAACAACTTTAAAATCTCCACTTTACTTCTCAGTACTCACATTTTTCATCATATTTTATTTTCTTTTATGATGATAATAATGCAAATGATATGGAGATGGAGTTTTGAATATTGTGGAGGTCACGCAAAGACAATTTGAAGCTTTGGTTATTTCAATCTTTGTTCCAGTTCTAAATTGTGAAAAATGTATATTGTATTTGTACTAGACATTATGATTTTTATTGTTCCAATTTTATGGTTTTTTAATACATACAAATCAAAATCTTGACTTATTATTATTAAAGTAATTTTGATTTGGAGCGTTCGCAAAAATCTACTCTTTATATTTTCTATTTAGAAGTTATATTTTTATGTGCTATACAACCCGATGGATATCCAAAAACCCGAACAACCCAATGGATTTGGATATGAGTAGTAAATCGTAAAAACCAATGGATATTGATATGGATATAGATATGGGTTAAGTCATAAAAAATGGATATGGATATGGGTAGAGTAAAACCCGAACCGAACCCTACTTATTGCCATCCCTAGATGAGGATGTTTAAGAAATAGAAGCAAATTTACATTAGTGTGCACTTATAACCACAACTAGACTCATTAGTATTTACACTTGTAAAGTTTCAAAAACTAGCCAACTTTAGTGTAGAAGTTAGATAGGCACCAAACTTATAACTTAGCTATTTAGTTTTAAAATTTCATGTTTCTGTTAGATAACGATATGAATTTTTTCAAAGTTGTTTAGTTATTCCTAATTAGATTATGAAAAGGTGAGAACATCCTTCTCGCTTTAGGACTCCAATTTTTGGGATTTTATTTCTATCAAAGGTTTTCTTATTAATGTAATTCATTAATACCCTTAAGCAAACAATTTCAAAGCTTTTCTTCACTCTTTATTCTTTAACAATAACTTAATATGATCTTATTAAGGAAACATGTAACAATTAAAATCCTTATAACTTTTGTCCTAATAAACTGATTTGATTAGTTTTAAGTTCTCTTTACTTGATCTTAAAGACAATATTAGGATTCTTACACCTTATCATTCGGGTTTTAGGTGGTTTCCAGCTTAAAAATTTTGTTATCCTTTCTCCATTCTTTATACAAATTGACTTCTTTAATCATAAGCAAGAACTTCATTATGATCTTTTAATATAAGTAATCTTCTCTATTGAATAGGGGAGCTCCATTTATATTTTTTCCTTCTTAGTTAGGTGATGTTGAACCTACCTTTTTCATTAATCTTTCACTACAAGAAAACAATCCTAACTTTTTCATTAATCTTTCACTACAAGAAAACAATCCCTTCTGCGACGTTTTAAAAACATAATAGACTAATTAAAATCCAAAGTACTTCATAAGTTTTCAAAAGTACATCATAAGTGTGTCATAATAAACTAATTAAAATCCAAAGTACTTCATAAGTGTATAATAAATAGTCATAAGTACATGGGACATGTGCTTATATCAATATGAGTACATATATCTAAACTAAACGAATATTATGTGTAGAACATAAAAGTTCCAAGAGCTTTTTTGTTGTTCAAAATCAATTCTTTGTTGTTCGACTTTGGTAGTTAATCTATCCTGCATTTGTTCAATTTTTTTATTCAATTCATCGACTTGAGACTGTAACTCCAGATTAACCTTCTTCGACTCCTCTAGTTCGTCTCAAAGTCTCTTTCTAACCAAAGTCTTCCCTTGTGATTGACGCCCAACTCCCATGCCAATAACATAATCTGAGCTAGTACCCAAGACTTTATCACACACTTCATCCTAATGTATAAGGAAATGGCAGATTCAATAGAACAAGGTCATCCTAAGGAATCTTCCAATTCCTTACACATTACCTTGTTCTATTGAATCTGCTAATTCCTTAGACATTAATTCCTGAAAAATTAATAATTAATTAGATACACAGTCTCATTTAATAAATATTTGTAAATGAACTATGTACTTACCCATTTTTCTCTGCATTCAGTAGTTGTCCATTGACCTATATTTTCATCATAATGAGTGTGATACCATAGCTTCATCTGGTCACACTCTTCCAAAATCAAGGAAGGAAAAAGTCAAGATGAATGTTCCTATAGAAACTAAAGATGATACTTCTATAGTTCAGAGATCCAAAAAAATTCAAAGTCCAAATTATCCCATAGTAGAAGCAAAATTAAAACCTTTTACCAATATGGCTGAACAAAAGTTGGATGTTTATATCAGAAACTATACCTTTTGGATCTGTTCGATGGTGATGTTGGTGGGCGGAAGAGAAGGCATCATGGGAATCATCGGCTGTGGTTGTGGTTGTGGCTACTGCATCTTGTTTGTCCCTAAAAAACTTAGCCCTAAATGCCTGAAATAATCCCCAAATTGATAAAAACCCAAAACCCAGAAATGAACAGAGTATAGCTTGAACTTAGGTCAGATCATTGACACAATAACATAAAATGAACAGATTATCAAAATAAGCGATTTAACATGCTATAATAAATCTCAAAGCCAATCCTTAAAAACAAACAACCCATTATCTCGCTTTTGCTGTAACAGACTCGGGGCTTTTGTTCTCTCCAGTGCTTTTCTATTGAGAATGAGAGAAATGAAGAAATGGCAATGAAGAAGAAGAAACGTCAGAGAAAGAGAAAAGAAAGTGGGAAATGAACGTGCAAAATAGCTTTTAAATATTAAGTAAACAAAAGGCAAAATCAACCGCGACGTTTTATTTAACAAAATGTTGTGGTTTCTAATTTGTGATGTTTTAATAAAAAAACGTTGCAGAAAGTGTTACAAATCTGCGACGTTTTAATAAAACATCGCGAAAAGTTCTAACTTTTTGTGACATGTTTTAAACTTCATGAAAAGTCTTTACAATCCGCGACGTTTTATCAATAAAACATCATGGATTGTATTAATTTCTTGTAGTGTTTGCTCATATTTCTTTTGAAACAAATACAACTGTGTGAGACCTTTATTTCATATGCCATTAAAAAAGCAAGAATCTAAACATCCTTATTTTGTCATTTGTAAATGATCTTATGCTATTTTATATGGCTAATATTAACTTAATCAAGCTACTCATGCTCTTTGGAAGAGTTTAATAATCTATAATGGCTCTCAATCAAATATAATAAAAAGCAAATTTATATTCTCAATTGGAAATCCAAAATTAACTAAACAAATCATTAAGATCATAGGCTTTAAGCTCTAAAACTACATTTTCAAATAGTTGGCGATACTTATGACTAAAGAGACTCTCCTATAAAGATTACAAACATTTTTTTATGTAATTGAAAGGAGAATAGGGAATTATAATAAAAAAATCTATCATATTTTAGGAGACTTTAAGTGATTAATTTAATTTTGAATAAACTTTACATCTACTATAGTTCAAATCTATTCCTACCAAATAACATTATAAAAGCAATTGAAAGATTCCTTAAAGACTTCCTATAGACAAGCGAAGCAAAAATGCCTCAACAACTAAAATTAAGTATTCAGATATATATGCTCATAAGGAGAAAGGTAGGTTAGGCATAATCCCTATCAAGGCAATAAAAAAGATGATTTGCAAAAATATTATGGAAAATGCTTATGAATAAGTACTCCTTATAGGTAAAATAAATTCACACTAATTTCTTAAATGGAAATAGTATATTGAAAGTAGGTCCAAAATTTAACATATCTGGTTCATTAAATGAATCCTAAGCTTAAGAGACAATATACGCAATAAGCTAAAGTGCATAATAAGGAATCCCAAAAACACTTGGTTTTGGTTTGATAACTAGCATAACCTTGGTCTATTGCATAAACTTCCAATTTCAACTTTCTAAAGTCTAGCATACTAGTAGATACCAAGTATCAGAGTTTATCTAAAGAAACTCATAGCGTTGCCAGTTGACAACTTTATAGGTTTCTTAATCATTGAAGTTAACTTATTAGGGTACAATATTAACTCCAAAAAAGAAGATGCATTCAGCTAGTTAAGGCACCCTCTAGATCCTTCAACAATAAATTATGCCTGCATATTTTCTTAGAAGACCATCAGATACTAACTTGGACCAAATTGGCATGGTTTTCAAACAACCTTCCTAAGACCTCTTTCATATTGTGGTTGGCAATAAATAAAGTTTTAACACTAAGGATATAATTAAATTTGTTATCTCTCTTATACTAGAAGACTTTTACTTATCAAATCTATGCTCAATAATCTTCATATTGATTGGTTATGTAATCTATATATGCCTCATAAGGTCATCAAGGAAATAGAAAGGCTCTTTAAGAACTTCTTATGGTTAGATAAGTTTCATAATATACATAAAGAAAAAGTTAAAGGTATGCTTCTCTAAAGAGGAAGCAAGGTTTGAGCATCAATTATATCAAAATCATAAATACAATGTTACTAGCAAAGCGGATTTGGAAGCTCTTTGTGGATAAAAAGTCCATTCAGGTAAGATAGATCCATATTTATATATTAAAGATAAGAGTTTCCAAGCTACTAATTTAAGCATCAAACATTCCTAGACTTAAGACCAACTTCTGAAACTCAGAGATTTTATACATTGACAAATGAAGTTTATTATTAGGAATGGAAAAATTACACATGTTTTATATGATTATTGGAATGAGCTAGGTCCCTTGCACAACATATATGTCAAAGCAGTCTTAGGCTTCTAATCCCCATAAAAGCTAAGGAAAATTATATTATTGTCGGCAGTGTAATTGTAGGTTTATAGGGTTCAAATTCATAATGGCACATGTCCCTTATTATAGACCTACTATATAAGAAGAAGATGAAGTCATTTGGTTAGTTCACAACTCCCAAAGATTCACAAATTCCTCTTATCTTAAACAGCTAAAGGTATAGCAGCCAAAAACTTTATGATGACATCTAATTTAGTTAAGTTGCAACTGTCCTAATGCTTCTTTTATTCCTTGGAAGAATAAATTTAAAACTTTAGAAAAGTTTTGTGTCCTATGTAGGAGGAAACCTAAGACTCATAACCATCTTTTATACAATTGTAATTACTTTATCTCTTTTTGGAACTTGATTCTCTCTTTATGTAGATTAAATATCTGTGTAAGTTGTTGGTTTGATTTTGTAAGTTGGGCTACTCAAGTTCACTTTACTCACTATTGTGATCAAAAGGTCTTTAAGCTAGTAATAGGATATGGACATACTCTATCTGGAAGGAAAGAAAATTAAGGATTTTTCAAAATTTAAAAAATTGTTGGCAAGTCTCAACTTTTAGCTTGACTAATTGGATAAGATAACACATTCTTGCAAAATGGAATCCAATCCTGTATGAGCTCTACTCTACCCACTTCTTGGTATATGAGTTGATGATTATTGTCTTGTTTGGCTAAGTTATTAGTTCTTGTATCCCTAACACCTCTATTTGGTGAGCAACTCATGTACCTATTTCAACTTTGGCTTGAGATCCAAAGATGGTTTTGGTCTCTCTGTCTTAGTCTATGGAGAGAACTAGTTCTATTCTACATTGATTTTAGCTACTAAAACACCCTTTTGTAGTTTTGGATTAGTTATAGATATTCCTTATAATGTCTCTTTGTATTAATGAAATCACTTTACTTAAAAAAGAAAACATCTTCTTTTTGTTATTTTCTATATTAGTAGAGGAACAAATTTCTTCAGTATAACTAAACTGCATTCTTTATGATGAACTACAATGATGAAATAATACTAACAAATATTTAGGCAAGTTAGAATTAAATTAAACTAAAGTATATATAGATAATTTAGTCAACATTAGGAAAGATAGTCACCAAAATAATAGTCAAACTTTTTTCAATAATAAAGCGTGAAGAACTATTAGAACTACTCTTTTTTCAGCTGACTAAAGAATTAAAATTGATTGCTCAAAATTATATCATGTGTTTCACATATTTTGCAACCTTGGTTTTGCTTAAGGTTATATAACCTTCAATTCTTAACATTAATATCTTTCACATGTCTTGAATTCTTCATTCAAAAGGAAGAAATTTGTCGAAATATTTTCCTTTATGTATCAAAAGAAGACAATGGTGATTCTTAAAAGAACTTTTTAGCAAATGAATACAATCAGGGACGGAGCCACAGTGGGGGCAAGTGGGGGCACTTGCCCCCACTGGCTCCAAGAAATTTTACTAAAAAAAAGTTATCATTTTAAATTTTTAACTCATAAAACATTTAAAATTTTGTTATAATTAAATTTTTGCCCCCTGCCCCCACTCAAAAAATTTTCTGGATCCGTCCCTGAATACAATTCAAGGTTTATGATCCAATTATTATGAATTACTTATATTCTTTCTTCCATTTCCCTTTTATTTTTTATGTTAAAAAGTTTAATTATAATACGAAAGCATGCTTTAGACTTGCATTTGGTACTCTCTCCTGTATATCAGCTTTCCCTTTTAATACTCTCTCCTGTATTTCAGCTTTCCCTTTTAATACTCTCTCCTGTATTTCAGCTTTCTCTTTTAATACTCTTTCCTGTATTTCAGCTTTGCCTTTTACATGTATGAAACCAAAGATGGCACCTCGTTGTTAATTTTCTGATTCGACGGAGTCACAAGTCTAATTCCTAGCCCATTGAACAATTCCATCATAATTTCCTAAATGGTCTAGTCAAGTGGGCATGGGCAGTGGGCTCTAGACGTCTAGCCCGAAATAGACACCCAACATCTTTTGACTAACTGCAAATCCCAGATGTTTTAGTAAACCACTTATTGCTTACGCGCTTTTCTATTTTCTTTTGAATTTATATTATGGATGATTTGGTTATGATAACTCTAGTATAGGAACTAGTTCTTCCTTATTCCTATAAATCCTCTTACCACATAACTTTGAACTAGTTAAGGCCTAAATCCTCTTGCACTTACTGAACTATAAGTTTCCTTGTATAGTCTTGGATCCATCGTCTACCTGATGTAGCCACGACGAAAAATGAAGAATAAAAAGGTAATCGGCAACTTGCAAGTTGGACCGACAAATGATGGTGGTTATATCATTGAATAGGAAGCAAAGACGAGACGAGCAAAAGCACATGATCGCCAGGTCAGAATTATCCACCAACATGCTTGTGTAGGTGGTACATCATGTCTAATTTCTCCAAGTAGGTTAGCTTCCGCAACTCCTCCGTATACTTTCTTGCACATATGATGATGGACGGTCAATTTCTACCGAAAGGGCGGGTGTAATTTGTCAATGTATGTAAATATTTAATTAATCGGTTATGGTTAAATGAAATTGAAACCCCCACTAAATAATGAAATGACGTGCCAACTGCCAACAACCATTCACATTATATACAATGATCATGTTAGATAATCACCTGCTGAATGCCAAGGAAAGCTAAGTCCCATGTGAAGGAGCTATCACTTTTTGGCACTGGAGGCCCTGATTTTCTTTCCAATGCCAGGAAACCTCCCTCAAACGTACGCCACTGTCATTATTAGGAAACGGAATTTTCTTCCATCTGCATTTATATTTTGGACAAGACCTAGGTTGAATTTTAATCAATTATTTAATGGTTTCGATAGAGAAATCCATCCTTTATATTTTGGATAAGACCTAGGTTGAATTTTAATCAATTATTTAATGGATTCGATAGAGAAATCCTTCCCTTTAATTTGGTCCATATATTTGTATAGACTCTTAGATAAAATTTAATGGAACTGAATTGGAACTGATTAATTAAAATAGAAGATCTAAACTACTTTCGACCTTCTTAATAATTTTCTTCTTTTATAATTTATAATGACTTTTTTCATACCCTCCTAATAATTTTCTTCTTTTATGATTTATAATGACTTTTTTCATACCTTCCTAATAATTTTCTTCTTTTATGATTTATAATGACTTTTTTCATGTGAAAATGACAATGGGCAATTACGACCTGCTTATGTCTGATTAGCTAGCAGCCATATGGTACATAAATTATTAACCTTCTTGAGTGTATAAAGTACTTCTGGAAGGTTGACAATGGCTAAATTATAGCCCTTAGTTTTATCCTGACAAGAATACAATGATTAGTTACATTAATCTATAAAGAGAATTCAATTTAAGATTCCCTTTCGTCGTAACGAGTGATCTTAATTATATTATGCCCCTAAGTTTCCATGTTCTCTCTTACCTCGTTTACAGTTTATATTTGGGTCACCTTTTTCTACTGGGTGTTATCTGAAGGGAATAAAGTGACTCTCCTTTTTCATTAAAAAATCAATTTCAAAAAAAAAAAAAAAGAAAGAGAAAGGTAGTTAAGCTTTCTTTCGTGTATCATTTTCATACTTAAGAATGTGTAGTGTCCTAGCTGGTTGATTAATTATATATATAGATGACAATTGACAAATGAAAAATGACAAATGACAAATGATGGAAATTAAGTAGCCTCTAGAGAACTTTTGGACGCACCTTTCTTCTCATGAAGCCTTCTGTCTCCGAGGTTTTCTACGGCACTCGTGCATTGAAGTATGATAAGATGTTGTTCTCAATCAACCAAGTGTATGACAGTGATAACTGGTTGCAACAAATCTTTCATAATTCACTTTCAGTTTCGCAATTTTAATTTTTTTTCTTTTCTTTTTATCAAATTCCACTCAAAATAAAATAGTTGAATGAATAACACAATATTCATGGCTAGCATTACAGAGAACCAACGAAAGAAACAATGGTCGCGTAATCAACATTATATTCGAGTTGTCGTTAAGTTTAAACGAATATTGGGTCAATTGCACTTTTTATATATGGACGAAAGTGATGTTTTTGGTCTTTTCTGTTATTATATGATTTTTTTTAAATTGATTATTGGAACTGTGAGAATGGTATCAAACGAGAAACTCTTTGTTTCCTATTTTATAAATGATAAAATATCCGAAAATAAAAATTGGAATTCTTGTCTTTTTTTTTCCCCCCTTAAACACGACCTAGACGTCTAGAGGATGCCAAGTTGAATAACGTCGATTGTTTTAAAGCTAATATAAAAGGACCACATCCAAAAGAACTGACTTGTTAAATATTAATAAATTATGCTTCGATAAACCTGCCGTCCATTTTCTTGTCTATTTTGATTTAATTTCTCATACCAATATCACTATTGTCTTCCAAAAATGAAAATGAAATACACCCTCTTTTATGATCATCCAGCTTGTTAATTAATTAGTAACTATTAGTTGGAATAACCAATATAAAAGTGTTAAGTCAGAATACATTTTCACAAACAAACAAAAAAACAAATTTCTTTAGAGTTTGTCTGTCAGAAAGCTTATGGGAAAGCTTTACGGGCAAAAATAGAATGCACTTTAGCTATTGTCTGATTTTCTCTTGGCCTCATTGTAATATTCGATTAGCAAAAAGGTGACAAACCGACAATTGAGAATCAGGAATCAGGATAGTCCAATAATTGTATCACAGATTATATTATTCAGATAAGAAAATGACAGCTATGGTTTTATTAAAATAAATATATGGATAGAATTTAATAGAGCAAAATTATTATAATAGAATAATTAGAAAAAAAAAATTGATGTTACTATTTTATTATTTTGTTATAAGCTGAATTTGCGAATATTTTTGGAGAGACAAAAACAAAAAGACATCCCCACAAACACAAAAAGCACCCTAAGTCCACATCTGAATAGGCATATTCACAATTCCGAGGAAAAGCTGCCGCAACAATAATAATAATAATAATAATAATAATAATAATAATAATAATAATAATAAACATACGCAAATATTATCTCTAATTTTTATTCACTGTTCACCGTAAATAGAGACATCATATTTATAATAAAGCTGAAGATTAATAGGAAGAAAAGGTATTTCTATTAATTTAACATCAGTCTTTTGTTACATGTAAATTGTGTACTAAATACACCCGAAGAACTGCAATCTTCATTATGGGTGCCTTTCTAAAACTTTGCATACGTAACATATTTGATTAAGACCAGCTAACAGAATGAAGCACCAAAAATATTCTTGCATGGGATGCGCCTACCACTACAGGAATAGGACATGCACTACAGGAGTAGGACATCCACTATTCAGTACCAATAGAAATTATCGGATGAGAACAAAACACGTGCATGCTAATCATGTGAACTCAAACTTGCTTACTATGCATAAGCATGAAAGAATTAAATATTTTGTATATGTCAATCTAATTTCAGAATATTCCTAAATGGTTATAAAACAATAAGGAATATCGGTACGTCATGGTGAAACAAATAATTATGGGTCGCAAAACGTTTTGGGATGAAGTTGCATATGATATATATATAAACAACAGCAAAATTATGTCTAATGTGGGTTAGATTTTTACTCATTATCAATCAGAGATTGAATGAAGTCTTAAAGGTGCCGAGCCACTTTATCCGGTACAACTATGTAACTTAATCCAAAATAAATAAGTTAAATTTGAATTGATCAAATTTTATATTACATTTTAAATTAGAAAGTGTGGACCTGATTCAAAATGTCCCTTTTATGTAATAGTTGAAAATTCTCTTAATATTGAGTTGATTGTTATGGTGTGTGAAAATTTTGAAATTGATTAATTTTAGCATTGACCTGGTAAAAGTACATTAAATATTACATTAATTGCCTAATAGTATTTTAAGCTTTACACTACTTAATTTATCCCCTTTTTTTAATGTTGTTGGAACCAAAAAAAAATGTAAGTGCATTGTTAATTCTTAAAATTGGAACTTAAAAATTAAAAAAAATACTTAATTGAAAATAGGATACAATCTTTGGAGATTAAAGAGCAAGAGAAAGAAAGATGATAATTGAATTAAAGGAACAAATAATGTTCAAGAATTGATTTGGTAATAAATTGAAATGCTTGAAATTTATTTATTTATTGTTAAATATTAAAATGGTATGATATGAAAGGTTTATTTGATATTTTATCCCTAAAAATGATGCAATGAATTTAACTCTTATATTATTTGAAAAGGAATATTCAAGATATCTACTTTTGCAAAACATAAATTTAAACATATGTACATGTATTTTATTTTCTTTGAAAAGAGTTATAATACATGAAAAATTTAGGAATTAAGTGCTTTTACATTTTGAGATATTTTATATTGAAAACCAGTTCCCACATTTTGAAAACTCTTTTTGTTAAAAATTTGAATTAAATTAAGTCATAAAAGGCAATCAAAGAGAGCAAGTAGAATATAAGACAACTTGCAAATTACAAAAGAAATGTGCAACTACAAGCTTACAACTGAACCATAACAAAAATATAAGAGTTACAAAGAATTGAATGTGTTTACACTCCCCAATTGGAGTTGAGAAATTGTCAATCCTGATACTTATGCTTATAGATGCTGATATGAGTTCTTATAAGCTGCAATAGGTAGATGTTAAATTGCTCAATGGAAAGGCATTTGTCATGGAAAATAAGATTGTTCCTTTCATCCCCTATTGTTGTAAATAGGAATGATAGAGTAATGAAAAAGCACCATTAGATGATTTTGTGTTCGAATTTCAGAACAATACACTAGACCTCGATTTGTCTTAAGTCCTTTGGGAATTCACTAATCAAACATTTTTGCATCAATCTTTACAAGTTTCAATAACATAGTTGCACTTGAAGAAAATATGATCTGAGTTCTCTTTAGCTCCTCTATAGAGAGTGCACCTGTTAGTGTAAGTCGACTTGTGTAACTCGACTTACGCAGTTACAGTACCAATAAGTCGACTTGTATATGCTGTAACT
>JANZLC010000005.1:17218420-17230375 GCA_026413385.1 Erythroxylum gracilipes | reverse complement strand
TACATTAGTTTCTTTGGGTTCTCATTTGGAAATTCCTATTGATTTTGGGAATTGTATTTTTGTTAAAAAGGGAATCAGGACAAGAAGAGTAAGAGAAGAGACATTTTTGAACAAGCCATAATCAAGGACTTCAAGGTGGCTTTTGCTTTTATAGTTAGGTGATAAGCTAATAAAAGTTTTTTGTCAATAAATGACAGAAATTCATTTTGCAACTACCTCATTCATGTGCATTTAATGCCTACATGCTTATACATGATCTGTGTGATGATTTATAGAAAGTTGTTTTAAAAACGATTCTTTGAAATGATGCATGATTATGAAACCATACTTTTAGAAATGGTCTTTAAGATATAACGAGCATATGAAAAGCAAGTTTTCAAGAGAATGTGCCCTTTTGGGGCATCAAGCTTATAAGATTTTGAAATCTATGCGCTATGTGGGTTTGTGGTAGTCCCTCAAGAACCGTCACGTGCACGTTCACCCAAGTATAGGCTTCTCCCGCTTGCCTGCTAGTGGCATGGAGCTCTCTCAAGGATTCCCTCAAGAATTCACAACTACACAGGACTATTTCATTGGAAATGTGTAGTGCGTTATATTTTGGACTTACCCAAACCATTTGATATGTTTATGTGTTCATGACAAGTTGATAGGAGTAATGCATTCATGATTTACATACACATGAATTTCTGCATTAAAGATGTTTTTAAAATGTCTTTGCTTGTTACAAACTATAAAATTGTTACCCACGGGCTTTAAGCTCACCCCCACTTTCCTCCCCATAAGCAGGTGATGAGCAAGTGATTTTAGTAGTCAAGGGCCAAGGCAGCACTCCACTTTTGAAATGTTGTTGTATTTTAAGCAAATCTTGTAAACCAAGGCTTTAGTTGCATTTTGAGCAATTTATGGTTCAAGTATCTTTTGTATTTTGGGATTTCTTTTGAAATAATTGATGTATTAGGGCTTGAAATGCCCGCTAAAGCTTTGCAAAAAACTATGATCTTTTGATGTTAATGGTTTGTGATTTTGTTTTCACCCATGTTCCTCAAGGTCTCATAAGGAGAAAATTCGTGTACTGACTTCAGGGAAATATCTAGGTTGATCTAGGCTGTTTTAAGCAAAAATTATCTTCTAGGAAGTTGTAGGTCTCTCTTTCATCTTTCCAACGATATATAGCATGAAATTTTTGGACCTATAAGTTGAAAGTTATGGTCCTTATGAGGGGAGGTGCTCTGGAAAGTGTAGAAAGTGATTTAGAATCGTCTTAGTTTGACGTCTCTATCATCTTAGTTTGACTTCTCCATCGTCTTAGTTTGACTTCTCTATTGTCTTAGTTTAACGTCTCTATCGTCTTAGTTTGACTTCTCTATCGTCTTAATTTGACTTCTCTATTGTTTTAGTTTGACGTCTCTATCGTCTTAGTTTGGCTTTCCTATCATCTTAGTTTGACTTATCTATCGTCTTAGTTTGACTCTATCGTCTTAGAATCGCTCCGTCTTAGTTCCTGCTTCGTCTTAATTTTGTTTCGTCTTAGAACCGCTCCGTCTTAGTGTCTGCTTTGTCTTAGTTTTGTTTCGTCTTAGAATCGCTTCGTCTTAGTTTCTGCTTTGTCTTAGTTTTGTTACGTCTTAGAATCGCTTCGTCTTAGTTTCTGCTTCGTCTTAGTTTTGTTTCGTCTTAAAACTGCTCCGCCTTAGTTTTTGCTTCGTCTTAGTTTTGTTTCATCTTAGAATTGCTTCGTCTTAGTTTCTTCTTTTTCTTAGTTTTGTTTCGTCTTAGAACCGCTCTATCTTAGTTTTTGCTTCGTCTTAGTTTTGTTTCGTCTTAGAATCGCTTCACCTTAGTTTCTACTTCTTCTTAGTTTTGTTTCGTCTTAGAACTGCTCTATCTTAGTTTCTGCTTCGTCTTAGCCTTGTTTTGTCTTAGAATCACTTCGTCTTAGTTCCGCTTCATCTTAGTTTTGTTTTGTCTTAGATTGCTTCGTCTTAGTTACTGTACATCATCTTAGTTAGACCTTATGTCTCATCTTAATATCTTCTGTTCCATTTTTTGATCCTTTTAGAGACTGAATCTCACTTCGAGTTCTTCATGAAAGTTGTAGATCTAGAAGTCTTCTTTCAAAACCATCCATACTCAAAGTCAATCCAATATTTGTAGGGGGAGTTATGGCAATTGCACCAAGATAGGTACAAATTGAATTGATGGGTATAAACATGTTCGATTCTTTTGGGTGTAACTTCCTCATCCGACCTCCAATGAAGTGATTCTTAAAGCAGCGGATTCCGAAAATCTTTTTCTGTCTCTCCATAAAAATTTGTATCTTTTGGAAGTTGTTTTGAGAAAGGTTGCACTAGAATAAGTGAGAGGTCGGCTAGGAGAGCATGATTGGGGTGTGAACACACTTTAGCTTTTTAAGTATATCTTAAGCTGTAGAACTCCGATTTGAGATGATTCCTATTTCAAAAAAAAACTAGAGACTTGGAGCTACAATTTCTTTGAAGAAGGCTAGTTGTAATTCGGGTGATTGACTGGTGTGGGCACACTAATCTGGTGAAATAATGGCAAGTAACACTATAGGGTAATAAGCACAAGGCTCATGACTTCGGATGCTGGGCTCCGAAAACGGGGTCCATCATAAGGGATAACATCTTTTTAGGTGATCTTTACATGTCTGAGACGTATCGCAACTTTACTTGTTATCGGCAGATTACAAGGGAAGACATTAACAGAGCTTTAAGGGAGATGAAGAGTAGAAAGGGCAGTAAGGCCAATGAGATACCCATAGAGGTGTGTAAGAGCCTAGCAGAAGAGGGTCTTACTTAGCTAGCCAAGCTTTTTAATATGATCCTCAAGTTATCCAAACTAATATAGGCGTAGAGACTTAATATGTTAAGTTCTTTATATAAAAACAAAGGAGACATCCAAAGTTGTAACAACTATAGAGGCGTCAAACTACTTAGTCACACTATGAAGTTATAGGGGAAGGTAAACCAGAAGAGAGTGATAAAGGGTGCATCTATCTCTGAGAACTAGTTTGGTTTCATACCAGGAAGGTCCATGTCAGAAGCAATACATCTCCTTAAAAGATTAATCAAATATTATAGGGAAAGACAACATAACCCACATATGATTTTTGTTGACTTAAAGAAGGCTTATGATAGGGAGTTCCTATAACCTATATATAGGTTATTATATGTATGAAGGTGTAACATCTATAGTAAGGATGATAAGATATAAAGCGTTTCTTTATCGTTATCGAGTTACACTAAGATTCCTCATTGAGCCCCTTTCTATTTGTAGTAGTAATGGATGAGCCCACCAAGAACATCTAAGGGGAGGTGCCTTGGTGCATATTATTTATTGATTACGTTATTTTAATGGATGAGACAAAAAAGGGTGCCAATGTCAAGCTAGAACTTTGGAGAGATACGCTAAAGTCAAAGGACTTTAAATTAAGTAGGACTAAGACTGAGTACTTAGAATATAACTTTTTAGGCCATAGTGTAGCTTTTGATGTGAAGGTAAAGATTAGTTTAAAAGTTATACCACAAAAAAAGTGTTTAATTAACTAAGATCTATTATCCAAAGCAGTAGAAAGATCGATGAAGATATAATTCCTTGTGTTAGAGTAGGGTGGCTTAACTGGAGGAGTGAATTAAAAGCTTTATATGACAAGAAGATACCACTCAAGCTCAAAGGTAAATTATATCATTTAGCGATTAGGCCAGTCATGCTCTATGAGATAAAGTGTTGGCCCATCAAATAGGTACATAGTCATAAGTTAATAGTAGCAGAGATGAAGATGCTCCTTTGGACGTAAAACCTTACAAGAAGAGAAAATGTTAGGAATATAATGGTAAGAGACAAATTAAGGGTGGCTAATATCAATGAAATATTAAGAGAGACAAGACAAGGCTTAGGTGGTTTGGACATGTTAAGAGGAGATATCCTAACGCTCTAGTGAGAAGATGTGAGAAGATTGTATTGTTGGACTATAAAAGGAAAAGAGGAACGCCTAAAAAGTACTGAGGGGAGGTTATCAAGAATGA
Source organism: Erythroxylum gracilipes (assembly GCA_026413385.1). NCBI lineage: Eukaryota > Viridiplantae > Streptophyta > Magnoliopsida > Malpighiales > Erythroxylaceae > Erythroxylum > Erythroxylum gracilipes. Next base: position 17,226,329 of record JANZLC010000005.1, on the reverse strand, counting down.
TATGGCTCTGTTAGAACATACCAAGGACTTGGCCTTTAATAGCATTGGCGTATTAGAATACGGGTAAAGGATCTCACATAGGGATGTCCTTCTCTTTCTTATAGTTATTTAACGTAAACTTTTATTCCTTAGTACTTCTTCCATAGTTATTTAACTTAACCATTTCCTTACTTAACATAATCATTCTCTTACAATGGTTTATTTGTTTTGTTTACTTATTTGTCTTCTTTCTTATTTGTGTATATATTTACTTTTTATTTTTATTTTATGTTATTTTTATTCTTTACTTTGTTCTATATTTATTGCAATATTTATTTACTACTTATTTTTATACTTACATTTGTTTGTATTTTTTCTTTTTTCGAATTTGAAAGTAATTCATTAAAACCCAATCATAGGCATCAAAATAAGTACGCACATAGTACAAGGATCATACAAGTATACTACACATTTTATCGAAACTCTAGGTATAATAATCATCATTCTAGGTTCCATCTTTTTATTGAGGTACTCATTCCTTCAACAAAATTATGAGCTATCATAATTTCTTTAATCCAGTAGCAAATCTTGTGAGTAAGGGCATGTCTCTCTATTTTGCAATTCTTGAATAGTCTATTATTCCTTTCATGCCAAATGGAGTAAATTGAGCAAGTTATGGAGAGACTAAGACTATGATGTTCTTTTCCCAATCTTCTATGTTGTTTATCAACCCAAATAAAGATTTTTTCCATTCCATATAATGAAAAAATAGGTTCAATATATGTTGCATTCTATCCCATATGACTTTAGAGTATCTACATTGATAAAACAAATGGTTAATAGTTTCAGGCAAGAGGTTTCATAAAGTACAAATCTAATCTGTGGATTTATGCATTCTGTCTTTAGTTTTTGATATATTCCTTACAGCTAACCATGTAACAAATGAAACTTCAGGCATCAGGTTAACCTTCCCAACTATGTTATACCATTGGGTAATAGGCAATTGGGTCTAATAGCTTTTAGAAAAGAAAGGTTGGAGTATTCCCCACTCCTAGGTATCCAGAAGCTATTATCACTCCTTGTGTGATTAGGGGGTAATCTAGGAGATAATGGCCCACTCATCATGATGAATAACTTCCTTAACCAGAGATTAAATTAGAATCCTAGTTATCAACGATGAAAGATCCTCCTTAAGGATTAGAGGGATTTGCTTTGTTCAATTATCAAAACAAAACCAAGAGCTTTGTCCATTTTCTAGGTAAGTTCTTATTAGAGGATAAATTGCCTATCTTTTCTTTAGCTTTTGAATAAATGGCCAGGATTGTACCTTCCTTTCTTCAATTTTCCATAAGCTTAATTTTTTAAGATAATATTCATTGGTCCGTTTGGTCTAGAGAGCCTCTCTATCAATAATCAATATCTTAGTTCTTTTTGCAACTAGGATTAATTTAGTCATCTACATGGATACCAACCCTAATAGACCTTCCTGTTTTCTCCAACATAATTGTTTCCACTTGATTTTTACCCCTTTAAAGTTATTTGCATTTCTAGTCCATAAAAAATTCTTAATGCATTTTTTCAATTCTTTATTGATCTTTTTAGGAAGAACAATATAAGTGCTCTAGTGAGTGTGTAAGTTCCTTAACACAAATATGATAAGCTAAAGCCTCCTTGCTTGTGACAAAGACCTATTCTACCCTACATTGATTCTTCTTTTATAAATCTCTAGAAGAACTAGGCAATCTTAATATCATAACTTCTTGGAAGAGATGGGAACTCCAAAATATTTAAAAGGAAGGCAGTGAGCATTCATTCCAATAATCATCCTTAGTCTAGAAGTGTTTTTCTCATCAAAAGAGAAGTAAATTTTGATCTTCTGTTTATTTACACGCAATCTTAAGAACCTATATAACATCTCAAGAGAAGTATGCGTTATTGAACTAGGATTTTGATCAGTCCCATATAACATAATCAGATCATTGGCAAAGCTTAGGTGGGTAAGATTTAACTCTTTGCATTTATGATGAAAATTAAATTTAAGGCTTCTGTGTGTTCTTCATAATCATCTTGCTAAGGATTTCCATAGAAATATAAAAAAGGTATGGGAAAGAAGATCCCTTGCCTTATCCCATTGGTTTCTTTGAATTGTTTGCTTAGGATACCATTTATAAGAACACTAAAAGAAGTGGTGAAATGCAAGCATTAATCCAAAAGATGAATCCATTAGGAAAGCCAAGGCATTCAAGGCTGCATAGAATAAAATTCCAATTGAGAGTATCAAAAGGTTTTGAGAAGTCCACTTTGATTGCACAATTCTTAATGGATCTACTTATCTCATAATCTATTAACAATTCCAGAATCAATAAAATGTTATTAGAAATGGATCTACCTGGAATGAAGGCTTCTTAGGATTGGTGGATGCTATGCTTTAAGATTCCCTTATAGTCTTTTAGCTAGAAACTTGGAAAGCACTTTGTAAACAATGTTGCATTAAAAAATAGGACAAAAATCCTTGAGGTTATCTGCATTGGGGAGTTTTGGAACTAGATAAAAGTGCGTAGTTGACTTCATTCAGCATTTTTCCAGAAGACATAAATTCTTGAATAACCTACACTAAAAGAACCCCATACAGCATTTTTCCAAAAGACAAATTCTTGAATAACCTACACCAAAAGAACCCCAATGATATCCAAAGTAGCTTTGAAGAAGAGGGCTTTATAACCATCCAGACTTAGAGCTTTCTTTGGGTCTAAAATAAATAAGGTATTTTTGACTTCCAAGTAAAAGGAAGGCTTTAGTAAATCTTCTAGTAAATCCTCATTAATAGAAATTGGTTAACCAATCATTCCTTCTAAGTCTTGCATTTTAGCTAACTTGGAGAATTGGATCCTAGGATCTTTTTGTAGTAATTAGCTACCATCCCTTCAATTGAATTTTTTCTATAACCAGTTGATTATCATCATCAAGTAAACATTGGACTTTCTTCTAGCAAGAATAGAATTTTGAAAGAACCTGGTGTTGGAATCACCTTCTTTCAACCAATTTAATCTGGCCTTTTGTAAAAGAAGGGAATAATGATCAAAAAGGGTTTTGTTATACTCCTTTAGTATCCCAAGTTCCCTCATTTTTAGCTCTTGATTATTAGGATTCTTGTAGCAATCCTTCTGGACATTTTGTAGCTCTTCCTTGGCAATGTGTAATCTTTAATTATATTATTATTGTTATCATTATTATTATTACCCTTTATTTTATTTTTTATTTTTACTTTTATTATTTTAATATGTATTTTTATTCTTCATTTTATTTTATATTTTATATTGTATATATTCTATGTATTTTTTATCTTTTTATTGTATTTTTTCTTCATTAGCTCTCAAAAACCTATTTCTTTTTTTCTTTTTATCTTTGATCTTTTTTCTTCTTTTTGTGGATCTATCAGAAATAAAATCTTTACAAGTTAAAATAAGACTACGTATTTTTGAACGTCTCCAAATTTCACATCTCAACAAGACTTTTCTCGAGATATAATTGTTGTTATAGTTAATGTTAACATATTAAAAAAATATTTGCAACCAATGACATTAACAAGACTAAAATTAAATTATCTATTGGAAATAGTAAAAATAGGTACACGCGACTAAATGCCTCTTACTTTAGCTTGCTTATGAAATATAATCTTCAAGTTATAGAATATGATGAAATCGAAGTTAGATGACAGGGTTAATCTAATTATTACAACACTATATTTAAGAAATACTACCCCAACTACCTTTTAGTTTTATCTTAAACATAAAAGAAAAAAGAAACAGTTACAAGGAAAGATTTAGTTTTAAACATTAGTTTTAAAATAAAAATATTAAAATATGATTAAAAAAGATCATTCTTATCCGGCAAAAAATTTTATATTTAATTGATCAAAAATATTGATAAATGAAAATTATTTAATTTATTTTAATTTATAAAAATTTATTAATTTATAAAAAATGACCAATTAATTAATAAATAAATCAATTTTTAACAAAAATTATTAAAATAAATCAAATCAAAAAATTGAAAATCAAACTAAAAAATATATCAAAATTTTTACCATTGAATTGATTGAAAAAGTTGAATTTTTCAATCATTGCCCATAATTGTCCTTTTGAAACCAAAAATTTTCTTTTCATACAATCAAAATTATCAAAAATCTATCGTAATAAAAATATAAATCTTGTTTTGTTCTAAAAATAAGAATAAACACCAACTATTACTCTAGCTGAATAGAAACAATCTTATAAAAGATGCGAACCAGACGTAGCCATTTTCATCTATGATAAAAAGATAAAACAAAAATAGATACCATTAAAATTATTAATTTAACATACATCAGTAGACCGTCTCTACTTGCAAAATACAAAACTTGGAACTATTTTCAAATCATCTCAAAACGCCAGATTATTAAAGTTAGCAAACTCTCGCGTATTGAAGGTCATACCTTTCTCAAATGAAATCTTCATACATTTCAGATAGTAATCTGCTGATACACAGCATGAATTGATTGTCAAAAGTCGTATACATCCAAAATTGTTCCAAAAGAAATTGAAGACGAAGAGTCCGTCTCCTCAATTAGTTGGTTTTCATCTTTCTTCTCCCAAAATACATGGAGTTCTTTATCTCCTTTCTTAGCTGATTATCATCTTAGTGAAAAACGATGCTTTTTCGGGAAAATACTCCAACAATTCATCTTTGGTTACCCAAATGAAGTCCTCACAGTTGCCAATCTTAAACTTGTTTGTTCCAATCACCTGAGACTTAAAGAAGAACCTCTAGGAAAGGAGAGAGAAAGAAGAATAAAGAAGGGGACAAAACATAGTAATCAGAGGAGGAAATGGCAGAAAGAAACAACTATCATCAGCAATACTATCTAAATGTAAACCCATCACTTTAGGCGCTCCAGTTATTCATCATTTACAGCAGAACATTTTGACATTCAAATTGAGGTGATTTGAATCACAAATGTTCATGTTAAACATCCAATACTTTCCAAACAATAGCTTACAGCTATACAACGTTATATTGTTCTGCTCGAAATCATACCTTGTAGCCAGAGTCTTGGGCAATATTATTTGGTTGGACGACCATATGACCCATAGGAGCATTTCCCACAAAATATGTATGCGAAAGGTCCCCTAAGACAGAATTCAAGGCAGACTCTGCACACTATAAAAGTTTGGTTTTCTGTGAAATTAAGAAGGAATGATGAAATAGACATCAAAAGGAAATATTTACCTTGCGCATGGTGTCCTCAGACTCGTAGACCTTTTCTGGAAAGTGCCAGACAGGGTGTCCACTTTGAGACCCATATGCATTTCCATAAACAAGAAGGTATAGTCTTCTGTCAAGCGCCCTAAGTAACGATCTAAAGCACACAAATCCAAAGATCATTAAACTAAGGTCCTCTATATGAAATTTTTAACATGTTCTTGCAAAAGAACAGCATTGAACTAGGGGAAAACAGACATCCAGATCCTTTCCCACAAATTTTCGGGCAGACATGCCTGCTCTCATGTCCAAGAAGAAAGCTAAATTGGGCAGCAAATAATGAACTTGTTCATGAGATGCTTGCCACAACATAAAGAACTTATTTTGCAGAATCTAAACTGAGAAACTACTATGCTCTTGAGAGCAAGAAAAAAAAAAGTTAAATACGTCATAAGGAGGCTCTACTGGACTCTATCATTAAGAAGCAGCATATGATGAAATTGTTCATACATGCTTGCCATCGTAAAGAATTTAAATTAATCTCTTAGACACTATTATGCTCTACAATTAGAAAAACTTGCTATTATACTATAATGAGGCTTTTTATTGAAACACCTGGAAAAAAAAAATGCTGTCATGCCCAAGCAGTAGCTAAAATAAAGTCCCTTACACTAGCTTGACCTTCATTTGCATTGCAATACGTTCATATGTGCGTTGTTACAACTTTCCAATATAAGGGAAGAATCAAAACTTTTTATTTAATACAATCAACAAATTTGGCTGAGTGCAGTCAATGAAAATCAGCAGGGCTGTCACCATACCAAATTCATAACAGTGCAAATTTAGTCAAAACACCTTCCAAGGAGTTCTGACAGCAAAAGAAACAGAATCTCTTCTTACTTTTTATCATTAGTTTTGTCAGCTTCTGTGATCCGTGGAGCTGGCTCATAGTCAATATGGTAGTCACCCTTTCCCCTGTTTGTACGAGCAGGAAAAAAAAAAAAAAAACCTAAATATGCTATCTCCAAAATGTTATCTGTAGTTTCTTATTCGCTATTGTATTATCTGAGTAAGAGATACCTCAATGATTTGCATTCCTGTCATTTACGAAAGGAAAACATAGAGATAGATGAATATCCATCAACTCAAAGAATCAGTCTTACAATTGCATCATAGTATTAGCATCCAGCAAAATTAAAAAAGCCTAGATCAGACTTCAGAACTTATCCCAGCACATAATTTTAGTAAGCATGGTAGTGTAATAAACCTAATAAACCTAACTTACAAGATTTACAACAATATGATAAATGAACTAACTGTATGCCAAAACTATTATTCCATTGCCAGCTCTGTCTATCAGTTAAGTTAGAGCATTGGCTTTTATGTCAGTTAATTCTTAATCAAGTGCCAACAGACTGTATATAATTCAAATTACCTGCATGACTATAACCATTGTTTAGTCCTATTTAAATCCTATATGTGAGCAGCAGAAAACAGAAGGGCAACAAACATTACATGTCAAATACGCACTGCAAAGCTTAGATATGTAGATTCTTATGCTATGTCTCCAGTAACCGTGTCTTGAAGATCAAAATGTCAATAATGCTACACTCGGAAGTTGCTCAGCACATGTAACGCAAGATCCCCAAGATTGGGATAACGGCCAAAAAATTTTGCTCGATTTTTGGCATATCAGATAGAAACTTTAGACGGTAGGAACGTCACCTTAAAAGACGCAGTTTATGGAATAATGCGCAAAATCAAAATCAGTACACTCATAGTAAAAGTTAAAGAGAAAGTACCTGGCGTTAGACTTGTTTAAGAATTCATCTGGGTATCTGCGTCGGTATTGCTGACGCCACCGAAACCTAAGAACCACCAAACGACATCAACAACAATCAGCCCAGAAGGAATTGAAAACAAAAACAATTAATCTATATCCTTTCCCCTAAACTGCTATTCCTCCAAAGAGAAACCCGAAAGCGAAGGAAAACAAATCTCCAAATACAAAAATTCTCTCACTGGCCACTACAACTCATTTATCTGGAGAATTAAAAACAAAAATGCTGATAAGAGAACTGACGAGAACTCCTGAAAGGCATAAACAACGGGGTCGATTTTAGGAATAACAACAGGTAATCTCTCGAACACAACGGAAGCTACAAGACTCTCTGGTTTCGTACAAAATCCTTTTCGGGTCGACAGTAGAGGTTGAGACAAGGATGTTAAAGATCTTCGCATTGTGTTACTGTAGATCTAGAGAGAAACAGTGTAATGTGCAGATACGGAGAAATCGAAACCCCTTCTTAAACCCCTCGCGTAAGTATTTGTTGAGAACATGACATAGACAAACAACGAGAGTATAATTGTTACTTTATGAGGCGAATTTATTGTTGTACTTTAATTGTATAAAAATTTGTTTTATTTAATAAAAGATATTATTTATTGTTGTGCATTTTTAATTATTTAATTATTAATTATAAAGATAAAATTCCTGGAATAATTATTATGCAATTAGAAATTATAATGTACTTTAATTTTATAAAATTTTGTTTTATTTAATAAAAGACATTATTTATCGTTGTGCATTTTTAATTATTTAATTATTAATTATAAAGATAAAATCCCTGGAATAATTATTATGCAATTAGAAATTATAATGTGATTATAATTATGAGATTCAAATTGC
>JANZLC010000005.1:17187326-17204033 GCA_026413385.1 Erythroxylum gracilipes | reverse complement strand
TAATTAAGAATAAAAATTGCTTATGTGAGGGAGGGGTATAAATAGTAACCACTAGATTGGAATGAAAACTTGATACCTACCCCCTTTGGAGGGTTTAGTAGATTCTCAAATTTAATGGAATGAATCAATTCCCTTGGAATTGAAAACTCAAAGCAAACATTACTTTTTACAATGATTCCATTTCTTCATTCCCAAACCCTCAAACCAAATGCCCCCAAAGTTTCTTACCGAATTTGGGTACTGAGAGGTAATCAAAATATCAGTAAAAATTGTATTTTAAAATTTTAAAATTAAAATTAAAAACTTAAAATTTATCTTATATAAAATATAATTATCTATAGATAAGAGAAATATGATAAATTTGTTTAATAAATAGTAAAGATATAAATAAGAATATATTAAATAATTTTTTAATGTAATTAGACTTACACAGAATTTATATATATTAAATAAATTTATATATTTAATATATACTTTTTAATGCATTTATGCAAAAATTATTATAATAATTTTAAAAATATGTAAAAAATAATATTTAAAATTAAACTTACTTCTTATAAATGCATTTTATAATTTATATTATTTTTCATTTTATGTTTATATGAAAATTAAATGATCTTTTTTATCTTAATTTATGATTAATATGCAAAAATAATATTAATAAAAATAAACAATATTTGGTAGATATGATTACAATAAAGTAAATTATTATAGAATTTTTTTGTAATTTTTAAAAAATTATTCAAAATGTTAGTCGTTATCATTTCAAAACTAAATTTGATATCATGATATTTAATTTTGAAATATAAATTCGTTATTATTAAAATTTTAAATCCATGGAAATACTTAACTGAACTTGTCCCAGAGAAAACAAAACGAATCAAGCTTACAAGTTTTTTTGATTAATAGGAAAGAAAACGGCGGACTACAAGATTGGTCGCAGGAGGCTAATCCCAATGATATCTTCTAGAAGGATCGAGGCGCACCCTGAGGGTGCATGTACAAAATTGGTGGCACCTAAATTAAAATGTACAGTAAAATTGGCGAGTCAATCGGCACACCGATTTTTTTCGCGGTAGATATGACAGGAGACCACGACCTATTTGCGAGTTAACAATTCATTAATACCCATGATTAGCAGATTGAGTGACGTGTAGCGTTTAGTGGAGTCCGAAAGAATCCTTATTGCTATCTGAGAGTCAATCTCTAACTCGACCTTGAGGTGACCAAGATCCCATGCCAGATACAGTCCAAAAAGGATTCCCTAGAGCTCAGTAGATACTGAGAAATACCAGCCAATGTTATGAACAAAGCCTCTGAGCCAAGTACCAAAACTATCCCGAATAAAGCCCCCTGTTGAGGCCGAATAAGTTGAGCATTTGCAGGTTCCGTTAGTGTTTAATTTGACCCAACTAGAAATAGGTGTGCTCCATCCTATGAGGTGCTCCCGTGAGGGGCGACGATCAGGAAGTGCTCAGTTGCTCCAGAACTTAGCTTGTTGAATCTGATGAGCATATTCCAGAATGAGGTGAGCTGGAGAAGTCGATCAGGAAAAATACAGGTCAAACAAGGTCATGTTCTTCCAGGACTAGAGGAACCAACAAGCAATACTAAAGAGGAGGGACCAATCTAGGCTAGAAACAAGTTGGTGTTGTTGGAGATTTTGGTGAAGCCAATCCTGGGCAGTAAGAGTAAAAAAGTCTGGAGCGATGACAAGTAGGGGGAATTAAAGCCACTACCTTCTTGCTCTGGGGAAGTCCTGCATCATATGAAGAGAGGTTTCTTCAGCTCGGCAGTGATGGCACTCAGCAGTCGTAGTCAAGCCTCGGCGGAGGCATTGTTGCTTAAGACAAGTATATCCTTCTTCTTCTTTTTTAGAGGGAAGAAAACAGATTACAGAATGAGGTGAGGGAGACATAGTCCCGACATATCCTCTAGCAGGATAAATTGGCACCCAATGGGTGGAATATCTAAATAAGTAGTGCCTATCACGAACTGCTCCGCTTAATTCGCTAACCAGTTAGTACATCTGTTACTCTCTTTATAAACATGCCGACGGATAACAGTCTAGTTCTAAGTAAACAGTTCGTTAATTTCTTGAATTATGAGATTGAAGATTATTGACCGTCTCGCCAAAAAAAACAAAAAAAGAGGTTAATCACTGCAAACGAGTCCACTTCTAATTCGATTCGGCGATCCGGCAATATCTGTAAGTATATCCTTTTTCTTTATTGGGGTCTTTGCAAACGAGCGACTATTTGAATTTAAACAGAACAGAACAGAACAGCCACTTTGAAGTCTCCGTCATAATCGTTAAATTCGTAACCAACAGACCACTCAACACACAGACTGATTTTATCTCGTTACCCTCGCCAGGTTGTCCATAGTAAATACACATCACCATCGCCATCGCCACCTTAAGCAAGCTTTCATACTTCATTGCACATACCAGAGCTTGTCAGGATCTCACCGTTACTAATGGCAACCACAGCCTTTGCTAATACTTTATGTTCTTCTTCTTCTTCGTCTCTTAGCTCCCATTCAACTTCGCTCTCTCATGGACTCGGTACCGATGCATTTCTTCCTTCTCGCATTTCACTTCCTAATCCCACGTCCCGTTTGGCTTCTACCCATTTGAAGTCGAAGAAAAAGTTCAGCCTTTTCACCACCCATTGTTCTCTTGATCCTGCTTCTGCTAAAGACCCAGTTCAAGAAAAGATACCCATTGAACTCAGTAATCAATTTGCATGCCTATCCGTCTATTTCCTTCTTGAGTTTCTACCTTATCTGTTGCCTTTCTTATTTCATTTGTGGGTTTTGCTTCTTTTCTTTTTGTAGGATATGAGGCTTATCCTACTGTGATGGATATCAACCAGATTCGTGAGATTTTACCTCATAGGTAGGTCTAAGTGAACCGTGTGAAGTCTTCTTATCGGGGTTAATGCTTAATCTTTATTCGTTTTCATCTTTCTTGAAGTCCTAAGACTGACAGTAGCCTTCCTGTGTTGAATTCATTTACATGCTATTTTGTTGTTTAGGTTTCCATTTCTCTTAGTAGATAGAGTGATCGAGTATAACCCTGGAGTTTCAGCTGTTGCCATCAAGAATGTGACTATAAATGACAATTTCTTTCCTGGTCATTTTCCTGAGAGACCAATCATGCCTGGTGTTCTCATGGTTGAGGTAATTCCATATACAGTTCCGTATACCTCCGTGTCCGCTTCTTTTACTTTCATTTATAATTGTTGAATTGAATTGTGCTGCTTTCTTTCTCATGGTTGAGGTAATTCCATATTCGGTTCCGCATACTTCCGTGTCCTGTTCTTTTACTTCCATTTATAGTTGTTGAATTGCTGCTTTCTCCGAATGAGACATCTTAAGACTGCTCAAGTGATTTATAGCATGACATGGTTCTGTGCTGCATTTCAGAGATACCTTTCAACTGAATATCTCGGTACAGTTGCTACTTAGGCTTGGAAATATGATTTTTGTTTTAATTCAATGTAATATTGTTGAGTAGAGATGACCTTCATACTAACCCACAACTGATGAATTTGTTGTTTCTTGAAATATTGTAAAAGGAGGGCTTCTTTTTGCTTTGACATATCATTTGCTTTAACTGAATTCTAATTACTGGTGAGACCATTCTGACATATGTTTATGTTTGGGGACTTCTGTTTGCTAGAGACAATAAAGCATTTGATATTCATCTATGCTAGAGACAATAAAGCATTTGATATTCATCTATTAATGTATACAAGAAACTATGATTTCTAGCAACAAAAGAAAATGTACAAAAGCAACACAACCAAAAACTTTTGATAACAACTAGCAAGAGACATCAAAATCAGGGTAAAAATTAGAAAGTGTAGCTATGGGACATCGATTATTTAAAGATATAGATGGCACTCTATTTATCAAATATGCAGCGGTCAAAACAGCATCCCACCATAAGGTTTTTGGAACTTTATTTTGAAACAAAATTGCCAGAGTGATATTAAATGTCTATTTTTTTCACGGGGCAATTCCATTTTGTTGGGGTCTGTCTACACAAGGTGAATCATGAATTATACCCTCCTTTTGCAAATAATATGACAAAATTTGATTAAAATAATCTATTGCATTGGCTGACCTTACTCTTTTGATTAAACTTCCAAATTGTGTGCAAATCATTTTATGGAACATTGGAAAAATATAACTTACTTCTAGTTTTTCTTTCATAAGAAATAACTATGTAGTTCTAGTGTAATCATCAATGAATGTTACAAACCATTTAGCACCAGAAATATTAGATATCCTGGATGATCCCCATATATCATTATGTATCAAAGAGAAAGGTCTAGTCGATCTTGTATTACTTAATGGAAATGACACTCGATGATGTTTAGCAAATTCACATGTATTGCAATGGAAACTACTGACATTTTCATTCTTAAAAAGTGAAGGAAACATAGTTTTAAGCAAAGCAAATGGTGGATGACCAAGGCGGTAATAATGAAGCCAAATTTCAGATTTATTGGAAGAAATTTTACTTGATGAGCAAGTGAGAGATAGCTGATTCTTTTTGTTCTTGTTGCCACTCATGTCCTCAAGTTAATAGAGTCCATTATTCACCTTAGCAAGCCCAATCTTTCTCCCCGTAAGCATATCCTGAAAAACACAGTGTGTAGAATAGAAAGTCACTTTGAAATATAGATCTTTGGTAATTTGATGAATAGATTAAAGATTGGAGAACAACTTCGGGACATGTAATACATTATGCAGAGACAAAGAATCAGATAAGTTTATTGTTCTTTGACTTGCAATAGTTATAGGAAGTCCTTTAGCAATAGTAATTTTTTGACTTCCAAGACATAGGTTGTATGTTTTAAATTTGGTCGGGTTGTGAGTCATATGGTCAATGGCTCTTGAGTCTATTACCCTAGAGCCTAGGGAGGACAAACTTGAGACACTTAAAGCATAAGAATTAAGGCACTTACTTGATTGAGCCAATGAACACATACTAGAGGATTTTTCAAGAGAATTGAGAAGGTTTCTTAGCTTGTCTATTTCTTCTTTCTTGAATTCTCCAATATCAGCATTGTTGGATTTTTCTTGAGGTTGGTCTTCCCCATTTGTGAAGTGGGCTTTATCTCCTTTGAATCCACTCTTTCGGTTAAGGACTTGTTCGTTCTCGTAGAGTTTGAAGCATACTTCTCACATATCGCATGGTTTTTTACAATATGTACACCAGATTGAGTCTTTGTTTTTTGTAAAGCTCTCATTATTCATCTTTGTAGATACCATTGCTGAGCTTTCTTATTGTTTTTGGCTCCTACATAATCTCTCTTCTATTCTCTTTGGCCCGAATCAGTGATATTGTCTCATTCAAAGATGTTAACTTTTTCTTTCCCAAAATTTGAACTCTTACCTGATCGAATTCCACATTAAGGCTGGCAAGGAAATGATAAATTCTATCCTTTTAAAGTGGTTGCATCTTAACTACACTACATTTGAACACATCGATATTGGTTCATTTCTTGCCATAGATTTTTTAGAAGGCTGGCATACTCTGTAACAAAAAGATACCTTGTTTAGTGTTTGAAATCTTCGTTTTGATTCCATAGATTAAAGCAGCATCTCCTGCCTTTGAATAGGTCCGTTGAAGAGCATCCCGTATGTCTTTAGCTATTGGCAAGAACATGCAAGTGTCAATTATTTCAGGTGGCATGGCATTCCACAGTCATGACATGACCATGGAATCCTCTTCATCCTAAGCAGCGAATTTTGGATCTCCCTTTTTGGGTCCAGTTCCAACCAAGTGACTGATCTTGCCCTTTTCCTTTGAGAAATGTTTGAACACATTGTGACCACTTCAAATAATTTTTTCCATTTGAGTCTAAAGGTGCTTGGATATTCTGCATATCCCCCATGTGTTGAGTAATTGATGTCTTTTTTGATTCGGTGGTAAGGGGGAGTGTTTCTGAAATTTTTGACATGTTGAAGGTTGCAACAATTACACAGAATGTTGGCAATCATGGCCTAAGATAAGAAAAGATCAACAATGAAGGTTGGCAAAAGAAGGTCCCAAAAGCAACAACTCTGATATCATGAACAAAAGACATAATAGTCTCACGTTCTTCTTTGACCCTAGGCTATACATAATTTATACAAATGAGATTTGAATTCTATCAATCTCATGAAATCTGTTATATCCTGAAAAATTAGGAGATATTTATTCTATCCTAAAATAGAATGAAAATCATAGGCTATATATGGAATTCCTAGTTATACAAAGAATCTTCTATCATTGGAAGAAGATATTTTAAATTAACCATTATCTTTCATAACTTTTAGAGATTCATCTTAAATGTGTTTCAATTATCTATTCATATCCTCCAAGCTAATAATGGTTGTGAATATTTTCTATGTGACCTAACTTAATACCTCACCAAGAATAATATTGTTCACCAAAATACTTGTACCTACACTCCTCAGTAAAATGGTGTGGCCAAAAGAATAATCTGAAATCAGTATGTTATGGGGTTCTATATTTCAATATTTTTGGAAGTAAAATATTTCATTATGAATATAATAATGGAAAAGGATCCCTTTAAAGGATACTCATAGTTGTATATATGTACCTTTACAAATAACGAATGAGAACCTATGAGTTATTCCTATTCTCTAGACTTGTACTTTTTTACATGCCTTATATTAGCATGATTAATTTGAACAATATCTACTATTTCCTTTTGTCAAAAATATTCTTTTCTGTCTTAGGTACATTGGATCTGTCAAGAAGATTGCCAATTCTCAAAAATTCAATTTGGCATGCGTAATATCGAAACTCAACACTGTGTTTAGTCTTGTGCAATGATGGGTATATTAAGTTAAATGATGCATGCAACAGACCATGATAATTGAACTAAACACTCCGGGAACAAACAGCAATGCATACGAGCATTCAATCAAAAGTTGGATTATTATGGTCTTTTAGAGTTGATACCTCAAAAAATATGATATAAAGCTGTGTAGATGTAATTGTCATACATAAAATAAATTGATGCATAAGGTGAATTATTCTTTTAATTGTTTTTCACATAACTAATGCAAGTAAACCATGTGAAATTGAATTTTCAGTAATTTTGCTATCTAGCTTCTAATAACTACAGTTCTTTGTGACATCCAATAACATATTAAATGCAAATGTTACGATTTTGCCATAGTTTTACAGTTTTCAAAAAGTTGGTATTGGTCTTACGTTTGTTGAAAGTTATTCAATTAAGTAATGAAATTAAGTTTTTAGTAGGCAAAGTTACCCCTTAAAACTAGATGCTTAATTTGTCTTCACCTTGGAAATATAATCTGTGGAATAATAACACAAAGCCAAGTAGTTCCAGACTGATTAATATGGTTGAACTTGCATTTTGTATTCTTAGTCTACTGGCATATCCACTTGTTGGAAACTATTAGATGGCTGCCACTAAATAGAATTAGTGACCGTGAGAACTTTGATTTACCTGGTTCATTTGGGAAATGGGGGAAAGAGCCTAGCAAGTATGCTTTTAACTCTAACTCAACTTAGCTGTAACCTCCATTCTAGAAGTCTTGGTAAATCCGAATATTAATAAGTTCTTGCATTTGAAGTTGAAGTTTCTAAAGAGCTATATGCTTATTTATTTTCAAGAATTATGAATCATGTACTAAAAGAATAATTTCTATATGTCTAATTTTGTTTCCTGAGTTCATAATTTTATCTGAACTCTTGAGAGCAGCTCTGTTTTTTATCTCATTTATTGGGTATATTTAGTTAGCAATAGGGATGAATCTGTTGAATTTGCAGAAAGATAGGAGACTGATGACATCTCTTGAAGTCACAAGGGTCTTTTGATATGCATTTAATAGTTATCTGAACCAAAATTTTGTTAGTTACTTTTTCTTACTGAATTTGATGATTTTTCATTTTGTTTAGTCTTAGGATTTTATTTTAGTGCCAAATTGGGAAAGCCTGGTGTTATGAAAAGGATGAGCTCTATTTGGTCCATTCATATGAGAAGTTATCAATGTGTTATGAAAGTTCTTAGATGTTCTTTTCTTAATTTTCCTTTGCATCTAGTCTCTAAGAGCATTTTTTATTTCCATCTATAATCAGCTTTGTATATTATCCATTTGTGTACAACGAAAAAAAGTTGCCTTTATTGGGAATCAGAAGATAAATCTGTCAACTGGAGTGACATTCCATTAGAGAAAAACAAAATTTGCGGAAGTGATTCCCTCTGTTGATGCCCAGTTGTCTCACTTGGAGATTTCATCAACCGTTAGCTTGTAGGGGCTTCAGCTTGGCTGTTCGATTATAGCATTCAATGCTCTTGAGAGAACATGTTTCAACCTTTCTTTTGGAAATTAGAACTAGTTTCAACTTAGTTTCACAAAGATCAGAAATGAGATTTGCCTACTTAGACTTAAAAAACAGAAATGTCAAAAGACAAACCAACATTGTACCTCATTGTTCTCACCAGAGTCTGAACTCATTAAAATAGCATTAAAGATTACTCGAGACATCCTCAACAAGCTTGAGATTTTCTTTTTATTATAACGGCTGAAACTGGTGCGCACTGTGATCAAGCTCCTCTTACTAACTTGATAAACAGAATCTAGGTGACATGAGTATTAATTCACTTGACTTCTGTTATTTTCTGCCTGGCCAACTACTGGGTTGATGAATGCAAGTTTGACGACTGATATTTGACTCTCTATATGCAGACCATTGCCGTAGGTTGTCAATTTTCCTTCTGTTTTAAAAAATGAAGTCAGTCTCTCATTTTTATGGATTGCACAAATGCATTCATGTTCAGTTGATAACTTGCATTGGTTTTGTTTTAAATCAAGGCAATGGCACAAGTTGGTGGGTTGTTAATGCTGCAACCGGAAGTTGGAGGCTCTCGGGATAATTTCTTTTTTGCAGGAATTGATAAAGTAAGATTCCGAAAACCAGTGATTGCAGGAGACACCTTAGTTATGCGAATGACACTCGTCAAGTTGCAGAAGCGGTTTGGAATCGCTAAGATGGAAGGGAAAGCTTATGTTGGAGGTGAAGTGGTTTGTGATGGCGAGTTCATGATGGCTACTGGCAGCTAATAAGCTGTATGTTGTTTTGTTTAGAGCTAGTAGTGCATCTATTGCAACTCTCCACCCCAAAACTTTCGAACCCCTGTCATATTTGTGATCTGAAGTCCTGTGATTTTGGTTAACTTGATGTTTGATTTACTGCTCCAATAGAGGAGATGTTAATTATGTGTTATCCCAGCAGGGAAGATGCAAAGCTTTGCTTTTTTATTAAACTCATCAATTTCACTAAGAAGAGTTGTTTTTTCTTTTTAACATGGATTATTGCTCCAAAAGAAATCTCGAAATTATCTGAATTCTTCTTAGTCTTTTGCGACATATCCAATCTGTAATGTTTGACCAGTTAAAGGTCGGGCAAGATAGATTACATTATATGTCTCTATTGTCAAGAAAAATCAATAAAAAGTCTCATTGAAAAAAATAAGTGTTTTATGCATTTAGGATTTTTTTTTTGTTAATTCAAGATTTTTTAGGTGGGCTCAAACTATCGATGGTACATTTAAGCTATTATTATGCCCAAATTATTTCCCTCACGTACCATGATGGATCTCGAATTTTGTCCTAGGTGAATAATTTCTCTTTAATAACTAGCCACATAATGAATGACATCTTAGGGATAGCCTGTTTGAATCAGACTAGCTTATATTGAGATATCTTAGAAGCACTACTTCGCATTAGTTGTCTATAAGAATTGTTGGAGCAAAATTAGTGTCTGCACCATTCCCCGATCTGTGTTTGATCACAATTTTCATTTCTACCCTAAGCTTTAAGATATGTAGTATAATTCAGGAAGTATTAGCATTTTAAGAGACATGTAAAAAGTTTTGAATCTTTAGATAATGAGTGTGAACCCATTTAACCCATATGGATTATTTGTCAACCAAAATCCTCCAAGTTCTCTGTGTGAACTTAATTGCTCAATTTAATAGGTATAATAACAAGTTCCCCTTCCTCTTTAGGTAAGCAAACATTTTTTCACTTTACTTTAGCTAGAAAGCCCTTGATAAAGCTTTTAAGGAAAACTATGTGACCATGCATTAAATTGATGACATAATTGATTAGTTATACTCTACTAGTAAAAGAGAGACTTTTACTGTACCAACTGTTGATCCACTCCTGAATTCTTTAACAAGAGGGAAAAAGTCCTTATAAGATGGTCTTTTATGAGAAATATGAACTCCTAAGTACGTGAAAGGAAGCAACTTAGTTTGAAGCCCTATTAAATTTGAGATCGAAGGAGAGAAGTGAGAAGTTGTTGAGGAGATAAAAGACATAACTCTTATCATTATTCATTTCCAAATCAGATATTTCCTTGAAACTTTGTATAGCTCTAATTATAGCAATAATTAAGTAGGGTCAGTTCCAGATAGAAGAGATCATCAGTGAAGGAAATATTTAATATTTTAAGATGTTTGCATTTAAAGTGAAACTTGAAATTCTTCTCCAAACTTATCACATGCCCAATTATCCATGACAATGTTTCATGCTTAAGGTAAATAGGAAAGGGATAAATGTTGTGCCAAAATAAGTTCTTAAAAACCTAGGCTATATCACTTGCAAGTATATGAGGTAATTGTAATTGAATACCCAGGATTTTCTCTCAAGAAGGTGAAATTGATTCACTTAAATTAACTTTGAATAAAAATAAAAACAAATACAATCCTAAACACTCTATTCCGATTTGTTGAGTAAAATGTTTTAAAGAAAATTAAGTTATTAAACTAAAAAGTAAACTAATTTAATTGGAAGAAAGGAACGATTTGATCAATCGATGTGGTAAACTATTGAGAAATTAACTACACTAATTTAATCTCCTATACATGGCGAATTGATTGGATAATTGTCTTGAGAAAATTAACAATTGGATTCTAAAATCAATTCAAATAATAAACTAAATCTAACTCTTGTGTTTGACAAGTCTATTATCCAAATCAATTTTGTAAACCCAACTAATAATTACTTACTATTTAAATTAATATATTTCTAATCCATAACTTAAGTGTATATAGTTTCTCGTTTTAATATTAAACATCTTCTCTCAATTCTTCGTGTAATATCAAAATGTTGCAAGTTACATCCAATAAGTCCAGAAACTATTGAAAATAGCAAGACAAGAAAACAGTAACTTAATCGTGTATAATCGATTAAATCAGTTCTATTAACTCTTAAGAATAAGCAATCATCCAATCATAGAATAAAAGCAATTCATCATGTTCATAAACTTCAATCCTATGTTTACTGTAAATGGAAAGATAAATGTGATAAACAAAGTAAATAAATAGAAGATGGACTATCAAAGCAATAACAGAGGAAATAATAAGCTCAAGAATGAAATAAGTTCAGCAACAATAGCAGAAGATGAAATAAGAATGAACAAACAAAATAAAGAACTCTCGGATGAAGAAGTTGGCAGTGAATCTCCTGTCACGATCAAGCTCTCTCGTATCGGCTCTCACCTTCTACCTCTGCTCTATTCTAGCCCAGAGGAATGATTGCTTACACTGACTGGGGTTCAATTTTAGCTCTCGCTTTCTGCTTCTCACCACCTCTGTAGTATTTTCCCTTCTGTTTTTGAACTTCCAACCTCTGGCCTCTTTTTCCAGCCCCCTTTTCTTTCTATAAATGTTCTCTTTATGGAGAAGGCCTAGGTTTAGGTTTTGTTTTAATCCATCATTATCTACATATGTGAAATGTGTGATATTAAATTCAGTGCAAGAGAATGTGCATGAGCATGATAGAATATGCCACGACTGTGAATACCTTTGTCACACGCAAGACAATGGGAGTCATGGGCGTAACTCCCTTATCACGCTGATGTCACACTTTTTCTTTGTTTTTCTCTACATAAATATAAAACACCACATGTCCTCATTCCATTCAACTTTGGATTCAAACACAGGAATTTGTAACCAAAAGTCAAAATATAAAGGCTTGCAAAATCAATTCAAATTAGTCACAACAATAAAGGTCCCATTGCTTGAGTTCTTTAGCAACTTTGATGAGCTTGGTTAGTTTTACATCAACTAGACTGCTTAAATCATAGAGATACATTGTTTAATCCAATGAATGAATTTAGTAGGGAAGCCAAATGCATTGAAAGAATTGATAATACAACTCCAATCAATATAGCCAAAAGCCTTATAAAAGTGTATTTTGATTGCATAACTCTTGAAGGAATGCTTTATGATGTGATTCTTAAAGAGCTCTTGGGCAAAGAGGGTATTGTCTTCAATATGTCTTCCATCCATAAAGGGTCCTTCTGTTTGATTGACAAGAGGCCGAAGCACCACTTTGACAATTGAAGCTAAAAGCTTTGCAATGATTTTATAAAAAATGCTATAATAGAAAATAGGTATAAAATCTTTCAAGGATCTTGGATTATGAATCTTTGGGATAAGGCTTATTAAAGTTTTGTTGATTTCTCTCATCATTTTGCCTTTCTTGAGTAACTCTAAAAATAACATTTGTGACTATAGGATTTATAAGGCATCATGATCTCTGGAAGAACAAGGCATTAAGATCATTTAAAAACAACCTTTTCCTACTTCAATTTCATTAAAAGACAATAACAATCAATCTGCATCAGAAGCTAAAATTCTACCAGTGATGAAAGATTTTAGTAACTACACTAAAGACGAGCTATTAGAAGGAGATTCCATGGAATTATAAAAATAAGCATAAGATTCTTCTAATAAGTTAACTTGAGTAAAAGGCACAGAACCATCTTGCTTTTGAAGGGAAGTTATTATGTTGAAGTTTTTACTTATTATTCACAGTTGAAATTGAATATTATGGATATTAAGAACCTAAATATTTCAAATTTTGTTACTTCATTATTGAAAAAAGGAACTATGGATTTTTGCCTCAACTTGCATAAGTATTATAAATCTTTTTTTTTTGATGCGGAGGCATGAAGCCATGTTCCATAATGAATGTTTAAACAAAATTGGAATAATTTGTGTGACTATTGATCTGACCTGAAAGTTCAGGTTTGTTTTCTTTGCCTTCATGTTTGCTTGCATTAATCTTATTTGATGATTTAATGACTAAGTTATGTTTTTTTGCTTGACTTAGGAAAATTGTCACAAGGCAAGGGTTGTTAGATCAAAAATGAAAATACCTCATAATCAAGGTCGATCTCATTTGTAGTTTTCTAAAATGAATACGTAAGACCTATGTTTACAATACCAACAAACACTACATTATTTATTATGTCTTCTTTTTTCATAAAACAGAGTGAGAAAGAACTACATAGACAAATCGAGATAGGATCACACCATATAAAGTCACTCACTATAAGGAAGTTAAAGGATGGGTGTCATAATAAGTAGAAAATGACTATGTAAGTATAAAAGTTTGTTCAATATTTTTGTTCATTTTTTAATGTAGTAGTAATTAGTAATATGTGGACTTAATACTAAATTTCTTTTTTTTTTAATTTCAGAATAATATGCAAGCGTTATTAGAGAATCTTGGGTCTGAGGGGAATGAGCTCAGTGCTAAAGACATTTATGATACTGCACTTGGTTCTCATTCTAACTATGTGAAAGGCCTTGGCTACGGCCATAAGCCAAATGATTTAACCTTAACATATAAAACAATCATTGAATACGTTCAAGAGGAAAACATCAATCTTAAGGCTGCATTAGTGGCTAAAGTAATTAAGAGATAAGAAACTCGAGCTAAATTAGCAAAACATGATATGTTATTCAAAAGATTACTTAGTCTGGATTATGATGGAAATGAAGAGAAAAGCAAAGGATATTAATTCTATCTCGTATGCTTATTATATCACTTCCTTGTATGTACTATAATTTAATTTGAGTACGTTTTTCTCGAATTATAGAATAGATGAAGATGCTACTGATGAGTGATTATGTTATGAATGATAAAATTTTGTGGTGTTTGCTTTAATCAAAACCAAATACTTAGTATATCAATACTCTCACAATATTTTTAGTTTATTTTAACCAACTTTTTTGGATGATTACAAGCTTTTGAACTTGGACAACACTAGATAGTTGTTCGGGTTATTCTCTAATGTTTTTGTAATATAAGCATCTTTGTTAATGTGTCATAGATATTCTACTTTGTGAAGTGATATCTTTATTTATTATTTTGTTTATAAGAATTGCTCAACTTGTCATTAATATCTTATATAAGAACAAATAATCATTCTTTAATGTTATATTCTTTTTTGTTCAGTTTAATGATATTTATATATTTTTACTTTATATATACAATGCCCGACATTTTGAATTAATAATATGACTATACAATTTAATTTTATAATATTAAACAAATACTTCACATTGAAAAAGAATGTTGATACATTACGTACAAAACGTATTGTTCAATATCATAAATTAAAAGCATAACAAATAATACGTTGCTACATTAATAAAATCGTAACGAATATTATAAAAAATATAACAAATAACATTTCACTACATTATGAAAAACGTAGTTAATATTATATAGTTATTATAAAATGTAGCAAAAAATTATTAGCTATGTTTTATTTTAATCTTCAATCATTTGGCACCAAATTTCTTCTGCTAATATCAACTAATATGTTATTTTTAGCTACATTTTTCAATGCTTTAGCTAAAAAAATTACTGTAGCTAATACTTTTTTATCAACTTCTAAAAACATCACTATAAAATTAACGGCACTTTATGTGACAAATCCGAAGTGTCTTTGTTGTAATGTTGGAAGTTCCTTTCTGTTACAACAAAGAAACATGTATATAACCACCGAGCCCGAAGTCTTAATAGTAAGGAGCTGGTCTTCTCTTTATTAAAGTTGAAGATTTGACTTTCGCAGTGTTAAATACTAGTGTTGAGCTGTCCCTCAGGATTCACAAGGTAGATCGTAGTTATAGTATAAAGGTGTCTCCAAAATACTTTGTGTGGTTTTTTAAAAAAAGCATATATTCGAACAACCTTATATCTTACTGTTTTCTTTTGTAACAGTGAGTACAAACTTTGGGTTGCATCTTTTAACAGATAAAACAGATAATCCTTCAAAACAACATATATGCCCAAAATTCTTATTCAAGACCAAAAAAAAAAGAATTAAGTTGGAAGGAACTCAAAAGGTCGATCAATTAAACACATAATATCTTGAGTTCTAAATCACTGGATTCATTAGTATCTACATTTACAAACCAAGAGCCCCAAGAGGAGTTTTGCCTTGACCAGCCTCGAAGTAAAAGATCAACATAGCGACCATGGCAAGCCTAGCGTGCTTAATCTCTGCAACTTTAAGTCTTTCAAGCTTCTCCACATCAGGAATGTAAACACCATCCTTGAGAGTGCCAGCAAATCCCAAGGGGTCAAAGAATTTGCCTCCAGGATAACCCTGTTCACCAGTGGCGTTAGCGAAGTTCTCAGCAGTCCGAGACCATGGTGTGGCCCATTCCACCGACTGTGAATCTGGGTTGAAAAAATCAACCCACCTCTTGCTCTCAACCCATCCCATGAGAATCAACTGTGTCCCCAAGAGAGTGCCGAATGAGAATGGCGCAATGGCACCTGGGTCTGCTCCAGCCTCGAACCACGGTATGCCACTCCATGCTTGTCCCACGAAGATTCCGACCACCGCAGTCAT
The DNA here is from genome assembly GCA_026413385.1 of Erythroxylum gracilipes. Classification (NCBI taxonomy): domain Eukaryota; kingdom Viridiplantae; phylum Streptophyta; class Magnoliopsida; order Malpighiales; family Erythroxylaceae; genus Erythroxylum; species Erythroxylum gracilipes. Next base: position 17,188,312 of record JANZLC010000005.1, on the reverse strand, counting down.
TGCCCATCTGCCATGGATGAGCTCAGCTTCTCTGTACCATTTCAGGAATGCCGGGTCTCTTCCTAGGCCTAGTGGGTCGAAACCGTAGTCACCTGGAAGCCTAAATATTGAACCAAAAATATGTGTGTGACGTTAATCCTAGATATTAGTCGGATTCATTTAAACATATTTGTTTACCGAGTAGTACAGAGGGAGTTAATGCAACTTACGAGCCATCGAGCCACTCGGGGTCAATGAAGTTGCCTCCGCCCCTGACACCAGGAATCCAAGATTTCTTAGGCTTAGCTGCAGCAACCACCACCAACTTCCGTGTACCCGCTACACTAGTTTCAACCTTATTTGCTCCAACTCCCAGAAGGCTTTTGCTGCTTTTCTGCCCTCCACACAAGAATGACGATCCCAATCCATTGAGAAGAGCCCCAGATGTAGCAGCCATGGCTAGAGCTAGTAGGCTAGTTTATTTGCTTCAATTGAAAAGATATTCCTAGGGGTGCTTGGACTTGTGTTGTGTGGAAAATGGACACTTGGATGGTCTTAACGCTGAAGGGAGCTGCTAAGAAATCTGAAAGAGCGTCGTCGTAAGGAGCCATGTCGGATAATGAAATCTAAAGACGAAATCTAGGTGGGTTTCGTGGATAGATTTCGGACCAATAGGGAGTTGGAGTCCATCCACATCTCCACGTTGGCTATGTAACGTTTGTCTGTCCCCACTTTCATCACATTATAATGTTAAACTCTTCATAAGATTACGGTCCTTATTCATTCTAACTAGACTTGCTTCGTATTTTTATTTTTCCATTTGTGGTATTTATATCATGGCCAGTGATATGAATTGTTGGACCCTAAATTTTTCTTAATAAATTTAGCATGATTTTAAATTAAGTTTTGAATGATAAACTGCTTCGATTGGATTTTGATTAAGCATGAATGAAATAAATTATGAGGTTTGATGGAATAATTTGTGGGAGTTAATTATTTATGTCTAT
>JANZLC010000005.1:17142556-17164637 GCA_026413385.1 Erythroxylum gracilipes | reverse complement strand
ATATAGAAATAATTAGAATATAATAAAGATATATATAAAGTTTAATTGTCATTATTATTTATTATTAAGATTTTTGAGAATATGGATGATGTAAACAGTAAACTAGTGAAGTATACAATACAACAGTATAATATACTAATGGACTATTTTGTAAAATTTAAAAATTTTAGGAACTATTTTATAAATTTAAAAAATTACCTGAAACGGTACCCGGTATTGATTGATATCGGTACAGTTTTGTTCCAAAATTCAATCTGATATTAGGCCTGGTACAATATTTATAACTTTGACTAATAAAATCAATTGTTTACCAATTACCACACAAAGCTTAGTGATGAAACTTGGCTTCACACGGTAAATTGTTTAACAAAAATTCTGGCAGTACGTCCAACTAGACCTATAGGGATAACCAGTAACTACTGTAGTTAATAAGTGGGCTACCAATATGAGATTTTTTTTTTTTTTTGAGGGAACCAATATGAGATTCTTATTTCGTATGATTGAGCCTCTAGAATTTTTATGAATCAATTAAAGATAGCATATACTGAGGATAATAATAATTATGAAAGTGTAATAGTAACATCATTAAGAGAAATACTATTTTTAATTAATAAGTAATTTTATAATATGAGATATTTCATGATTAATAAGTAATTTTATAATATGAGATATTTCATGTCTCGCTCGCCAAACTGTACTCTTATATTTGACGCACATTGGCTATCGTATCCTTACGCAACCTATGAGCAAACAAACAGACAGGCAGTGAGCAATTCTTTGAAAGAATCAGTCCTGCTGTTCTGTTTTCCCTCCTCCCTCAATCACCGTCACCGTCACCGTCACCGTCACCGTCACCGTCACCACCGCCACAGTTTGATTTGCTAAATGTCTGCCCTAACCCGCTGAAAATGGACGTTCTTTCCCTCAACTCCGTGATTGCCACTAGACGCGGACACAGGCCTTTAAACTTCTCTTCTTCTTTTTTTTCGTCTTCTTACTTTCACACCTTTCTCTTCTTTCCTTCCACTCGTTTCTTCTCTTCTTTCCTTCCACTGGTTTCTTCTCTTGGACGTTCTACTTCTATTACTTTCTGTTCTTCTCACAATGATGCTGCTGCTGCTACTTCTACTACTCAATACCATCTCCTTTCTACCACTGGTACGCCTTCACTCTATCTCGCCTTACCATCTGATGTGTATATATATATATATACATGGATATTATGTTTATCTAATCGTATGTATGTCTGCTCGTGAATGGCTGTTGCAGAGCAGCCGGATGGTAGTTTTGTCTTTCGCTTTGGTGATGTGGGTGAGGTCGAACATGAGGCTGAAGTTCATCATCTAGATAAATCACCGGTGGCGCATAGCGATGCTTCTCAACAAATTATCTCTTCGTCTAATGTTGTGATGAATGAAACATCTTCGGCAGAGGAAACCGAATTTTTGGATAACCCACCTGCCTTTGCTACTCCTGAGGTGATTACCTATAAGATTTTGACTCTTCCTCCTCAATCCAGGATTGATTCTGATGTTGTACAAAAACAGGCAACTTGTGGTGATAATCACATTGTTGTTGCTTCTTCTGATGGTGATTCTGGGTTTGACGTTGTTTTCTCTGAGGACGAGGTTGCTCCACAGGCAAGTCAATGGATCACCACTGATTCTGGACTTTCTGATGATAGTATTGCATCGCGACATGCTACTTACAAAGAGAGTACCAATGCCCAAGTAACACATCTCGATCAAAGTAGAGAAGGAGAGTCTAATGTTCCAACAGATGCAACTCAAAAGGTTGGAGATGTTGGTTCTTCTTTAATGGATGAAGGCATTATTGATGAGCATCCAAACTGCACGGCAGAGAATGCTTCAGTTGACAATGATGGGATAGAGAACTCGAAAATGGTTTCTTCTTGTTTTCTCTTAACTAGTCAACTCTATACTTTCATTAGTTATGCCATTATTATTGAATTAGGAGGGATCATTCCTTTCCATATTTGCTTTGAGGTGCTTCATCACTTTGAAAGAGAAGGCTCTTCTTCATTCTGGAATTGCAAGTGGCTACTTTGTGCATTACAACATCATCATTTCCTTGTTCAAAGTCTAGTTGACAGTCGTTGTTTCATATCTTATCAAACTTTTTTAATTTAAGTGCATGAGATTGCTATCATAATGCACCAAGTAATACATTTGAAATTTCATAGTTTTGTAGTAAACGTAATGTTACTGATATTTCTCGTGTAGATAATACTCTTGAAATTAAATAGGTTTGTGGGAAACATTTTATTGATCCTTAATTTTCTTTTCATTCGTTTGACTTATTTATGGTTTCTTTAACATTCTGTCATGACATAAAGATTTTTATGATTGTGCATTCTAAACATATATACATTGTATAATCACCATTTTAAATGCTTGCGTCAATTCGGAGGTTTACCCAGTGTGCATCTACAGGGTAGCGGCTGCGGGTTCCTCCGTTTTAAAAAAAAAAAACATTTTAAGTGCCCATTTCAACCTTATGTAGAGTGTTATTTTTGAAAGAAAATGTTCTTGAAATAGTCCATTAAATATCTTTATGGGCTGCAGATATATAGAAAGGTCCATTTCATGGCTATAATCTATATCTGCTACTTCTGAATAGCTACTTTATAGGCAAGATAGTTATCCCCTATTTTCTGTTGCATCAATGGGCAAACTACATGTCCTGATTCTTCAAAGGGTTACTTTGATGAGACCATTTGATCTCATTATGGGACCTCAACTTTTAGATTTTCCATTCTTTGCAGTTAGATCACTGCTTGTCTTCCTTAAACTTGGAAGAAGAAATGTCTGAAGGTGACCTGCACTACAACAGTAACATGGATTTGTCATGTCAAACAGAAGGATCTGCTTTGAATAGGTAACCAATGATCCCTACCGTATCAGATCATCCCCTAAAGCGTTTCATGCTCCCACTTTTTTGAAATTTGACAAGAATTAGATTTTGGAAATTCCAATTTTAAAAAACAACACTTGTGGTGAATGAGGATGGTGTGGCTAATACTTTATTGAAAATTATTCTGCTTTCCTGTGTATGGTACTTAATATGGTCAAGGCTTCCACCCTTTTTTTCTTACCATGAATCCTGCACATGGCTGAAACATCCATTAACATTTACATACATGGCAAGCCTTTAAATGGATTCAAATGTAGAGATGTTGCCAGTAATCTCCTGAATGGCCACAATGATCTGGATTTGGCAGTTCCTTGGATTCTGTCCTTTTCCATCAAAGTTTAAGATGAACCGTTTAACTTATGGTGGAAAAGGAATGTCAAAGGTGCTTGTGTCTAAGCTCTCTAGAAATACTAAAACTTTAAATAAACATTAATGAGATCGGAGGATTTCTTTTTCAGTAATGTTTTCCAAAGCTTTCAGAGCTCTATCCTGCACTGTTATGTTGAAGCCCGAGAGCTCCATTGTAGTACTGAAAAATGGCCCCTTTTGTGAGATAGTTACTTTCAATTATTTTTTTCGTTGAAGCATCGTCCGTCTATCTCTCATTTTTTACCATGTTTAGTGACAGGGACATAATCTTGACTACAGGACTTTTCTTAACTTCTGGTGCTGTTGTAATACCACATCCCTCAAAGGTACAGTTCAGCCATCTATCCATCATACATTCTTTTTGTTTGCACAGAAGCATGCAGAAAAAAAGACACACTTTAAACAGTGACATAAGATGTGGAAAACAGTGAATAAAGCAATTAGATATTATAGTATCGGAAGTATTTCCATCTTTTGTATTGCTAGTTTTTCTGATGTACACAATATTTGGATTATGCATATCAAAATAACAATTAGAAATAAGATTGGAAATGAGTTATGCAAGATTCCCCAATAATAGTAAACTTTTTGATTGTGAAATTGCTGACAGTCTAAACAACACATCAGGAAGCCTCGGATAAATTGTACATTTGTACCACTTGAGGTCGCTAATCAGGGAAATAATTCTAGAATTTATTCTTTCCAGGCATTGACAGGTGTAGAAGACACTTACTTTGTCCATCAGAATTGGCTTGGCATTGCTGATGGAGTTGGAGAGTGGTCATTTGAAGGTATGCCTTATTTGTAGTGCTCGTACATTCTTCATCCCTTTCCCAAAATTGACAACATATCCAGCTATAATATTTCTTCCTTGTGCTCAATCCCCTTTTTCTGCCTATCAAAGGTGGGGGAGAGAGATCATGCATCAATGTTAATAAGTTCACGTTTTGTCGTGTTTCTAGCCTTTTGATTTCTCTTGTATAACTTGTTTAAAGTCTAGATTCTTGCTTGTGATCTTTTATCCACGCTGGAAAGAAAAAAAATTTATTTGCATTTTTGCATTTGAATGAGAATTAATTGTATGGATCATTGCTTGTAATTGATATTGCATTTAAGATATCTCACATTGACTAGGAAGAAGAGAAAATAAGTCCTCCCATAGGAGGCTTTTTGAGGTCTATCTAGGTCTAGTTTTATCAAATATAAATGGCTATTCCATTCATATAGTGTAAACATATGTTTGTCATGTCCTAACAAAATCAGGAGTAACTGTAGTGTCTGACACTTTTTAGCTGTCATTATCCTGGCTTTATTCAACTAATATTCTGAACATGCTTGTAGTAACCTGCATTTGTGAAATAGGCAGTGGATTCCAGATACAAAAGTGATATAGCATAAGCTTTCTAGAAAACTTAATGGGACAAATCTTATGTGTGAGTTCTTATAGCAAAGCTGATGAAAATGTAGGTTTACATGTGAACTAGAAAAGATGCAAAATAATGACGTCATACACATGCAATGGTGTTTTATTTCAAAAATTGAGCTTAGGAGTTCAAGGGCTAATTTGAAGGGCCAGGTTTGTAGCTTAACAACTAATAAGATTGGGAGAACTAACTCAAAATGCAATCTTTAGAAGATAAGTAAGGTTATACCAATTGCACTCGCCTACTTGGACTCTTAAAAACATAACAATAAATAAATCTGATTTAGGACAAACACAAGAAATATTAATTGGTAGCTAAAATTCACAAACTAGGAAATAAGACTGATATGTGGGTGCTAGAATATCCACTTCAGGCGTGGAATGTTGAAATTTCAGATTTGGTATGGCTGGTTTTTACAACTTGATTGTTGGAAGGTTAGGGTTAGAATTTTAGGACTTGATATGGCTGGAATTTAGGTTTGATATGGCTAAAATTAGGGTTTTGGTTGTTGGAGCTGTATGTTAGAATTTCTGGAATTTAGTGAGGAACACAAACAATGGAGGGTAGGAAACTAGGAATTACTCGTAGGTTTGAGAATCACTCGTAGAAGAAAGCATCAAACATTCTAACTGAAAATTCAAATTTGTAGAAAAAATTTAGGATATCTTGTTTTTGAAGGGTTGAGTATACACATATTTATAAATTTCTGAGAACCCTTATTCTAATAGGAGAGGGTTTCTAACAAATTTAAATCATATTCTAATAAAAATTATACAAGTTTTAAACAATTAGAACAATATATCTAAACTAGAATAATATATTTAACTTACTACTACTTACTATCTAATAAGGAATCGTAGCATAATCTAAGTTTTAACCCTTATTTTTGCAGTCAACTCAATTTCCAACCTTCATTCCACCAAAATGAAGCGTGTGATTACCTAACTTTTTCTCCTTTATTTCTTCTATAGACTTTAAGCTCTTTTTCATCAATTCTTCTTAGCTTGTCTCAAAATCGTCCTTGATGTAGAATGTTATAAATATTGATCACAAAGTTTGGATTCAACTTTTGAAATTGATGTTCTAAAATTAAGAATTGTCAGAAGTAGGCCTTCCTTTCCACTTGACAACAAATTGTTGATATCTCTAACTCTTGTGACTACAATTTGTTCATCAAGAACATCCTCTATATCCTATTTAAGATGAGGAGTGACTGGAATTCTTACAGCTATAGTTAGAGATTGTGTATCACCATGTTTATGATAAATAATTAAGTCTGCAATATTAAAGATAGGACTAATTCCTATATCACTTGGTAATTTCAAAGCATAAGCATTAGCACTTATCTTCTTGAGGATGTTATAAGGACCAAAACTCTATGAATGAAATTTCTTATATTTCCCTTTTCAAAAATGCTGTGGACGGATCCTTACCATCATTATATCCCCTTCATTGAATTCCACCAATTGACAATATTGATTAGCATTTTTTAAATAAGTTAAGTTATTGGTTGATATATTCATCAAAGATGTCTCACATATGTTGTGCAAAACCTTTGGCTTCAATGCTAACTTGTATTATTTGTGGTAAAGGAACTAGATTCCTTGGTTGAACTCTTGAAACTATCTCAAAAGGACTCTTATCAGTTAACTTATTTATAGAATTGTTGTATGCAAATTCTGTTATAGGAAAAATTAGTCCCAATTATGTATATTGTCTCCAACCAAACATCTTAACAAGTCTTCCAAACTTCTATTCACCACCTCTGTTTTTCCATTGGTTTGGGGATGGAAAGAACTTGAAATTGAAGCTTAGTGTTCAAGTTTTCTATAGAGTTTTCTAGAAATAACTCATAAACTCCATATGGAACACATTAATTTTCGGGAGGTTTGTCAAGCCTTTTCTAGCTATAGGGGAATAAGAGCCACTAATATACGAATTTCATCACGACTAGCACAATTTCATCATGACTAGAACATGTTAATAAGTGTGGAATAAATTATCTATGGTCCATGGAGTAGAATAATTAGGTGAATGACAAGATAGTGCCGTTGAAACACTACCTGCTTGAGTAACAAAAGCATTAGGAGTATTCACCAACCTTGAGTTGGAATTTAGCAGCTTTCAGGAGCTGATCAATGTGCTCCTTGTCGAGGGGAACCAGGCCTGCCTTATGTGCAGGATGATTGAACGGACTTTCATGAGATCCCTTCTAATTTGTTGGTTTTTTGTGAAGCTTAAAGCAAGTTTTGTGTGTGTGACAAGGCTTATCACACTAATTTCACCAAGCACAAGACCTATCATCAAGTTTTTAAATATTGTTTTGGCCAACACTCAGCCCAACAACCTAGGTTGCCAAAGCTTATTTTTTTGAGCAAGACAATGGTGACTCTCCTCATGATGGACCTCAAAGAAGACTTCTTCAAGCGATGGAGGGGTGTCAACCCACAATCCTGGCTCTAACTCCATCAAACTCCATAGTTACGCCAATAATTAATTTTAAAATACATTTATCTCTACGATTTTTTAGTGATTACAATCTTTTTGGGGATTTCTACTCATAATCATTGAAAAGATCTAAATCTTGCCATAGATGTTTCAAAGAGTTAAAATACTTAGTGATACTATCCTCACCTTTATAGATTTTTTCAAGCTTCAAGGCTATTCATGTAGTTGAGATTTATTTCCCAACTTTGATTACAGTTTGTTGATATTGTCTTTAAGCTCCTTTGCCATGATGGTACCAGTGGTTGGAGTTATGTCCTTCTCCATCAAGTTCACCAACCATGTCATCACTATTGAGTGCTTCACATCCCATGTTGGATAAGTTGGATTACTCTTTTTAGGTTCCTTCTTGTTTTTGGTCAAGTAGCCAAATTTCCCCTACTACTAATATCCATGCGCATAGATTGAGACTAATGCAAATAATTCTCTCCAGTCAATTTGATAGTGGTGATCTGAATGGAGTGGGAATTCAAGGTAGGAGCCTGAGCAATAGCAACGAATGTATTCAAGAATGCTAATTATCGTAGAACATCAGACATGATGATAGAGAGATAGAATAGGTAGAAAAAATGGACTAGTTCGGGTAGGATTATAGTGTTTAGGTTTTTTTGGAAGTTTATTCGCAGCTAGGGTTACCAGGAACAGATTCTTGCTCTGGTGTCACATGAACATGAATTGTAAGGATTCTCTATTTTTATATATTCGTAAGAATACAAGGTGTCTATATCTATAACTATACAATCATTTAAATAAGGAAAAAAATCCTCGAAAATAAAGGTTAATCGACAACTACAAAAGGGCTATTCTAGGAAACTATATAAACCCTAATTCTGGCCTAATTGATTACAATTCAATCACATACTCAACAAAGTTATTTATACTTTAAGTCCCTATTTATAGAGCGAGATGCATATCTCATCATAACAATCTTCTTAATTAGGGGCATACATATAATAGTCTTATATTAAATACTATATCTATAAAATATTTACTACCCCACCTGTTAGGAGTAAAGGACACAGAGGAGGAGAATGGATAGTCTATACACGGAAAAACAAAGATAGATACAGATTGTAATTGTAGAGTTATAGTTAAATATGGATAGCAGTAGTTAGATATCAATAAACCTTATCAGGTAGTTAGCAGTAGATAGATCAAGAGTTAGATACATATTCGAAGTAGGAGAATAAGAAGATATAAAAGTATAGTTAGGAGGGAAGAAGGGGTAGATCAGATAGGCTATTATTCTCGGAAGTATTCTTGAGATTGTAAGGGATTGTCCCTTGTCAAGAAGGTTTTTCCTTCTTGTTTTCTGAATAATATTGAGCTATTGCTCTTTTTCTACCGTGATCTAAACGCATCAGTTCTTTAAGTTAATCGATACCTAACACCACCCCAAGCTGATAATAAATTCAACTAAACCAAAAGATTACTAGATATCCTTGACATTTTTCTAAAAGGGGGACATCACTGGTAGGGGGAAGCATAGCTGGTAGGAAGGTGACAGGGTATAGATATGTTCATAATGTTTACAAATTTTAGCTTGACATATTGGCTCTAATAGTTATTCAATATTTATAAAATCGACCCTTAATATATTAGAACTTTGTAATGCACTTCGTAAGGCTTTTCCTGCAGTATAAATAAGTTATAATCGTTATCTCTTTGAAAATTAATTCTAAAGCTGTTATTAAGTACCATCCAAATAATGGTTGTTATGTTAATGGGTGTCAGCATAAAGAGTTCAGTTAACTTATAAATGCCATATTTGTTTGAATTTTTGTGAAAATCTTAAGGGTGGATTCGTGCTTTTAACTCCATCAGAAATAAGAGCTGAAGATGGAGCTCAAAAGCAGCGAGAAGTGCCCGTGTATCAGGGAAGACAGCACCTAAAATAGCAGGAACACATAAGAAATGGGAAACAACAATGGTTGGAAACTCTTGTGAAAGGTAGCTGAGGAAGAGACAATACTAGAAGTCATCTGAAACTGAGCAGCGGTACTGGTCATCTAAACATTGTCCTGAATACGGAGGACTCGTTGGGAATAACAAAAGGAGTTGGCTAAGGAAGATGATACTCTAATAAAGCGAAAAAATTTGAAGAGGTGTTTGGAAAAATTTACTAACAACTAAGTAAAAAGGTGGTTGGAGAGGATTACACACCTTAAGAAAAAGTTTAAACTGGATGGTATTTGCTACTAAGATTTAAGTTTTTCCTTGAAGAAAGCTGAGGGAGAATAATTGGGGTAAATAGAGGTTGAGCTATTTGGAAGAACTTCCCTAGATGGAGATATTGGCAGCTAATGGATGAATAAAGGATAGATAATTGCATTGATATTATGTGAAAAGTGAAAGTAAAGAGAAGGAAAATAGTGCTAGTATTTACATAAGGTCTTACTTGATTCAACTATAAGGCCTCAAAAAAAAAAAAAAAAAATTTCTATAAGGCCTACGACAAAGGATATAAAAGTAATTAGATTGCATCTTTATCATGGTTTGACGAGAGTTACATATTTTACAGTAAATCCCTATATTTTTAATTAGGAGGATATGTATAATATATATCCTTATTTAATACTAAATTTCTAAGATATTGCAGGGTTATATTTCTAGATTTATATTTGATCCATATTTGAGTCTCGCTCAACTTTTAAAATTTTAATTGAATGGCTGTTGGTGTGATATATCTGAATTTTTATGCATAGGAAGTCCCATGTTCAATTCATGCTGCTCTCATTATGGTGAATTTGTGACTTGATATGATCTTCCTACACTAATGTGATGGTGCGTATTTGACAGCATTTGATCTACTCTTGAGCTTCACAAATAACCTAAAATTTTGAGTTGGATAGCTACTTAATAACCATCCATTTTCATGACTATCTTTAAGTTACACATAATATTTAAATCATTATATTCATTATTTCTTTTAATCATCAATTTTACATGATTAGTTTGATTTTACGTGCTTATTATAGTTTATTATTTGCAATCATGTGGTTGGTTAACATTTTTGAGTAATATAACGTTCATGTTTCTTATAAATGAGTTGATTGAATTCGAACTATATAGTGTATTAGTTTGTTTAGATTCTGTAGATTATAGGGTAGTGTGACAGCTTTGATACAAGATGTGACAAATATTGAAAATGATGGCATGATTCTCAAATCTGAATATGGATCATAGGCATTTCTTTTGTGGCCCCCTAATATTAGCCCTTACCAACCAGTATTAGAATACTTGTTCTTTTTCCTTTTTTTTTTTTCTTTCCTTGTATAGGTTAATATGATATAATATGATGTTTGGAGGATGGTACAAGGGTTTATCCTGTAAGAGGTTGCGGTAGATAATAGGGAGTTGTTATTGTCATAATCAGTGTCCTACGGGAGCCAAGACTAGCCAATTATCTAGATATGCTAGAACTCATGTAGAATTCATTAATCCTCATGGTAAATTTCTGTGATTGTTTCTTGATACACATCAACTGCTCTACTGTTAACTGTTGAAACTGCTATTACTCTCTCTTCCTCTACTGCATTTCTAGTTTTGCTTAATCTCAGATTCATTTCTTTGAATGGGCTTAAAAGTTAAAATGTATGGTGAAAATATCATTGCTTAATATACTTGTATCTGGATAAATATTGGTTATCTCCTTTTTCAGGTACAAATACTGGCTTATATGCACACAACCTCATCAAACGGTGTGTGGATATTTTACTGGATAGCAAATGTGTACCTGACCCAGTTGAAGTACTTGATAAAGCTGTTGCACTTACACAATGTCCTGGTTCTTGTACAGCTCTGATTGCTTATTTTGATGGTGAGGTAGGATTCTGGCCGAAGATTTCATATCATTTGTTACAACTTTGCTGTTCAACTGAGTTTACATGCTTTGAAAGAAGAATTGGACCAAATCACTATTTAATAAGCAAGAAGTTTCATGTTTTCATATTTTTCTAGGTTTATTTTTCAAAAGGAATTGGAAGTTTTGAGAGATATCAATTCGTGCAGTCAACAACTTTGTTCCTGGGTTATAAATTTCATAGTCCAGATATTACACAATTTCTGTGATCGAAATTTATGTGGTGTTTCTTGGAAGATCCTGCTCCATACCAGGCACATGCATGAAAATATTATGTTAATAACCAACCATGCAATCTCATGTGAATACAATAACTTGTGAGGTATATCTATATTCAATATGTATGCTCTAGTGTTCAAAAGGGTATGAAGCAAATACCTCCATTCTAAAGACGGTAAGATTGAGTAGTAATTTGCAACTTATATATCCTTCTAGGATGCATGTTAGTGCCAATGAACTTGTTGTTGGGCTGGCAGGAGATATTTTTAGAAGTTAAGAAACATTTGTTCAATTTAGCTGATATAATTCCGATTTCCCAAAGAATAGTTGTGATTTTCAATTTAGCTGATATAACTCCTATTTCCAAAAGAATGGTTGTGGATTGTTGAAGAGTTTTAGATTTTCAGTACTTACTACTGTTACTACATAAGGTCTTACTTGTCCTTTTAGTTTCTCATTCTATCATGAGACAAGTGATTAAATCTAAAGATTATGAAGAAAGAAGCAATAGCTTTTATTAGAGAAGTTGGGGGTGTTAAACAAAATTTGAAATCCTTTGGCATGAGTATACAAAGAATTCTGAGGAGATTGGATCACTATTATGGTGTTTTTGTTAAGAATATTCTAGAGAGATCGACTTTGAGTCTGAGAGATGGGATTCTTATCCAGGCGAAGGGAAGAGAGGAAGACTAGATTGAGAATCTTGGTATTAGGAGCAGTTGAATGCCCAGTAGAAGCTGCTGGCTTAGCTTGATAGAGTCTTAAAAAAAGTTCCATGTATAGGGACCTCATCAGGGATCTCACAAGAGATGGCACTCTAGCTTGAATTGCAAACCCCTTTTGACCTTCTGTCCATTCAGTACAAATATGCTGATTTAGAATTAATTGTGTACATCAATATTAATGGTAGGATTCAGAGGTGATAAATGTAATATTCTTACTTTTTGGTTGCAAGGCAATTTATAACCTCTCTTGTCATTTGCTGTCATCAGGCTCTCCGAGTGGATAATATTGGAGACTCAGGCTTTCTGATAATACGAAACAGCACTGTCTACAAGAGGTCTTCTGCCATGGTCCATGAATTTAACTTTCCATTGCGGATTGAGAGGGGAGATGATCCCTGTCAAGTCTCAGAGGTATTATGCTCCTTAATTGTCCAAATTAACATTTTGCTTTTTCCCTCTTAAATCTTAACCAGAATGTAAAGTTTTAATTATCTCACAACACAAAATCTACAGAATATTGTCCAAGTTTTAACTTCTCCATCTTTGTTGATTCAACTATTCAAGACAACTATTCAAGACTAGGCGTGGCGAGAAAAGATCAAAACTTCTTTGCATGTACAGACATTCTCTCATAAATAGCTTTGATAAACACCCATATTCAGTTTCGTAACAAGCTTATGCAGTGAATCTACTGTAGCCATCGAGCGCTGCTTTTTATGCACGTACTGAATTTGTTACTCCTTACCCTGCTCTTCATCACAAACATTCTCTCTCTTTCCAAGTAAAGCAGTACTTTTAACTTAAAATCTTGTTCTTGATCATTGCCTTGGATTCACAAGGAATTAGTCCTATATATACTTGTTTACAATTATGCATTCATTGCCAATTTATTTAAGTATTTTGCATACAGTACGAATTGAATATTGATAGGTAGATTTGCTAGAAACCATCTTCCATACAGTAGAGATACACGAGACTAAATTTGCAAGTTTAGAATGTTTATCCTTAGGTAGAAAGAAGGGGGGCTGAGGGATAGGTTGTGCATGATGTTGTACCAATTTTTTGCTGACATGCCGTAGTGCCCTAATCTGGGGATGATTCTGTATAATTGTGCTTAATATTTTTGTTCCAGAGATACAAAATTGATCTGGATGAGGGCGACATCATCATCACCGCTACCAAGGGTCTTTTTGACAATCTTTATGAACAAGAAATATGTTCAATAGTCTCCTTGTCACTGCAAGCTGGTTTGAGATTGCAGGTATGAACTCTCAATATCATTTCCCTGAGACTAACGCCTAAGATTGGCTGTCAAACTCAAACTTGCTTTATTTTCATTTTCTGTTTAACTAATTGTCTAAATTGTCTTTTATTTGTTATTACGTATTAGGAAGTTGCAGAATTGCTGGCCACGAGAGCACAAGAAATTGGCAAGTCTGCTACTGCGAGGACACCATTTGCAGATATAGCCCAGGCAGCTGGTTATGTGGGATATACCGGTGGCAAGCTTGACGATGTCACTGTCATTGTCTCTATATTACAGAAACAGGACAACTCTGTCTCAAACTTACCATTCTAAGATTGGTTGTGTAAAAATCTTCCTCGTGTATATATTGGCGACTCAATAAACAATGCCGTTAAGCGCTCAACATAGATGTTATTGGATTATGATAATGAGTAGCACGTATAGAATAGTTAGCGCCTCTCGTGTAAAACCCACGAGGTAATTCGTTTGCATTCAAAAATTCTGAAAATGTACAAGATAAACCCCAAATATCAAAATTGTGTATGCTTACAAGGACATCTTTATTTTTATCTGGAACTTCAAATATAAAAGGAGATAAAAGAAACACTAAAAATGCATAAAACAAGGCATGATTTTAGTGTCCACCATATGAAGGAGCAGGCAGAAAAGGAAATGGTGCAACAGAAGCATATGCAACAGGTGGGCGTGGTCGTGCTTGTTTGACAGCAGTACATGACCCTTTCTTCGACATCTGGTTGTCACTTCTGCTGTCTTGGATTTTGGATTCTTCCCAAGAAGATGATACCTCCTTTTTTAATTGCTCTTCTGCTAGCAATTGCTCATCATCCAACTTCCGGTGAAATAGCAGCCCAGACATGAAGACAGGAAGATACAGAAGGCTTGCATAGAACATCCTCTTTGCCCTCTGAATTGTTCGCTCTCGATAGAATGAAAATGCTGAAGCACTTATTGCCAGGGTCAGCAGTGATGATTCAAAACAAAACCACCCAGACGCCACACCCCCTAAAATGACATAGGTCAGAATACAGAGAGCATCCAGTGCCGTCATATATGAATATTGGATATTGATCCTTTGTAATCACCTAGACATCTAATGCCCTACAAGTTGTACTTACGTTCATCACAAACACACATCTGTATACATACATGTATCAAAGTTGGAACACAGAGCAAGACCCCTCCTCCGAGTTGCCACATTTTCCTATTCCATGCTAACTAACTCATATTGGCATAAATTCTTAAATTCAATTAAATTTAAAAGAATTAGCTGCTAAATTAATTATTTATACCAACTCTTGCAATTACTTTATTCTTATACTTCAAGCCTCTTCATACTTCGCCAATCAATTTGCTTAATTTACCATTATCAATTACTTATTGGTAAGTGTTAATCATTAATTGCTATTCTAAATTAGTAGGTAATTATCCTATAATATTAAAGTTATCTGTTCCCATTCCTTTCTTTTATATGTACATAGTAAGAAGATGAATATGTCATCAAATTCTCCTATATTTTTTCTAGTTATTTTTTTCCCCTTTACCATTCTGCTTTCCCTTTTCCCTTTTAATTGCGTCCACTTCTATGTTTGCATACTCCATTAAATTTCATAAATATAAAGATGGAGGATGCAATGCATACCAATACAAGCTACAATATCAACGAACAATTTATCCTCTTATTTTCTGTTTGGTAAATATTTATATTCTAATATATACACACACACAAATATATATGTATGTATGTAACATATTGTAATAAAAAAAGAAAAGGTGCTTTTATTGATTTGTTTCTATAGAAAGTACAGCTACATATATATACTAGCTAATCAAAAACTAATTTGCAAATTGCTGAATGAGATCCCTATAATCAAGCCTTGAGATATTGAAATAGCTACACAATCTTATTTATCTTCTAATTATTAAACATTACTTAATACAATGCTTATCTTCTAGTCACGTGTTTGTTAACGTTATTAATTTGTGTCTTTTATTGTGAAATTTCCTTTATTTTTTATAGTACATATCTCTCTTAAGCATTTTGCTATTAATTTCTGTTTATATCTCTTTTATCCTAAAATATTTACTTCTATTTACTTAATCTTTCCTTTTGTATATGAAAGTTTAGTTGAAAATATTTTAATAATATTCTGATATTTTAAATTGAATATATTTTTATAATATTTTCTTTTCAATATATTTTAATATAAAATTTTATAAGAAGTGGCATTATAAAATATTTCATATTATTTTGAAAATATCAGTTCAATGAAATAATATCATATTTACTAGTTAATAAGCTCAGAAATTAAACCAAGCAGGACCATAAAATGAAGTATTCATTCAATCAGAATATGGAGCAAACTAGATAACTTAAGTAGAAACAACAGTTACCATATCAGTGAATTATATATGTTCGTGCATGAGGTTTTTAAAATTGATGCAACTGTGTAAAAAATGAATATTTTATAAGTTATGAGAACAGGAAAAACTAACAGAAGAAGGATTTGCAGAGATAAGACAGAGGTGCTTTTCCAGAAAAAAAAACTTACAGTCATAGGCTAAAAAACCTAATGGAACCAGATACAAACAGTTCCTCAAAGCGACAGCAGCAGTCCTCTGACCAGAAGCATCAGCAAGAGAGAACATCTTAAACCTGAACTTATAACAAATAATAGAAACATTGTAAATAAGAAGAAACGCTGAGGAAATGACTTCAGAGATCTTGGATAATCACACACACAAATATCCCACTTCCCAGCAAATTTTCAACATCAAATTGCCTTGATCCCCATATCACCATCATTATACACTTTTGTTTTCATTTATTTAATTAGGAAAGTTTGTTCCAACATCCTAGCTATGTTAATTCTGTCTATTAACTGAGAAAACTAGATGAAAACTAAATGACAAAAAGAAAAGAAAAAAAACTAATTAATTTCAGACATGATTCCTTTCATTAGCAGCATATCCACATACCCTCCAGCGGCATAATCATTGCGACAAATATATGCAAGGGCCATAAAATGGGGTATTTGCCAAAAGTAGAGAGCAGCAGGAAGAAGCATTGCATTGAGTGAAACCTGGCCAGAAGCTGCAGCCCAGCTGAAAATCAAGAACAGAAATTATAAACCATTGAGCCAATACAATAGAACAGTATGTAAATACTTTATTTAAACTAGTTGTTCAAGATGAGTAATTGTACGTCAAGAAAGCATATTTGACAAATACTTGGACCAGTGACTAAATATAACATCAACATCTTTCCACTTATAATCCTTTTTTAAGAGGAAAGCATGCTTATATCACTTCTTATATCTCTAAACTCACAAATGACTAAATTCGATCTTTAAGCAAGAAAGATCATAACGTAATAAATGACAAGACTGGTAATATTACACAGTTAGTTGATCAATTAGGGCCCGGGCTCTCTTTAAAGACTTCAGTAAGCCTTTGACATAGAGGTTGTGACAATGAAATTGTTTCATAAAGGTAACATGTTCATAATAGCAGTCTGTGTGAACACTCTCTTGGAATTTGGGATGAAAATACTTAAACGAGGGACTTAGGAAGACAAGTAGATAGAAACCAGTTTTATAACTGCCTATCTGAGAAAATTGAGAGAATACTGAGAGAAATTAAAACTAGTGGACCGAATTACCCAAGCAAGGGTGGAACTGCACCAACCACAGCCCCAACCCATGTGTTGACTGGATGGATCTGCTTCAATGGTGTATAGACAAAGGCATAGAGAATAAGATTAGAAGCAGCAAGCCCAGCTGCCAACATATTAGCCTGCAACAATCTAATCTATGAGACCAACATAAATCATTATGCTTGAATCTGATTAAGCATAAAGGAACAATAGTTATCATCACCTTGCTAGCAAGTATAGTGGTGCCAGTCAAACCAGCAAATGATGCCCAGTAAACTGCATGAGGTACTGTAAGTCGTCCTGAAGGCAGTGGTCTGTTTCTCGTACGTTTCATTTTGGCATCATTCTTGATCTCAAACACCTAATAACATGGAACAAGCAATAGATGAGTTGATAAGTCAAATCTACGAATCCATGGTTTCAAGGAAAATCGATGTATTAATCTGCACCAACTACTTGAAAGAGCAAGCTAGATATTCTAAAAATGAGCACTAGAATTAGAAAAATGCATCTCTTCATCTATACAGCAGTGACAATAAACCCAGATGTCCAAAGGTCTTTAGTTTAGATTTTTGTTTTCTCAAGCTTCCTTTTAAGTAAAGCAGGAAGAAAGGAAGTCGTGTGATCAGAGATTAAAAGCATTTTTCAGATAAGGGAACCACAAGCTTCCATAACATCTTTCAAATGCAAACAGACAGTCTCCAGCAAAAAGTCCTTGAATCTCAAAATGACTTAGAAAATTGCTATGGATCATGACACTAAGCGAACATCGTCTGCATAAAAGATTGCTTCCAGGGATTAAAGTCTCAGTTGCTCTAATTTTTCAAAAGTCATTCAGCAAAAATATACCTTGGGTTTTGAAGTCCAGCGTATCGAAATGGATATGAAATTTGAGAAATTGCAAAAGAAAAGGGGTGAGAGGGTGGGGTACCTGATTGAAGGAGTTAGCAGAAGCAGCAACCAACATAGTACCAGCACAAGTGTAACAAAGCCCTGCTATATCAACCCCATTTCCACTCCCAATAACATACCCTGTTCCAGATGTTGCAACCACTAGCATACTGAAACAGAAACAGAAGACATATTTCAATTCAGGAATCAGATAAGAGAAGATGGAGAAGAAAGATGAAGGACCTGAGGCGGGCTTTGGAAAGCTCCCAATAGCAGCGACCGTAGTGGACAGCAGAAGCCAAGATGGATGGTAGGGGGACGGCGGAGGAAGGGGGAGGAGAGGATAAGGAGGAGGAGAGTGGTGGAATTGCATTGGTGGTGGAGTAATTGCTAACATAGTAATAATGAGAAGAAGGCGAGCGATTGACAGATTTAGATGAGAAACTCCTCCATAGAGATTGGGAGTTTCTCCACATCATTTCATGGAGATTCAATTCACGAAACCACAGATCACCCAACACCCTTCTTCCTCTTGCCTCAATTTCACACCCGTATTTCTCTGACCAATTATATATATAATAAGAGACTCTGGTAAATTGAAATACTTGGCGGTTGCCATAGTAATTACTGGGATGAATGAAACAAAGGATTTTAGAATTTCCATAAAAGAATTATCAAATAAGGGCGAAGGCCCTTTGTTGTTCTCAACTCGGCCCATTGTGAATAAGGGCCTTTACTGAGCTATAATATTATAAAATTATAGGATAAAAAACATTAATTAATTAGTAAAAAGATTAATTTATCATATTTCTATACTAAAATATAATAATATTTAATATGTAATATAAAATTTATTAATTATTCTAAAATAATAACAAATTAAAATTTTCATTATAATTTTATATACCTGTCAAAATTTAGGCAACAAATTTAAAAAACTTGAGTTACGCTTCAGGGTACATAGAGGTTCGGTTCAGAAAGTTGGTTCAAAGTAGCTGCGACCATCTCCATCTATCCGTCCAAATATGATTGAAAGAATAAAATTGAAGATCCTTTAAACTCAATAGGCTGAAGGTGCTCGATAGTGAAACTTTTGTCTCTTAATTTCATACAATTCACTTATTTCTTTGCTTGAACATATCTTCAAATATAAAAGAAGGATTAATTGTCATTAAAAAATAAAGTAGGAAAATACAACTTTGCCCCTGCTAAAAATTTGATAGGCGTCGTTCGATGCATATAAATTAAAACCTTATTTAATTATTAATCCTTTGATAATTATTAAGAATTATCAAATAAGGGCTCATTTAATAAAGGCCCTTTTTGTTCTCAACTCGGCCCATTGTGAAATAACGGCCTTTACTGAGCTATAATAATATAAAATTAATTAATCAAGAAAGTGTAGCATATTTAATAGGTGTAGTGAGCTGGATAAAGGAAAAATAAGTTTTAGATTACTATATAAAATCAAATTCTAACTGGACAGTTACAACAATTGCAGAAGAAAAATGAGTTATTGAAAATAGCTAACTTGGTTTTCCTCATCATTTATGCTCCATACTTAGTAATAAACACTAGGAACAACTCAATTTAGATTATAATAAACCTATTCAATCTTATTTATATTTAAGAATTTCAGTATACTAATATGAAAATGAAAAATCGAGTTGTAAATATTGTTTTTACATTGAATTAAAGTAAGATAGATATTAAAAATAAGAGAGAAGGATGGAGGAAAACCCTAATTTATCGCTTGGCTTGCAAGCTTCCTTAACGCTCACGCCTCCTCTGGAGGTTGTCCGACAACTGCCGCCGGATGATGGAGAGAGGCGGGCCACGAAGAAAGTGAAGCATAGAATAGAGCCGCCATTGACGGGGTATCGGGACAGGCTTGTTTCTGGCATTGCGGTGGAAACAACCATGGAGGACGTGGCTAATTCAATGAAGATTCGAGTGGATGAGGGCGACATAACGATTAACCGGAGCGGGAGGTTTCCAGCCGTGACTCTCTCTGCTGGTCTGAAAGAAAAGTTGTGTAAACCTTTTAAGTACACCGTGATTGTAAACTTGCTTGGTTGAAGTATTGGGTACAAATCTTTGTTTACAAAGCTGGAGGGCATTTGGAATATGAATGGTGCGAAAGTTCTCGATGTCGAAAACGGGTATTTTATGGTGGATTTTTCTTCGGAGTCGGCTTACTTGGGTGCTCTACTTGAAGGTCCGTGGACGATTATGGGGAGTTATCTCCAAGTGCAGCCATGGCACTCGAAGTTTCGTGTGTCCCAATGCACACCTAGGATGGCGGTGGTATGGATTCGATTGCCAGAGATGCCTCTACAATACTATCGGGAAGATATCATTGGACCTTTAGGCGAAGCAGTGGGGAAGGTGATTAGAGTAGATTATAATACGAGCGAATTGCAGAGGAGACAGTTTGCTCGGTTGGTCGTTACTGTAGATCTCGACAAGCCACTTGTTTCCAAACTTTCTACTGATGGTGAGGAGTTCTCGGTTGAATACGAAAATTGTCTAATGAGTGAGGATGGTGATGAAGTATATCAAGAGATTGAATTGGAGTTGAATAATGAAGTCATTCAAATAAAAGATACAGATATATCATCAATTAATAGGAAAGATGTTGATCCCAATATAGTACAAGTGGATGAAGTATAATCAATCTTATCATACAAAAAGATGAAGACTATATTGAGAATGAATTATATGACAATGATGAAACTTTGGCCAAATATAATAGTGATGAAGAGTCAAATCATAATATAATTAATGATGATAATTTTCAAGATCTTAATCATGATGATTAAAGGTAAAAAAAGTGTTGTTTATATTATTTAAAATGTATTATTGATGTTTGAGTTATGTTAATATGTATTGTTGATATTCCACTTATGTTAATGCATAGTTGATGTCTCACTTACGTTAATGTGTATTATTGATGCTTTATAGATATCACTTATGTTAATGTAGATTGTTAATGTTTGACTTATGTTTATATGCAATGTTGATGCTTAAGTTATGTTAATACGGAATGTTGCTATTTGAGTTATATTTATGTGGAATGTTGCTATTTAAGATATGTTTATATAGATTGTTGATGTTTGAATTATGTTTATACGGAATGTTCATGTTTCAGTTGTGTTAATTTAGAATGTTACTGCTTGAGTTATGTTTATGCATATTGTTGATTTTTTAGTTTTGTTTATGCATATTGTTGATATTTGAGTTACGTTAATGTAGAATGTTCATGTTTGAGTTATGTTTATGTAGAATGTTGATGTTTATTTTTGTTTATGCGGATTGTTGATGTTTAAGTTATGTTTATAAGTATTGTTAATGTTTGACTTATGTTTATATGTAATGTTGATATTTGAGTTATAGATATCCAATATAATGACACCTGGTAGAAATAAAGAAAATAAGGTGGCAACTATCGAAATTATTCTTCCCCCATAACAACAAGATCAATCCAATCCTAGCCAACAACAACAATCGACTTCATCCATCAATAAAGTCAGTCAACAATAATCTCCATCTGCCTCAACTAGTGTTGAAGATTAATTTTATTTTTACTTGTTATTCACAAATGAAGCTCAATATCGGCGATATCGACAACCCTGAAGTTTCAAGCTGTGTGACTTCACTGTTAAAACTAAGGGTTAAAGATCATTGTTATCAACTATATAAATACTACAAATCTTTTTCCTTCAGATGAGGAAGCAAGGAGACATGTTCCTGAATATATGTCCCTAGAAAATTGGAGCTAAATGTGTGATTACTAGGCCTCTACGAACGTTAATGTTTGTTTTCTTTCTCTTCACATTTGTTTCCATTAATCTTGTTATACAATTTAATGACTATTTCTTTTCTTTATTTAGGAAAAGTGTGAGAAAGCGAAGGTTAATGGAGGAAAAATAAAAACTCCTCCCAACTAAGGCTTCAAATCATTTGTTTTCGTATGAAATGAATATGTAAGTTATTTGTTTAGAAGTTATAATTATATCAGTAAATACAATATTATTTATTGTGTCTTCAATTCTTTTTTCATAAAATAGAATGAGAAGTAATTATATGGACAGGAGTGTGATATAATCACACTATACAAGCTCACTCACTGTAAGGAAAGTCAAGGGTAAATGTTAGAAGAAGTGCAAAATAACTATGTAAGTATAAAAATTTGTTTAAATTTTAAGTTTATTTATTTATATAGTTCTAACT